>JAPMOR010040041.1:557147-577237 GCA_026543865.1 Argiope aurantia
CATTTTAATTAGAAAAGGTTCAAGTGCGATGAAAATTGATTAAATTATGAAGCTATGAATATCATTACTTTATCCATTGAAAGGGCTTAACTCCGTCAAAAGAATATCGAGAAATCAACAAATGTTTCAAAGGAAGCGAGAGATGTTCATTACAAATAATAAAATTTAAGTTTCATAACACGGTCACTCTCAGAGGCAAAGATTTGTACTTTTCACGTTTTTGTAAGTGAAGTATATAAGGAGAAAGATTTTGATGAATTCGAGATTTTAATGAAACTGCACGGTTCAGATTTTCCTTAGCCTGAAAAATACGTAACTGAAATTATGTCTTTTTGTCTCGCTGTCTATGAACATGACAGCCGAAAAATAGTTTGAGGTAGGCGAATGAAATTTGATATTTAGTCTTCACACCAAGTTTGTACATTTGAACAAATTTATAAAGAAATCCATTCACATGAAATAAATTTGTCTCTCTGACGGTCCTATAGCAAGTGAACGCGATGATTACAAAATGTAAAGAGCTGGATGTTTAAAATTTGATATACAATTTTAACGCGTAAATTATATATATTTACTAAATTTTGAAACAAACATGTCAGACTGTCGATTGATCTGTACTTTCTCATGCATACAAATGCGATGATTAAATAACTAAAAATACGGTGATTTAAATAACTAAAATTTGTTATATGAACTTGCAACTAAAATTGAAGCACAGTGTCAAATTTTGGTTTCGATCGGTTTATAAAGAAATGATTTGCAAAATGAATATACGGTTTTCATTGCAAAGTTTAAAACTCTCATGTGCGGAATTCGAAAATAAAAATTTGAGCATTAATAGCTATCACGGCCAAGATTTTATATGAGGAAAGGGGGTGGGGTGGAGATGACTTTATTACAGAAATACGAAAACGTTTTAAGAAGACCATTAGCACTGATTTCATTTAATACTCAATTATACCCAGGATATTTTATGAAATATGTTTAATAGATAAGAAAAGCAATATCAAAAATTTGAAATATATAATTTTTTAAAAATGCATTTGTTAACTTGAAAACTTAAAATATAATTATTTATATCATTTAGAATATTTTTCCAGTTGGAGGTACACAATTGTGGCCAAAATTGTGAACACTTTTGTAAATTTTTGTGTTTTCTAACTTTGTATGCTTATAGAAAATGTAGCATTTCATAAAATGTAAACTATTACATATCATTTTAAACGGAATTCAATGCTGCTTTCAATACAAAAAGCAGAATTCAAATATTTGCAATTTTCAGCTCTTCTTTCGTTATTGCATGATGCCAGGAAACGTCACAGTCGCAATTAATTTTCTTTTATTTGATGAAGTCTTCATATGTATAAGAAAATAAAAAAGGTACCATAAATTCTCAGTAATTTTGAGGTCAGGACTGCTTTCTGGCCATGATAACAATTCAATGCTCTTTGATAACAATGGCAATACTAAACCACTCGTTCGATATTTTTGCTGTGTGTCAAGGAGCTGAATCCTGCTGAAAAATAAATTATGCATTGTTGAGTAAGAGATCACTGATGGAAAGAGTAGATTTTGGTTCTAGAATAGTGTCAATGTATTTTCTAGAAATTAATGTCCCATCAATAACATAAAAGGGACCAATGTCGCCTGCTAATCTGCAAGACCAAATCATAACACTAACCGAGTTCTTCATAGTTGTCTGAATGCAGACAGGATGAAGCTCTTCTCCTATTCTATGTCTTACCTATTTTCACCATCACTACCAAATAACAATATGTTTGTTTCATCACTCCGTATAATTTGTGATCACTGTTCATTTATCTAATTAATGCGTTCCCTTGCCACTTTAATCTTTTTATACGTTGCTGTAAATTGAGATAAGGATTTTTTTCATTGAATTTTACCTTTTAGTCCACCATCTAATAATCTTCTCCTGATTGTTCTTGAACTGACAAAAACGCCAATATCATCCAGTTGACTTCTGATGGCCGCTGATGACATTCTTCTACTTCGGAAACATAGTCTTTTTATTCTTCTGTCATCAACAGATGTGGATCACCTTTTTTCAGCTATTTCCTACCTTGTTTTTATTGAATTTGTTTCCTGATATCGTAAACAAAACTTTCGGACTCCAGATGCAGTCATTGAACCACCCACCTGTTTTGCAATTACATCATAGGAAAGACCCCATTCAAGTAACAAAATAATCGTCGTTATCTTTCTAGGTGTCCAATCTATTCTTTTATTTGATGTCATTGCTTCTTGACTAAAAGTTTAACAAAATTTCTAATTTGCTATTTGATTACATAAAAACAATCTTTCTTCTACAGAAAAAAACACAATAATGACTTTTTCCAAGTTTAAACATGATATCAGTTTCTGCTAGCAGTTAATAACATTTGATTGGTTGCCAGAACAAGAACAGTGATTTGCCAGGAAAGTTAGAAATTACAATCCACTTCATCACTGTGGTTACTATTCAGATTAAAGTAAGAATAACTTTTTTGTATTGCAAATATTTTTATTTTGCTTTTTGTATTTAAATCAGCATTGTATTCTTTTTAAAAATATACATGAGAGTTTACATTTTGTGAAATGTAACATTTTATATAAGCATACAATATTAGAAATCATAACGATTTTTAAAAGTGTCCCCAATTTTGACCACCATTGTATATCTAAATATGTAATGATTTAGAAAGTAGCTGCTGGGTCAGGATTACAACGAACACTGTCCATATATACATACTTCGAACTTCACATTTAAATCAATAATATATTTTATAGTATACAATGTTCAACAACCATTTAATTGACATCATTGCAAACCACATCATCATAATCGCGATAGAATTTGTCATTTTTTAATATGTGAACCATATTTGATTTGATTAAACTAGCGTTATCATTCAAAAGCTGCATGAAGATTATTTGGGAACAGATCTTGAAACATTAGACGATGCGGATGATACCTCAGACCACAATCTTTCATCCTGAGTTTCACGCAATCTTAACGAGCACGCGACTCTCAATACTGATTTAAGTGAGTTTGTTTGGTTGAATTCTTTGATATTTTAATTAACGTTGGATGAAAATTGCGACAATCAAAATAATCGATAAGGATGGCATTTCCTTTTCTTGTAAAAAAGCATACATTATAAATTATAAATTGCATTATTATTAATTGGTTTGAATTAAATACATTGCCCTATTTTACATGGACTTCTGGGAAAGTTTTGAATCGCTTGACAAGTGTTTCGCAAACAAGATTCGGTGACGAATTATGTTCGTGAAGATCGAATTATGTTCAATATAGTTCCACTATATTGATAAATGCTAAAGTTCTCCTTTTGTTTTAAAACTTAACTCAAGTACCGATTTCAGCAATATTTGTTGTATATATTTTTTTTATATTAAAGCAAACATTTCGTTACTTTAATATAGGAGCAAATATTATTGCACAAAATTAATTTGTAAGCAATTTAAAAGTAAAAATTTTAAAAAAAGTTTTTCAATGATAATTTTTTTCTATCAAACTTTTACTCGTATTTTAATAAGATAAAAAATATTTTTAAACATATTTTGTAGCAATACTTTTCATTGTTTTAGCTATTGTATACGACTGTTTGTTTTAGCTGTTGTTACACGACTTTCATTAGTATTAAATTGTTTGTATATTGCTTTGTATGCATGTTATCGCTGCATATATAATTAAAAATAAATTTAAAAAATAAAATGAAAGGCGAATCAAAATTAGAACATTAACATGGTATAATCTCTCTTACTAAAGCGGTTAAAATATCCAATATTTATTTATTGGAAAGACGCAGGTGTAAATCCTTCTTATAAAATATAATTCTATCATATTCTTCTCGGGTGTTTTTTTTTGTTTTAATAAAAAAAATCTGCTTTACAAAGCAGAGATTCTCTAAGTTCATAACACTTCTTTTCACTTTTCATATACCAGTCTTTGATATTTCTCTTTAATCAATCAAAGAAACTTATATCATCCTATTTGATATCTTTCAGATGATTCATCACTCTTCTGAAAAGTAAAATGAAAAACGTTGTGAAAAATCGTTTGATTTATTACCGCAACCTTTCGTAAGAACTTTCCAACTTGTGACAAAGCTATAAAATCTCTATATCGTGTCAGAATTTCAAAGGATGGTATTCTATTTCCTTTATTAACAGAGAATATCTAATGTGCATGCTGTTATCAAATTGTATTCGGAGAGATTATTTTGAAAATGCGTGGGGAATTCATATCCGTTGGAGTTTAGACCAGACAGCTCATCGTCTCGTCTGTGGTGGCAATGAACTAAGCTGGCCTTCACAGAATAATGAGATTGGTTGACATAATCTGTGAATAACTTTCATTAATTCGTATTCATGCAACATTTCTCGACAAAAATCGTCTGCGCTTCATGTTTTAATCCAAATTTTAAAATGAATTGGTTATTTTTCTTAGCTTGGGAAGGGAGATGTAGAAATGAGGGACGTGGGCTCAAAGAAAGCCCAAAAATAATATAATAATATAGACTAATTAAAATGACTAACAATAAGTTAGAAGAAAAAGGAAGAGACGTAGGTAAATAATGAATTTTATTTTAATTTTACTATTCATTTTTAGGTTGAATCATTTATTGACCATAATCTACATCTAACATTATAAAAAAAAATCTTAAAAAATTCGTTTTTTTAAAGAAAAAAAATGATATTTAATAAACTGCTTTTAAAATTGAATTATTTGTTTATAACTAAAATTATGCTTAATGCAAGGTATTTAATTTATTTTGAGAAATTTTTGATGATTATCCGGGACTAATTCGTTAAGATGACATGGTTCCGTCTAAACTGGCATATCTGGTTACTTTATCTTTACTAATGATAAAAGAGAATTTGTGTGTGCATGTTGGTGACTATAGGACAGGCCATTACATCTAGAGTTTTCCAATTTTTCACAAATATATTGCAAAAATAGCAAATACATTTCCCGGTGCAAATTATTAAAAATTTCATGACGTTTTGGAATTTTCCTGCGGTAACATTAGAATATATTATTTCATAAAACTGGTTTAAAAAACTTTTAAAAATTCAGAAAGGTATAATCTTAATTATACCAGTTTGATTGCACTTTTTTAATGTTTTAAGAATTCTATAGGAAAAAATAATCCTGGTGAATAAAAAACAATGATGCCATCAATCGTTTCATAATTAATATTATCTGAATAAATTGTAGTTAATTAAATCATCAGAATTAAATAAATAGCAATAAAATCAAATAGTATAATTTTATATTTTTTCCAAGACATAATTGTAGAATCCAACATAAAAATTTTTCGAAGACTAAGTCCTTCACCATATTTTTTTAAAATTAATAAACAAATTATTATTTATAAATTTTTATTATTATTTATTTACTTATTTGGTTTAGTAAAAAACTTTTAAACCTCCTCCAAGTCAAAGTTCTGGATTGTTGTTTAGTAAATCTTGTCATTTCAGCAATGTTTTATTTTAGAAGAACTCGGGAGTCCAATACTTTCATTTTTCTGTATATTTATATTTTAATATGAAATGAAAAAAAAAAACCCGAATACGAAACAAACGATAATAAGTTAAATTCTATGATAATAACATTTTCAATTTAATTCCGAAAAAAAAATCAACTGCCATTGGAATTCCACATCTCAATTGGATATTCAGATAAAAAAAGCTGGCATTGCAAATTCATAAATAATGATTTCTAGAGCTGATTTGCTAGATTTAGCTAGTATAAATAAATGGATAAGTTAATACTTATGCATTTATTTTTACTTTGTAAATTTAAACAATTTAGATTTAACTTAATTGAATTTTAAGTTTTTAATAATGAATTAATTTATTTTTAACTTAACTCAACAACAGATACTTATTTTATCATCAGATTAAAAAAGCTAAATTCGAAGCAAACGATAATTAGATATATTCTATGATATTGATATTTTAACTTTACTACCAAGTAAATCAATTGACGCAAAAATTCCATATCTGAGTAGAATTCAGACACAAAGTAAGTAAACCAAAGTCATAAATTATTTCCTCTAGAATGAGTTTTCTGTGTTGAAATGATAAAAGTAAGTGAATAAGTTGGTATTTCGATATTAAGGAATCTTAATTTTTTATTATATTATAAAACAAATAACAGAATCAATTTTGGACATTTCTCAATCACTAAAACCATGAAAAATTCTAGAAAATAATTTAAAACGATAGTTTCCTGATTCCTTGAATAAAAACAAAGTGAATAATGATTATAAAAATTAGATAAATGGCATAAACAATTTAAAATAGAGTAATAAGGTTTTATACGAAATAAAAAGAATTATTAGAATAATGTTATCCTAACTAAATAAATAATTAAAAATGTGATAAACAATTTATTTGCAAATTACCTATTAAGAAACATTCCAAAATCACGATCTTTGCAATATTTGCAACATTCTTTTTTATTTTAGAGATACTGAAAATTACAGTACTTGCGATTTTAGCTACAGGCATAATTATTTTTATTATGGACACAAAATTGGAAAATTACTCAAACATTTTCAGAAAACTAGGAATACTAAAAAAAATTTCAAATTATCTGATTTCTTCGACGAATACTGAAAATAATAACAAATGTATTTATTAAGCATTAGCAGTATTTTATTAAAAAATCAATGTGCATTAATTTTAATTTTTTGAAGAATTCTATAAACATTATTTAATAAAATAACAAATGCATTTAATAAACTTTAATAGCACTTCGTTATTAAAAACTTGGATGTGGAATAATATCAATTTTCTGCAAAATTAAAATCTTGTATTTTGATCATATTTAAAAAAATACCAAAAACAGATTTGTATTCACAACAGACGATTAACGATTGCTATAATAATATTTAATTCGGAAATCCCATATGACTCATCCGACTCAGGAATTCCAAACCGAAATGAACCCCAACACAAAAGCAGGTGATGCAATTCATCACCTCATGGGAGAGAGTACTTTCGCGAGTAACCTTGAAATATCGCATAACCTAAATCCATAGCGAGCCCGGAAAATCCATTAACAAGCCTATTGTATGGGAGGTGCGCGATCCACCCACATTGCAGGCCGTCAAAATAGCGGCCATTCATCTTGGAAGAGGGCAGGAAGCGTTTCGGTCATTTTTCAATGAAGGTTCCATAAAGGAAACTGTATTTTTGTTCGTGAGACGGATTTCGCGAAGCCTTTCGAAATACTTTTGCAAAGTTTTCTGATGGACAAAAGAACGGTTCGTACTTGGATGAATTTAGTTAAAGCGAGAATAATAGATTCTATCTTTTAATGGGACGGTATGTCTGGGTAACTGTTGCTTCCGAAAATTAATAGTCAGCTTCTTGGGATTAGGGCCATGAGTCTGAAATGTGACAGTTAATTCTAGACGAGAGATATCAATAATTGAAGGATACAGTAGATTTTGTGACTCATTTAGGTATATTGCAGCCCCATTAGGTATTATGAAGTCTCTCTTTTTAATAACTGGTTCATTCAATTTCATATTTCAGCGAATTTTTGAGTGAAGCTAAAGTATATCTTTGCCATGTAATTTTTTTTTTTTTAAATTCAGCAGCTTTGTGTGTCGATATATGTGTGTAATAATTCATTTTTGACTTCATCCTTTAGATGAACTAGAGACCTAATATTGATTAACACCAAAAGGGAACTGTGGACACTATTAGGCATTTCTTCAAATTTTTTAGGTGTATGCATTAAAATATAAATCAGTCAAATTTCTTTTTTAAAAATTTTTGAAACGAAATATATTTTTTAAAAAAATTAAAAGGTAAATATTTTTTTTAATTTCATAATATTTTAGGCAATTTAATTTTTAATTTTTCTATTATTTTTTCCCTATTACTCAATATAAGTTTATTTAGAATAAAACTGTGTATAGTTTTGTAATTCCAATTAAGTGCTAATTTTTTAGAAATATTTTTATTTACACTAACTGCATTTTCATAAGAATTTTATGTTTTTCGGAACTAAAATTGACTTTTAACTATCTAAAAATTCTCGAAATATAAAATGCATAGCCTATTTTCTTTTAATGTTTAATAGAAATATTTATTATAAATTCTATTTAATTTCTTTAAAAATTAAGAAACCTGGAACGTTTCAAAAATATATAAAACAATATCATTTTGAGGAAAGTAATTAAAATGTGTTTTTTTAATTTTGGCGTTTGAAATATTTATTTTACTGAACAATAAATCTTATAACACTATTTTAATTGAATATAAACACATATTTTTGTGAGGAAACGATCAAAATAAAATTTCATGTCTCTGTTGATTTTTTTCTTATTTTAAAGTCCACTTAATAGCTAAGTAAAATAATGTATCTCACAGTAAAGTATTTGTTCGGGTCATACGAATCACATATACTTCAGGCGATATCTTTTTTCCCTGTAGCTTAGCGTTGATTCACATTGGGCATTTAAATAATAACTGGCAAAGCGTCCTCTACCGAATAAAATACAGTTATGATGTGCGTTTTTATGACACCTTATCTTTCTGTTGAGCTATTTGATGACGAATCGCTCTTATCATTAGACTCGTTTTTATTCCTGGATACTTGGAATAAATCATTCTCTTTTTCGGATAACATATGATCCATTAATTTCTGGAAACATTTCTATTTCCAGAGGTTAATGTAATAACGCATATCACTTTGAAAAAAAAAATATAAAATCATTGAACTAAAAGTTATAGCATGAACAATTTCTTCTTATATTATTTTGCTCTTTATTATGCTGTTAATAGATAAATTCAAGTTTTTGAATCATATAGATGCACAACCATTTTGATCTAAAAGGCCATGCGACATACATCGGTTCCACGTTCAACAACATGAGTTTTATCAGCTTTAGTTTAAAAATTATTTTATCAGCATTTTTATGATTTTTGCATGTGAAATGAGTTAATACTCTATCTTGACCTAGAAAATCTAAAAGACTGTTACGGACAAGCAACTTACAGTTATGTAACTATAAAATGAAACATAAATAATTATATAGATATATTAAAAATTATAAAAACATAGACAATAGATTTGTAGAGATATAAAAACATAGATATAGAGAAGATGTAGAGATCTCATTTTGAATAAATGCCAATTTGTGATTCATAACATGATTTCTAAGTATATCAAGTTTTTATAAGAAATGTACGTTTCATATAGCTTATATAGCATATAGTGGTGGTCATGCTATATAAGCTATATTTCGGAATATAATAATATATTCTGAAAATATCAAGGGGAAAAAACTTTGAAATTTCGGATAACTTTTATTTAAAACTTTGAAGCTATTTTTAGTGAGCAACTAATCAAGAGTTATTCTAGAATATCTTTTCCCCCTTCCCCCAGCATGGAGGCGCGGTCTGTCCGACCGAAAGCATCAACTGTTATAGGGAAAGAAACAGTGTGATAAAAATGTTTTCAACTTTTCACAAGATCTTTATTATTTTCAAGATGAATAGTTTGTGGTGCTAAAAAAATATTGGCAGAATCTGTAGAAGTTTTGTTTTCTATCCAGCTTATTATTCTAGCAGAAGAGATGTAATAAAATAATTGCGCTCATCACTGATAAGTTTAGCTTCAAATCTCTTAATTCGCTTTCCTCAATTAGAGATAATTTAAATTTAACTGAACCACAAACAAAACACAGAAATATGATCTGACGGTTAAATTATCAATCTCTGAATTCAATTGCAATTATATACATTATTTATATATCTCAGCTGCTTTTTAAAACAACATTTTAATATTTTTCTTTCTACATTTAACAAAAGATTTTGCATGTAATAATATTAGAGCATGTGTAGAAAAATTTGAACATGAGAGAGACCTTTAATTAAAATATTTACAAACAAATAGTGCAGTTTCGCAACCATTCGCAGGTATTTTCATTTTGCAATACAAATAGGAATTTCAAATAATAAATAAATATGATATTACAAAACACATATATCCATAAATGGGCAATGTTATGTCTTACTGGAAAATATGATAAACTATATTTATAGTGATAGTAGATCCAAATGACATTATCACAAATTCCATTTTCTGAATACATTTTATTGCAAATTTCTACTAAATGAAGCAAATATAATTCTATTATTATACATTCCAAAGATTCTATGAGTTTTTGGACATGGTCGTGAGTTTATAATTTTCAACAATACGAATTATTAAAATTATTAGCACTTATTTCAAGTGCACATGTTGCATTGGTAGAGTGCATGACACTGGCTTGTTAACAGTGGTCTAATACTAGTAGAAAAGTATTCATTATCATGAAAGAATGATCTACTGCATTTTTATGCTACTCTTATTTCAGATATTAATACTAATGAGAACAAATTATTATGAGTAAATTCTATTTCCTTATTAATCCAATTATTCGGAACAAGTGTAGAAATGTTTGAACTTTCATATTGCCTGGAATATAGGAATTTTACATTTTTGAATGGTTCTAAAAATTTTGAAAGCCTCAAACATAAGTTAAAATTCTTATGTTTTCTAACATTTAAACTGCATCCATACTTATTCTAGTATGTTAAATTAGTAATATAAAATTATAGAATAAAAGATAATAAAAATTAGTAAATGCTCCAATTCATTAAAAATAATTCAAGTTATTTATAATAGAATTGTCTATCAACATTATAAGAAAGATATTCAGCAAAAGCCCGTATCTCTCGATTTTCGTATGCTGCATTTTATCAGTTGTCCTTATATGAAATCTCACATAATTCATCACATTTCATCGATGCAGTTAAGATAATTTATTTGCAGAAGATATGCTGACGATGAAGATGTTTAAGATATTTTATATAAACATTTTAAAATGTAAATACTTGCATATTAATACTGACTAATATCCACTCAAGAATATGGCGGCGGTGGAGATATTTGAAATATTTTGCTTAAACATTTTTAAAATTAATTATTTGCATAATAATGTTGATCAATATCCACTCAAGAGGAGACTGAACTGAAATCGATTTCAAATATAAAACGGGTGTATCAAGTATTTTTATCATCTTTATTTCATAAATATTTTTCCTCTTTGAAATAACATTGTCTTCCAATGATAAAAAAATTAAAGAAATGCTTCTAAATAGTCTGTTCAAAAGCCTTAATCATCCATTCACGAAAGCCTTAATTATCTTACTTTTGTTCATGAAAGAACTTTCTTTTATAATTTTGCCAAGGTGGACAAACACAATAGTATTCGATTTGACCTCCTAGTAATTTTCGCTTTCCTTGACCGAACAAAAGTTTTATATTCAAGAATACTTTTTAGATTCTTTCAGAACATTCAGCGTCGTAATAACAATGTTCAATATAAAAAAAAATATTCGTTAACGGCGTTTGACTTTAAGGCCATTAAGACGGAAATAAATAATTTCGCCACAAAGTGCTATTAAAGAAAGAGAATAACCAAGAAATAATAACATTATAGCCCCTGACACATCTTGTAGATTCAGTTGTCGGTTTTCATTCGTTATATATGTCTCTCTGGACATTGCAAGTAAAATTTTAATAGACTCATCATGTAAATATTTCATGTACAATCCGCTACTACGAAATCGGGAAAGAATTCTGTTTAGTTTTGCTTTGCAGCAAAATTTCTTGCTCATAGCAACAGCTACAGGCCACACTGCAAGGTGATCTTTCGACACCAAAATATTTGCTTTAAAAGCTGGTGCTCCATAAAACAAATCAAATGCCATTCGGTTTTGTATATGAACAATTTTGTCAGAAATGTGATTGCCTTTACTCATTTGAGAAATGTTGTAATGCCACTTGTTGTGTTCTATTATTTCCCCAAGTTTCACCAGGTATTCTTCTTTAGATATGAGAAGAAACGGTATTGTACTTGTACCTTTCAGTACAAAACATTGGTGACTTCCCATCTGCACCGCCTGTGACAACTGGTGAAAGTTCTGAACAGGTACATCAAGTATTGGAATAGTTAGGAATGACAACAAAGCAGCAGAATACCACAGAGATATCACTGAAGCGAAGCACAACCAAATCGAAAACAAAAATTTGAACTTTTGCATTTCATTTCCTAATTGTAATGGTTGCTTCAACACGTTGGAGATTAGTTGCAAGATTAAATCACCAATTGATCGCTTCTTTCCGAGAAGAAATAAAAGAATGACAGATAGATATACAATGGCGCCAACTAAACTCATCCATACGAACGCATCAAATGGATACAAGTACGCCAATGTTGGATTCATGCCAGTTTTTTTCAATGCAAAAGTGGTTTCTTCGAGCGCATAAGAACTACTGAAGTCAACAACTCCCATCCTTTCTTCTGTTATAGACAGAGTACCTATAGCTATATCAGCTTTTCCATTGAATAACATACCGATAAGACCACTCCAATTTCCACTGGATTGCAGGCGACCCCATTCATGATCATTTGGTTCGAGCATCTTATATTTAAATCCTAAAGCTGCCAGCACACTGTCCAAGAATCTTCCTTCAAAGCCACCAGGTTTTACAACTCCATTTTCATCAGCGTTTATTTCAAATATATATGGGGCAGGTAGAACACCTACGGTTATTTCCGGTAAATCTTTCATCATCATTAGAGTTATATTTGCTCGATTAAAATAAAATAATTATTATAAACGAGGGCAATCGCTATCATTTGGCAAGAAAGAGATAAACTTATTAGTTTAACAAGCATCATCAAAGTAGACAAATGATTTACCAAGTAGCTACAGACACAAACAGAAACACATAAGAAATCCATATTGGTAATTTAACATCCTAAATGGTGGTGAAATTCAATTACACTTGCGATGTCAATAATCAGGTGACGAATTTACAAAGATTTCATCAGAATACTTAACAAAATAAACGTGTTTCTAAAACTATCCTAATAAAATATGGTGCAATCAACTTAGTTATATGGTCATATTGAAGCATTTAACATCATAACAACTCCATCTCAGACCTTGCATAACATTTGTCATATTTTATTTTTCGAATTTCCTCTTTATTTCCACTTAAGATATTTCGAAAATGATCAAATGTGATATTCGTGACTTTTAACCGTTTATTTTAACTAAATTTGTTGTTATTGAATCGATATTTATCGAAGAATTTATATTTTTTTAACGCAGACGATAATAACCTGTTTGTCATATCGTCTGAATTTCAGAAGAATTTTATAATATTTCTACACTTGCAATAAACTAATTTCAAAGCTAAAAAAAATAAAATAAACGGCTGATATGTAATTGAGGACATTTCGAAAAATTTATTTGCAATAAAGATTCATAGAATATACCGTGCTAAAATAAATAAAAATAGAATATTTATCTAGTATATTATATTGTATAGGAAAAGCTGCATAAATTTTGATGTAAATTATGTGTTTACATTTTCCTAACGCAATCTAAAAAAATGTTTTGCAAATTCCAAAAACATTTTCGCGTACTCTAATAAAGATGCTATCCCCTCACCATGTAAAAGTGAAGACTTTGGATAAAGCCATTATGATTGGATAAGCGAGCAATAGCTACGAAGCATTGATTTCTAGTGTAAATTTAGCATTCTTAGCGAATTTATTATGTAATATTTAGCAATTATTTAGAGCAGTTAATCCTCGGCATGCTGTTAACATTGCCCGAAAATAGAAATTGTATTTTAAAACAAATTATCAAATTTAATAGACTGAAACAAAAATCTGACATAGAGCTACAATTATAGTTATAATTTCACACATCAAATACCGACAGACGGTCCACCTTTTGCCAGATTTGACACAAAATTTGATAAAAATCTATATTTTGGATGCTAATAGTATAGCAAATTATATTTTTTTAGCTCTTTATGTTTACTTAATTTTTTGAGGGGGTGAAGGGGATAATAAAACTTTTATTAGAAAATAAGTTAGAAAATTTTGGGAAAACTACTACCTCTGATTTTATTGATTAAGTATATACTACTTTAGAAATATATTAGACTTTTTAATGTTTATTATGGCAACCCTTTGACACCGTTCCTATTCCATATCATGATCCTCATTTTCATCTTTCAATGTTAAATGAGTAAGTTAAAAAGAATAATAAAAACATCCGTATTATATTTCAACATTAAAAAATGTTTTTCAGTAATGAATACACATCACCTTTACAATCGTTTTAACCGCTTAACTGTTTTGCCCGAGTGCCATACGCGCATCGATTTATCGAATTTTGATAGTTGTAAGCAAAAAATAAACCATTCATAACGATTACTATAAATAATAAATTATCGTTGCGTTTCTTCATTGCACAATAATTCATTAATTTAGTGAAGATTGTGGTCTGGGTGAAATGACTTGAAGACACATGTTGTCTTTTCTGGGCTTTATTGGTAACATCAACAACAAAAGGCACATGAAAACGCCAAAGTGTAGAAGGCCTAGAGAACTACACATAAAACTCTCTCGGGAGAGCCGAGCAGAGATAACACTCCCCCTAGTACAGGAGTCCAGATCGCTTCTACTAGAAGAAAAATATACTAAACAGGAAGACCACGTGACACATGATTGGCAGCTAGTTCCGCCCAGGGAGATCACGTGGTTAACTGAATTCTTAACAATTATAATTCAATATTAAAATTATTTCAAATACATAGATAAGGCAAGTAATCAATGGATTTCCATTTCAATCAAAATAAGAAAATATTCCCAAAATAGAAGGTGTCATCTTATAAGATAGTAAAGAAAATAAAACAGTTAAGAGGTTAATGTCTACTATGATATATTTTCTTTACCTATGTTCTTGTGACACTTCCTATTCCATATCACGATTCTCATTTCCATCGTCTGTTCAATGTTAAATGAATAAGTTAAAAAGAATTTTAAAAACAAACATCCGCATTTTATTTCAACATTAAGAAAAATCAGTAAAGAATTCGCGTCACCTTTATATTACTCGCTGCTGACGAGCAACTGTAAATTAACACGAAATCTAATTAAACCGAATATGTGGCATCGTCCACCGTCTACAAATCTTGACAATTAGCAGAAAACTAATTTAAGGATTAGTGTGAAAAGTTCGTGTCTTGTCATTTCCGCACGCGGGAACTGGTGAAGTGAAACAAATATTGCCCCCTCGCATTCCTTCTCGAACAAGGGAAGAATTTTACAAGCCTTAAAAAGAACATTAATTAATTTCTAGGGAATTGAATAGCCCTGGAGACGGGAGGCTTTACCTTGGGAGGTATTCTAATCCTAAAGAGGATCACTTTTAATTAGCAAGGATGTTAATTTTTGGTCTTGTACCTTTTGCGATTTACCTCGAGGAACATTTACCTTAATGTTAGCGCAGGAACAAATATGTATTCTTCAGAAAGTGAATGTATATGTTAAATGGTGTGTAACATAACGGAGATGAATTTCTGCTACACCTCGGTATGCAATGTTAATGGTTGTTAACTAAGTACTATTTGACTTTTCTCACACATTTTAGGGGTTGACGGTTGATTAATATGACTGTTTATATACATAAACATGACAATGTCTTGGGCTTATATACTTTTTGTTTCCAGCATGATAATTATTTTAATGTACACAATACAACCATCTACAGGGTAGGCTGCTCCGTATAGAGTTTTTCGATTTTGCTACTTTTTACGTAGTAGGTACTCACTAATAAATGGGTTTCACAAAACGAAATAACATATTAATTAACAAATATGAATCGAAATTTTAATGTTCTTTAATATAAGGGCCATGGCGGCTTGGTGGTAAGGTTTCGGTTTTGGAACCATGAGTTTCAAGCTCTGAGATTTTGGAACCGGGAGATTCCACCGAAGAACCGGCATTAAAGTTGGTCTGGGGCACTTTAAATCCGTCTGTGCCAAACGCCTTCCTACTAGAATGGTGTGGAAGTTTGGATAGAGGAGTGCCAGCTCAGGTGTCGTCCTCGCCATCTGACCGCGATTTAATATTACGAGGTCAGTCCGACAATAGCCCTAGTGTTGCTTTAAACCGGGATATTAATAAAACTGAAACTAAAATGCTCTTCAATAATTCTGGAGCTATATTATTATAGAAATTTGTTTTCACAGTACCTTCAAACGAAGGTGGTCTCCCCAAAACTTCCTCACATACTGGCTAATAAAAGGTGTTATTCCCCTTTCTACCCCGCATGAAATTGTGGACCTTGGGTGAAGACTACTTTTATTCATATAACATTGGTGAGGAATATTTACAAAATATAAATCTTTAGCATAAACTTAGCATTTTTTTATTGAGCCTATCAAACGATCTTTGGCGATTTTTTGGGGGGGGAGGGGTTGATCTTTTGCAAGAGGTTACAATATAAGGTAAGTCTAAAGTCAAATATGCATTTTGGATGTTGATTTTTTCCCCTTCAATTGTATAAAACAGAACTTGAAATATTAAAACTGTAGTCACAAGATCACATACCTGATTTCATTTATTTGAAACATTGCGTTTTTGAATCAATGCCTTTACATGTATGCGAACTTACAGACAGAGAGTCGGTTAACCCCTAGACGGGTCTAGTTTTAAATTTGATGAGAATAAACGATTTTAGATGCTTATCTGTGTGACAATTGTTTTTCCCTGGAGAGCTTTTAATATTTTATTGTTATGGTTTTTATTTATATATGAAATGTCAAGCAAACATCTTTCCTCTGAATGGATTTCCTTCAAATTTTGATGGAAATCTATAATCTATAAATTTCTCTAAATTTTGATAAAAATCTATAAATTTTATATTTTAAAATTAAAATAAATTTATTTTAAATAGAAAAAGTCTAAACAGTAAGTTTCATCCACCTAGCTCAAAATGCTCTTTCAATTATCGTATTCACAAGCAGATGTAATGCCAAAAATATACACTTCGTATAAGAAAAAATAAAAAGTGATGGGAAGGAAGCCATGATTTGCGCAAGTAAAAGGAAGACTGACAAACATACAACTCATGAACTAATTTAGTCAAAAAAAAAATTATGAATATTTAGAATTCTGGTAATAATGCTATGAGTCAAATTTTATCCATCTAACTAGATGCATTTTTGAGTTATAGGGTTATCTCCATATGGACGGACAGAACGATATATTTTTCCTTTGACGGATTGCTTTCAAAATTAAATGAAAATTTACATTTTTAATTTTAAGAGCATATATCGAATTTTATTTGTCTAAAGGGTGCGGCATAAACACTCGGACAAACAATCTTCAATATAATTTTATTGAAAATAAATAAATTTACAGAATATAACAAATAATAATAAGAGCAGGCTTTTACTAATAAATAAATTTAATTGGTTTCAAAGTAGTCGCGGTTTGCAAAGATATAAAGGTGCAAACGCTTATTGAGATTTTCAGCATTGGACCGTAACTCCTCTACCTTTCATCTATTCCATTCTCGCCGAAGCGATTGTTTTAAAGAATCCTAACTTTTATGTGGTTTTAGTGCAAACCCTAGACTCCATAATGGACCTTACACTGTAATCCATGGGATTGAAATTCGGCGAGTACTGTGTTCAATCTCCAGATGATAACACGTTAGGAAAATGCGCCTTGCACCGCTCTTGTGTCTTCTTGGCCTTGTGAGCTGGTGCGGAGTCTTGTTGAAATGTTAGTTTATATTTTCGAAACGCTTTTCGGTCCATGGAAGTACAACAACTTCTAGAATGCTCCACTCGTATACTTTTTGACTTATTTATCACCTTCATCCACACAAACTAGAAGTGTTTTGGAGCTTGCGCAAATTCCGTCCCAGACCCTGATCGACTTTGGATGTTGGTGATGTTCAACAATTGCCGAAGTGCTTGGAGTGTCTACAGAGCATATTCTATCATTCTGGGAGTTATGAGTTGATAGACGGTAAATAGTTTCTCAACATTAAAAATGAATCTTTCCTACCGCTGTCTTGCGGCCCGTCTAAAAAATTTTCGGCATCTTTAAAGCCGCACGAAATTTTTTTTCAGTCAGAAGCTGAGCTTTTTGGAATTTGTGACATTATCTGTACTGATCAGTCACTTATTCCTATTTCATGAGCGTTCTTTCTCATGGAAACCCTCGGATTTCGTTGAATTCGCTTTTTGATGTCCTTACGGTTATCGAAAATGTTCGCCATACGTTTTCGTCCATTTCCTGAATGTGGGCCAACATTGCCAAACTCTTTGAAACGACAGATTGTATCAGATACTGTTTGCCAAGACACATTCGGCAAACGAACGATTTCGCACTATCGTTTTCCTTTATTAAACAACTAGCCGCTTTTGGCGACCAGCCGGTTTACCAGTATTACCGCTCGCTACAATTTTCAATTAAATATTTTAATTAACCGGTCTCTTAATAGATTCTCAAACAAAACATTTTTAATCTTCAAATTTTGATAGTCATACCAAACTTATACTGTTGTTTAGATCGTTTCGTTCAATTTACTATAGATATTTTGCTAATTTGTTGTCATTTCCGGTAAAACTTCAACTTTAATTTAAAGTAGAAAGGATGAAATTGCAATTAATATAAAGATATTTTTTAATAAAACCAATCGTTTTATTTTATTTATCATCTTTATTGTTATTTATTTATTATTATTATTATTGAATATGAGTATTGCAAACAGAATCGCTCGGTATTTAAGTTTTATGTGAACTACAAAATATTTTTCATAGTTTATGTAATATCTCAAACAATAATTCAATAAAACATTCTCAGATTCAGCATAAAATTCTGTTTTTAGTTTTGCTTTCAAAAGGATTGAAATGAAATCAATAATAATATTTTGTTCCGGCTTATAAATATATTTCAAAAATTATGAAGTCTAAATTTAATGCAATAAGGTATCATATTCTGAGAAATATTCTGGACACACTACATTTTAAATCAATGAATGAATGTTTCTATTTTCCACGATCAACTAAGATATATTTATGAAGTTTTGAATGTTAAAAATTTAGAAAAACACAACATTTTCATAATTTTAGGCCAATTAATCTTGAGAAACCTGCGCGCTGATTGGGCGTATTTTCTTTGAAACGATCGATGGAAAATCTAAAATTATCCTTTTTTTATTAAATAGTGATATTCAAATTTTCATAAATCAGCCAGTTTAAGTGATTGATTTAGTTGATTGGAAATTAACTCTTTTTATTTAAAATATTAGTGTTTCAAGAACATTTTGTTAATCGTGATTTCCACAGCAGAAGCTTTAAGTAAAATCAAAAATTCTTTATTTATTAGAGCATTTATTGAATCAAGTTACATAAAATATAATTTTCCATTTAGACCATTTTAGCAGATCTGTGTCTTACTAAAGGTTTACAAATTAGCTGTGTATCCCTGATTTGAATGGATATCCTGTTCATATTAAACAAATTTGCCTTAAAATAAAACTGATTTATTGGATTAGTAATATAGAGAGTGTAAAAGATCTTAAAATAAATTTTCTTGAATTTATATTTTAGAAAAAATAATATTTCATATTTGTTTCATTTCCTACAGACACGTGCCGAAAATTATATTTTTGCAGATTTCATTTCCAAAAAGATTTAATTTATTTTTAATTGGAGCTTTAATAAATGTGATGGTAACACTTTGAAAAAAAGATAATTTTCCCCCATGAATGTGAAACGTGCTCTTGCAGCTTAAATTTTATTTTTATTTTGTACGAAAAAAATTGTTGAAAAATATAGTTAAAATATTTATTTAAAAATTAATTTAAAATAGATACTTAATATTAAAGTTAAAATATTGGTATCATTTAAAAGATAAATTTTCGATCTTTAACTTGATGCAAAAATCTTTTTTGTGCGAGAATATTTTCGGAAGTTATGGCAGAAACACGCCAAAATTTCGCTTCATTTTTAAATAAATAAAATTCTAATTAAAAATTCGACAAAATAACTCCCAGGTGCACATTCCCGGCCTCCAAGGTATACACGTGCCAAATTTGGTAGCTGTAGGTTGAATGGTCTGGCATGTAGAGCGCCAACACACACACACACACACACACACACACACACA
>JAPMOR010040041.1:597453-619545 GCA_026543865.1 Argiope aurantia
TTATAAAATGTCTTTCATAAAAGTTTTAGCTGGATCTTTTTATAAAAAGTCTAGATCTTTTTAGTTGCAGACCAAATGTTTTCAAGGAAAGAATTTAAAGTATATAAAGGATTGAGAGAAATCTCGTAAAAAGTGATTCAAATTATTTAATTTTGTTTAATATGTACTTGAAATGAGCTTATTTAAGGTTAATAATTGTTTATTTAGTTAATTTTGGGAAACAGAATATTGTGTTAAAAGAATATTATTGTATTAAAAGAATTGTGTTAAAAGAATATTATTATGTTAAAAGAATATTATTTTTTTGTTTTTAACTTTACAAAATTTACTATAAATTTTTTGTTTGATAAGAGTTTTATCTATTATCTTTGGTTTGAAATTGATGCATACATGACACCTACCTAAAAGAAAAAGAAATCTTGAAAAATTTTGAATTACTTTTCTTGTAATGCTCCAGAATATGGTTCATACTTGAAGATACTATAAAAATAATAACTGAAAATATAGAGATTACGACTGTTTTTTACCATTCCGCCTTCTAAAATATGGAAAAGTGTATTTTGTAATCAATGGGAACGATATTAATTTTTATAAAAAGGATTTAAACAATTTTTACGTATGAACCAAGAATGTGTAGGATTTATATATTTGTATTTAATATTTTTTAATATGAATCAGTAAACTGCTAGGAAAGTCAACAGCTGTGGTCTCCCCAAAGTTTTCTCGTATATTTCGCAGTAAAACTGTTATTTCTCCCCTCCCCCACAAAAAACGCTTATTCCATTTATCTTGAACAAACCATAAATGGAATAAGCGTTCAGATTTTTATTTTCTTAATTTCACACATGAGAACTTTGAACATCGTAGTATAGCAGATAAAAAGAAAAATCAAGAATAGACTGTATTTCGACTACATAAAAATAAAATTAGGTATAAGACTACAATGTTCCGTAATAAATTCACTTCAAATTTTATTTATCCCTGTCGCTATGCTTTTGAATTATAGTTTTTACAAACCTGCGTATGTAGATATAGAATGACGGTCAAAACGTCAATGGATTTTATTCAAAATTTGATCCTGAATTACACTTCAGATTTTTAAACTGTCTGACAAATTTTATGCATTACGTTTTGTAGGTATCGTGTTCATTTATACCCGAACGGACCAACAGATAAAGTTTCTGTGAATAGAATTCGTTCCAGATTTGAAGCAATTTACGAATTTAATGTAAAATTCAAGTAACAAATTTTATTTGAGTAGCACAAAGTGTTTTTGAGCTATCATGCGTATTATCAAGCATACATAACAGCAAAAATGAGTTTTTAGAACTCAAGGAGATCTGTATGTTGAACATTTGTCAGAATCTCATGTTCGAATTTTCTGATGATTACTCTACTTTCTCATACATATTTGTATACGAGAAATTAACAAAGAATTAAGAAAAAAATATTTCTTTAAAAAAATTTCACTAATGCTTACAAATTTTCCAGGAAACGCATTCAAATATGTGCAAACTTTATAAAAAATTATCTTCCCCAATATATACATAATATTTTACGTAAGCGATTATCCGAGGATATATGTTCAAAGCAGATAGAAAACGAGATATTTCACATAATACGTACTTAAAGTAATAAAATGATTTCATGTGCGGTTAATATCTTATAATAAAAACGGACGGTAGGAGAAATGCAGTAATTGATGTACATGACATTGTTCTCTTCTTTAGCGATGTACTTGAATTTGCGTGTCATTGTGGTCAGAGCCATTCCTATTCTTCTCAAACAGCAATGCGTAAGACAAAATTACGTACAACATTGCTAGAATTCTTACTTTTGTTTATTCTGAATGTTCATTATAGAAAAATAAATCAATTGGAGTGGTTTTCCAAAAACTTTCTTGTATCTTTCTAAGAAAAATTTTTTCCCTACCCCATATAAAATTGTGGAATATGACCGCGTATGTTTTGCATGGTAATGGCGAAAAGCAGTTACGAAATATAGATATTTGGCGTGTATCTAGTATTTTTAATGAATTTATTTTACGACATTTGGCAATTTTTTGGCGATTAATTACTGGCATGTGGTTAAAACTCAAACACTGGAAAATAGAATATGTATTTTAATAAAATATCATCCTTTGACATGAATCTGAATATCATACTGGATCTTGTGTGCGATCTTTGGCGATTAAATGCTAATATACGATAAATAATAATATTTAAATACCAGAAAATCGAACATGTATTTTGGTACCTCTTTGAATGACCGATTGAAATTTTTTTTAACATAAACTAAAATTGTAATTGCAATATCATATAACGAATTTTATTGATGTATGTCATTGCATTTTTGAATTTTTGCACTTAGATGCAGACGAAAGCACCGATAGACAGACGGATGAAATTTAGACAGATTTGGTTAAAATTTGATAAACACTACATTTTAGATGCTAAACCTATGCCCGAAATTTTATTTATATAGTTGCTTACGTTTTTGTAGCTATTGTATTAGCTTATTTTTGGACGGTTCGACAGATTTGCTCTGAAACTTATAAAAACCAAGAAATGGGATTAAAAAAAATCTAAATATCAAATTTTATCTGTCTGTTTTACTGTGTGTTTGTGCTATCGAGTTATAGGAAGGCAGATAGACTGACAGTCATAATTCCAAAATTGTGTTTTCTAGACTCAGGGTAGTCGGAAACGTGGAAAATCGCCAATACTTCAGTTCGAATTTTTTGAAGCTTGTAAGAGTTTTGTTTTGTACATGTCGTGTTCGAGAAAATAAAAATTACAATTAATGACTCTATTTAATTTTTTCAAAACAATAAATTAAGAATCGAATATATCAACTCATTGCCATTAAAAATATAAACTTAACTTATGGGCTTCATACAGCTAATAGCACTAAATGCCCAACAATATTGTCACGATATCTTAGAGATATTGTACGACATTCACAATAGCGGACAACATTGAGGAGACGTCGTAAAATATCGTGGACAACAACTAAAGATGCAGAATAGGATTCTTTATTTAATTTCAAAAACATAAAACATAATTATAACAATTTGAAAAAAATTGTTATAATTATTTCGTCTTCACACACGTCATTCGTTTTCACTTTGTTGTAATATCTCAACTAAAAATTGGAGGATTCAAATACGTTTACGCTAATTTTCCGCCGTGTAAATTTGGCTGGTGCTCGTTAAATATAACTTCGAAAGGAGGAATGCCGGCACATGTGTATTCCTTGTCATTTACTACAGATTCAACATAGTGGTGACTCGTCGAGTAGTGGACTTATATTTGGCGCAATGCTCCTATCAACAATATTAACGCTTTGTCTTTTTAATTACTTTTGAATAATTTAATAATTAGTTTATAAAAATAATAATTAGATTTCTGATCTGATCTATGCTTTTTACAAAAAAAAATGTAAGAATTTGCTAATTTTTATTAGGTTTTAATTTTAAATAAAACTTCTAAATAAATTTTCTAAATTGTATTTTCTTTCGCTATTGCTTTCTTTTCAAATATATATATATTATATAATGATATTTTAAACTCTAATTTCAATTTAATTAATTTCCAAAGTTTTATCTTAATTTAGCCCATCGTAACTTCATTCTAAAATATTCTCTTATTTCATGACCCAATTCCACTTTCTATACTTAATTAATTCAAGAGAAGCTTTGTAAAATTGTCGAATCGGCTAAAAGTCTAACTTTCCCACACTCCGCGTGAAGGACTGGAAAATTGTCCAATAAGCACATTCTTTTTTAAAAGATTCCTGTGTTTCCCCTGCCTTGTCGAAGCGTGTAGCAAAAATCCTTATCGAAATCATAATAATATATTAGCACTGTAAAGAAATATTTTCTCTATCGAAATCTCAGGTTATATAAGACCAGGGATAAAATGCTCAAGATCTTTTCTCTCATTTCTTTTTGTGTCGTTCTGTGTTGTGTGTTTGCTCGTCGCTTTTACATAATGCCTGCTTCTCCAAAATGAAATAAAACGACGTCACGAAATAGAAAGTCTCATCACTTCGAAACTGAATTCTGCAACACATAAAATAATGCTTACATATTATATATATGTAAAGATTTTCGAATCCTGTCTGCTAAATATTATGTAACATATTTTGGTTTTATTCTATTCCGAGTGGCAGTCATGATTTTAACAAGAAGGCACAGTGTTGCACATAAGCAGAAGACAAAAAGAGAAGAAGGGCAAAAAGGTCCGAACAAATGATCACTAGTCTTATATAACGTAGGATTTCTGGCCAGGCGCCAATTAAATACACGTGGGTGACCTTTGACACCTTTCAGGGTACAGAAGACATCACTTTCATTTGATACATAGTAATGATGGCGCATTAATTTTACAGAGAAATTAATTAAATAGAAAGTGGAATTGGATCACGAAATAAGAGAATATTTTAAAATGAAGTTACGATGGACTAAATCAAGATAAAATCTTGAAAATTAATTTAGGTTAAATTAAGAGTTTAAAATATCATTATATATATAACACTGTAATTCATAAAATTATGAAAATTATATGCACTGAAAACAACAATCTGAATATTATTAACTTGGAAAGCTTGATAAAAGAAATATGGTATTTTTATATTTCTAAAATTCGGATTTGTTTACAAGAAAAAATTTGACGGTAACGTTTTTTCAAAATAATTTTTAATGATTTTCAAACTTTAAGTTCGCAATACTTTTTCCCTTAAAAATACGTTTTAAGCGCTGTTTCTAACATCTCTAACATTATACTTTCGACAGCATCTAATTTCCTTCGCGAATCTTGAAATAAAAGAAGATGCGCTTTGTTATTCGCATGAGTCGTTGCACGAAATCGATGCTGAACAACAAATCAAGGTAATTTAACAAGTTCTCACCCTTTATGAATACAGTCATACATTTTACTCTACTGTTTCCTCGAAAATTGAAGGAACGATAAGAAATAATGCGTTCGATCAGTTAATGCATTTGAATATGACTAACAAAATGAAATAAAATAGCTGTCGATGCATGAGCTATGCCCGGTTCAAAGCGTCAAGATATGTCCTAAAATAGAACATGTCAAACTTCAGATTAGACATAATCGGACTTAATAAAATTAATATTCTTTTATTTTTAATGTTAAAAAAATATTGAGAATTTTATTAGAGAGAATAAAGTATTGATTAGAAGGTTATTTTAAAATTGTAGTTGTACATTTTAAGCATCGGAAATATATGCAAAGAAGTATCAGAAATACTTCTGCTGTTTAGATATTTTGATTTTGCACTCAGTTATTGCTAAAACTCATTAACATATCAATATCTGCGAATGAATATTGATTCAGGAACATGAGACATTTGCAGAAAAAACATTTATATTCTTTTTGACAAAGCCTTCATTGAATATAAAATCCTCAAGGTATTTGTTTTTATACATGTTTATTATACAAGTTTTCGAATCCATTCTTATTTTGCAGAGTAGCTGAGAAAATGCGAAAAATATTTTGACAGACAATTGATTGGTGGATTTCTTTCTTACAGAATAAGAGATAATTCAGATTTTGAATATATATTTAAATTGAAATTGTTTTCACGGAAATCTGAATAAATTCTCCGGTTTTCTTTTCAAAATGCATATGAGCCGTTTATTTTGAAAGTGCGGCAAGTCCAATTTTGAAAAAAAAAAAAAAAAAAATGGGGATAATGGTAGTTAAAGGTAAAACTTGTTATGAACTTTTTATGCTTAAACAATTTATAGTATAAAAAAAATTCAAATTCTAGTATTTGCGAAATGGAAGTTTTAGCTCTTAACAGTATTGAAAATCTGTTTATTTTGAAAGTGGTGCAAGTCCATCTTAGATTGAAATTATATTTGACCGAATATATTACGGCAAAATTTAGCTACGGTTGCTCTACGGTGAGGCAAATGTGGCCGTTTGACATCAATCTAGGGTGTTTCTATCTATTTATCTATCTATTTTGGTATTAAAAATCGGTGGATGTACAATATTTCATAAATAATAAAAAGTACATTTTAATTTTGTGTTTCGATAATAATTATCCAATTTCCAACACTGATTGTTCAGTCCAGTGATAATGAAATAAATATCATTGATCACAAATTTTTACTGTAAGGATATTAATTTTTTCAGAACGATCGTGATTTCGGAGTGGTTGAAATGGCAATCCGGAAAATCAATTCCTTGTATTTTCCCCAGGATTACTATACAGTAATTCGAAATTGTCGGAAACATAATAAATTTTTAGTACATGAAATGGAACGCGAAATTTTTTTTTCTACCCAAACTCTGGAGAATGCGGTTTTAAAGAGAAAGAAAAATACCAGTGGAGAAACCGTGAATTGGTTAAATGTATGCTGAATCAGATTTACAAGTCATGCACCATACAAAATGTTCTACAAAACTTTGATAGAACGAGATGCTGAATTTAAAATTATCGATCTGTCACCACAATGAGGAAGACCAAGTAATTTCGGAAATATAAAATTATTTTTTATCTGTAAAAAAAAGGAAATCTATTATATCTGAAAAATACAAGGGCATGATGGATTTATTACCATATATATCTTCCGTTCATCATAAATATTTTAAAATTTTAAATTCTGCTTAAAATTCAATTTAATTATACCTGCGTATAAACCGAAAATGTATAATTTCATTGAAATTCTTAATAAAGCTGAATAGTTTTTTGTTATGTGATATTTTCTACTAGAATATTCTTTTTTTTTGTTTCCCTTTTTATCAAATGAATAAACATTTATAAATATTTGAATAGTATTTTGTTCTAATTATAAAAAAAAGCTAATATAACTGAAATATTTCCCAATTAAATGAACGATTACAATAATTCCTTAATTTTGAAAGTGAGGCAAAAATGAAATAGTTTAGTTATAATGAAACTCTTACTCTAACATTTTTAGTCAGCACTGTAAACAATATTAGATTATAAGCTTACCTTATCTGGTATCACAAAATACAAAATGTATATCTATTAATACTTACCAATTTTTTTTAAATTTATTGAAATACAAGCGTTTAAATATCTCGCAATAACAAAAAATGGACTTGCCCCATTTTTAAAATAAGCGACTCATATGTAGCTCAAGCTTGTTTTAAAATATTGTTATTTTGAATAAAATAACATTTTTATAAAAATCAAAATATATCCTACTATTTCATAATCTTTGAGATAAACTCACTAAATGTTAGTAAAATTAAATTTCCGAGCAAGGTTTTTATGTAAGAAAATTGGAAGCAGTTTTTCAATGACAAACCAATACTAATTTAGAAATATAATTGCTTTCGTAAAAATATTAAAGAAAAGAATCCAATACTAATTTCCCCCTAATTAATCACACAGATTGATAGAAATATCAGAAGCACAATTCGTCAGTTCAGCACGCGCTTTCAATATAAACTGGATTCAAAGTTAAAAAGTTTTTCCGTGATTAGAAGTATGAATAAACATTTCAATTTCCACGATTCCATGATTAGAAGCATGAATAAACATTTCAATTTCCAATTGATGAATCAACATTTCATTTTCTTCTCCTATAGAGGGAACAAAACATTTGTTCAACATACAAAAAGACATTGGTCTATGAACATGGCGTGATTGTGCGAGTCAGAAAGTTCAGCTCCAAGTATATCCGAAAACAATCTCCTTTTTGGTTTTGATCAAACAGCAGTGCTTTAAGTCTTCGAAGGATGTAAGCTTCGCCAAAATCTGACAACAGAAATGCAGAATAATGAACAAAAATCTACAAAATGAATGAAAAAATGTCAGATGACTAACACACATAGAGTGCTGTGGTAGCAAATCTACTAAACAAGAAACATCAACGAAATATAGCTAAAGATTTATTGCAAAACATATTTGTATTTTCGAGCTAAATTTTTACAACAAATACTGGATTTAATTTTAAACGGCCAACAAACGTTCCTTTCATTCTGTTTCGAAACCAAAATAAACGGTTATTGAAATGAAGCCCCAAAGTCTAGCTAATATAGATGAAAAATGGGAAAATAAATTGTTTGGATTTGCTCTAAGAGAGGTCATTGTCTGACAAAATTGAACACTCGAAAAGTCGTGGGAATGCAAATGATTTAGAAAATCGGAACACTTCATTTTGTGTCGTTACTAGTTAGACTAGTTTGGGTGGATGGAGTTCAGGGTGAATATTAGTAAACTTTGAATTACTTTTCAAACAGGATATTGGAGCGATATTTTGCTTCTAGACTGACTGGCGTTTTCCAAATATTAGTTAAATAAAATGATATAAATGAAACTAACAAATCTGAAAAAGAATTTGTACGCCTCTGTCAACAGTGTCATTTTAAAGATCCTATCGTAGGGCCTAAAGCTAAGGAATTTGACACAAAAAATTTTTTGAAGGTTGTAATTGTATACTTAAGAAATATGATTGAAATATTAACTAGAATTATACTTACTTATTGATATTTAACTAACCAGTAATTAAACATTAACTTGTATTTGTTAAAAATATTTGTTTAATTAACCATATTTATTTAATTTAATTAAAACATATATATTAAATCAACCAGAAAAGTAATTAAAATTGTGACATTTTTTCTGCCATAACTTCTGAAAATGAAACATAAAAAATATTTTTACACCATCTTAAAATTAAAAAATTGTGTTTTCAATTACACCAATTTAGTTGCAACTCAGTTTTTTTTTCTGTGATTGAAATGAACATTTCAAAATTTACGTATATTTCACAGAATCTATTTTTATAGTTTACAATGAAATTCAAATCGATTTCTCTAGTTAATATAATTATTCTATCCTGATAATTTCTTATATTGTTGGTAACCAAAAAATGAAGATTTGATATATTTTTTTCTATCCTGTTTTTTTCCTTTAATGTGATTGCGTGTATAAAATCACACTGTCTTTATTTAAGACCAAAGTTTTGCTTTTTTACTGTAATATATTAATTTTTTATTCGATTAACCAAGATTTTCTTGCGTATAGTCAAAATTATGATACATATTTAATATTAGAAAAAAGTCTTTTGCTGAGTGATTTTAATGAATATCTTTTTTTTATAGTTTAAGAGCATAATTCAACTCGAGAAATAAGTTGTCGGCTTTGTTGAATTTTAATTCATTGTTTAAGGTGAGAGAACGTGTTTATTGTTTAAGGTGATTGAACAAATGGAGAGAATCAAACATGTGCATAAAGCAATAAATAAAACATGTGTAAGGCTTCTAAAATAATACGAGGTATATACCATTTTGAAATTTAAAAATACTTCTTTGAAGGAAAGCATTAAGGCCAACTATGCATAAAAGATAGATTTTGTTAACATTTTTGGCAAACAATTATCTTGTTGAAAACAATGAAACGAAGATACATAGTGAGAATTTTTTTATAAATCAGTAATAATAATTACAAAACGAACTTAAAAAATCGTGATGACTTTTTGTTGCGAAACTTCGATTATATGAATAGTATTGACATAAATTTTTCTCTTATTATTCTGGAGTTCATATCAGATTAATTGAACAGTTTTGAACTCTGAAATGGAGTTATTAGTTTTAAAAATAATTAACCAAGAGAAATAATTACGAAAAATCCTATTAGATAGATTCCTATAGCAAGAGTACTTATTGCAATTGTTCTCATGACAAGAATTTGTTAAAATTTCTTCAAGTTTTCATAGATAATGGTCTTAGAACCCCAAACATTATTCTTTCAAAAGTTTATATATGTATGTGCAACGATTTGCTCTATTATCTTGTGAACAGGATGATTAGAGTATTTTGTTTGGGTTTTAACTGGCTTGGAATGTGTTGATAGAAATGTGAAAATCTCGGATGAATTTGTCAATGTCTTACTTAGCTCAAAGGGAGTGGAAATCGTGGGGGGCTGAAATTTTCTTTTCACTATAACGTTCTTAATATTGAAAGTATAAAAATAAATCCAATTAACCAAATTAAAGGGAAGTTAGGGGCTGAAAAGCTCTAATTTTAACAGTTTCTTACATCAATAATTTATGTTGACAGATAGTAACTTAGATGTAAAGGATGATATATAAAATAAAGGTCTTAGATATAAACCTTCGCCTTTCAGCTTGCTGGGAGAATTTAAAAAAAAATTGAAGTCAGAATAGCAACACACGTAATTTCACTTCCAGCCTAATAGTACAAATTATGATAATTTTAAAATTAAATTTTCTGATACAAGATTATTGAAAGTAATAACAAATAACTAAAGACATTGGTGTACCTAGACTTCTTGCATACTCTTTAATATAGATATTATCTTCTCTTCGCATAAATTCGTGGATCTTTGGTAAGGAAGAAACTACCTTGCATGGTATTGGCGAACAGCAATTTTGAAATATTAATTATTGGGATGAATCCAGCATTTTTAATAAAACTACTATTTGATTTTTGGTGATTAATTCCGGGATTGCGTTTAATGCACAGACATCCGAAAGCATACCTTGTATTTTAGATGCCTTTTGTCCGAGAGATACAAAACAAAATTTGACATAGAACTGTATTTGCAGTCAGAAGATCCTTTTCTAAATTTATTTAAGACATTGCGCTACCATGCATGCGGGGTTGCTGATCGAGATACTGTCTAAACTCAGACAGGTTTTCTTCAAATTTTTTTTAAGAATCTACATTTTAGATGCTGAGTCTATGCAGCTTTTATTTGTATGTAGTAGCTTATATTTATAACTATCATATTCACTTATATTCGCACAACTGGATAGATCGTCTTACTTTGAATAGATTTCATTTAAAATTTCGTAGAAATTTACAAATTTGATATTATGTACATAAAACAAATTTCATCCTTTTAACTAAACGATTTTGAATTATGTTCACATACAGATAGACAGTGCAACCGATGTACAATGATAATTTCACAAAATGTGTTTTTCAGACTTAGAGAGGTTTAAAATATCATGCTTCGTTAAAATATTGAGCTCGGATTTTCTTTGGCTGTTCAAATATTTTATTTTCCCTCGCACTAATGCTTCATATACGAAAAAGCAAAAATTATATCTATATCGGTATCGAGTCTTGTAACAAAGTTAATTAGTAAATAAATAGATATGGGATGAAATTACATAAATGTATTTATCACATTTCTTTGACAAATGAATCAATTTCCAATAAAAGATTCTGTTAAATTAATAATCGATTAATAAAGGATTAAGATATCAAATAAATTTATTGTTCCGATTTTGTTTATTAAAAAACAAATCACCATGTCTAACAAAATATAAATATATACACACAAAATATCCAAGAACACAATATACAAAGAGAGTAATCGGGTAAAAATAATTTAACCCTGAAAAATTGAAACTTTGCTTAAGTTACAATATTAACCCTCCTGCAAGAACCCCATGATATATATATTTACTTCTGATTTTATATCGATGCTTTAAAACAAAAGATTTTGTTTTTGTTTTAAGGGAATATAAATTCACTATCTCCACAACAGGACATCAGTTTTTGGAAAGAATCCGGTATGGATTCTGATTGACAGGAGATATGTCCCTGTATAAAAGGGATGTTTTCGTTTATTCCGTTTCTAAGTTTGCGAAGAAGAACCTAATTTAATGTGCTTTGTTGCGAAGGGAACAGATCCGAACGAGTTTTTCGATTTCAATACAGGATTTTCTTGAAGTTTTTTTTTTTTTTCCTTAAAGCTCGAGGAATTTTTTTTCTTCAGAAAGGAATTAAATGGCTCAATTTTAACAGGAAAATTGGTTTTCCTTTTCGATTTATACATCAGTTATAGTTAAGGGTTTCTTGCCTGGAGGATTGGATTAAACGAAAAGCTTGCAAGAAGAATTTTTAGTAATAAAAAAGTTTAAGTTGTTTGTAATCGTGTGCAGTTTTATTATCACGCAATACAGGAAGTTAGTATTTCGTAACAGTCAAAAAAATGGCAAATAGGAATTCTGATAAATCTCCACGTTAAGAATTCGGAATGGAAAAAAAAATGTTTTGTAGATTGTATCTGGTGTCTGTGAATAAGATATTTCATAAAAATGAAACAGATTTTCGACTGAAATTTGGCGTGTGGTTTTAACAAGAATAAAAGGAATATTTTTAAGGTAGGGGACAAGGTTTAAAAATTGTTATCTGGGGTAATTACTGAGTGCTTTTTATCTTATATTCAGAATTTTTTAATTTTCTTTCTCCGTCCTTTTTTTGAAACGCTCCTTTTATATTTGCATAATGCGTAATTTCAGTACTATTTTTCAACTTTAAAAGCTTGCTTCTCGAATTCTAAATTTTTGCAAAACAATAATAAATAGTCTCTTGTTGATCAGTTAATTCGTCTGAGATATTGTATATATTTAATGACAGTTAGATTGCGTAGATAATGATTGCCAGACTTTAAGGAAGTATTATATTAATTGTCGTACATATAACTGTTTATTGAATACACGAACTTGTATAATGGAGACCAGTTTTATGTGATGTGTCACATCATTAAAATCGTAAACTTCCGATTCCTCTACTTTCTAAATTTAGCGGTATTGTTACTTCACTTTTTTATTCGACCTATAAACTGCATAGATATTAAGTAGAACACTTCTTTAGCTTTGAACAGTGGAAGAAAATAACGCAATGAAATATTTGATGAAACAATGGAAGCGGTTGAGTTTTATTCACTTCAATGAAAACATTATTGTGACATATACTTAAAAATAGCTTTAAATTCAAATTAATCTAGTTTAAAGAGTTTTACATAACTAGATTAGCATCATAATAATTATTTTTTATTAGAATTTAAAACAGAGGAAAAAGTATTTTTTTCTTTTTTGAAAATATAAAAAACCCCCATCAAAATGATTTTTATTATAAATTCAAGCTCAGGTATCGTCCTCGTCATCTGAGCGCGGTTAAACATTACGAGATCCGTCCAAAAATAGCCCTAGTGTTACTTTAAAAAAGGGACGATAATATAATTAAAACTGAACAGACAGATAAATATTTTACAATATTTTTGTGAAAATTCCTCCCATTTCATCCATTTATTAAAAATTACATTAAAGGTTTAAAATATTTACATAATTTAGAAATTGGGATGCAGTCTTTCAAAGGAGATATATTCTTCTGAAAACACTAGACGGAAGAAATTTTCCGTATACTTTAACCACAAAAATTGAATATATTCTTCAAATTGTGGGTCAATTCAGTTAATAGATTGACTTCCTGTCGGTCTGTCTATTCTCAAGGACAAAATAACGCAAGAATAAAAAATAAAAACGGAAATTAGATAATTGAAATTAGTAGTCTTGACGATAAAATAGTACATTTGAATCAAATTGACTGTAGTCAAATGCAAAATGAATTTTGATTTCACAAGGAGAAAAATTAGGAAAGCATGAAATGTCCCACATGTTTGATACTGCGTCTTATTTCAAATTACGAAATCTATTAAAACACTTAAATTATTTGAATTTTCTAAATGGAAGATATATGCCAAAATAAAAATTAACGAAGGCAAAAGGAATTAGCGAATCAGCATTATCATTTTATCAACACGGCTATTGTTTCATAAAATAGTTCAACTGATTAAAAGTTGAATAAAATATATGGAATGAGTTTCCTTTACTTTGGACGTACGTTTACGAAATGAACAAAATCTATTGTTTCGCAAAACGCATTTGGATTAATTAAATTTTTAAAAGAATATTAACCCAATTATTCAATAAAACTTTAGAGTTTATTTGAGCGATAACCTTTTATTTGCACCAGTTAAGGATTTAATTCTTTTAAAACTTTATAGGGCATAACCCCCGATCATCTACAAATAAAATTGTTTAAGGTTATATTAGGGTGAGATGATGATGTAAATACTAAAACATCAGTTGTTGACTGATTTTCCGTTTAATTTATGGAATAAGAGGTGGCAAATATACTTACCAGAGATCGTTCAGGTGGAACAGAAAGTGGTAAGCATATTTACCACTTAGCGTTAAACGTAAAAAAATATTACCAAATATTCACTGGTAAATATATTTACGGCTTAAAATTAGATAATTTAAAAAAAGTTTATTCAATATTTTTAGATAGAAATCATGGAATTGCTCAGAATTCAAATTCAGTAATGTCTTACATTAAAGTTTGATGTTCATTTTGCATTTGATAGGGCGGCCTGGCGGATCGCTGCATTGCATAAAAATAAAATCATTGCAATAAGATGCAATTTAATTAATAACATCTTACCAAGTTTTTTTATATTAAGAAATAAATTAAAATGTCAAAAGCTACATTATTTAAATAATCAGCACATCAAAAGTGAAGTCAAAATATGCATAAAAATCAATACAGGAAGATTTCGAATTTTAAGAATCTCTAACTGCGTCGACGATTTTTAATCATTTTTAAAAATGAATGTTGAATTTAAATTACATAAATTCAATAAAAAATACTAATAATTAAGAATATCTTAGACATAAGGAACACAATATAGTGATATTTCATTTCTGAAAGCTTTTCCGAGAGTTAAAATTTAATGAGAAATGCTGGAATTTAATGTCGTTACGAAAACCGTAGCATTGTGAACGAGCAGTGTTAAATATACTTACCACTTTTGAATTGAAATGATATTTAACTATAAACTTATTATTATGCATATGTATACTTATTACTATGTATAAGCTATATATTTTTGAGCTATTAAGATGTCCTAATCAAATGTTAATCATCTCATTATCTTATTTATATTTTTAAAATACTTTAAAAAATTATTACGGAAGATAAGTATATATGAAGAGTTATGTCAAAGTAACCTCTCCTTTTAGTTAATACAAACTTAACTAGTACAATTAGTAATGCATCCTTAATTTCCGGTTCCACGGTTTTAAATTCACTTCTAAGGTATAGGAATGGAAATTTCATTGAGTCATAGTCACCCTATACATAGTTTTACTCCCTTGTATCAGAAGATTTGCTCATTCTTCTACAACTAGTATAAGTATAGTAGAACTAGAAATTCTTTATGGAAGTTATATGGAGATTTAATCACCTTGAAGATAGTTTTATGTCTAAACCCTTTTGTAACGCCACTGTATTGTGACTATTATTATTGATTCTCATGGTTGGCAAGAATGAAACTAAATCCTTGAATAATATATTAGGTGCTTCCATCTATTTTGATCATTTTTTTCACTTTAAAAAGGCATTTATTGAGAAACATTGGTACAATATATATCAATCAAAATATTTTTCATCATTTTCTACAGCTTTTCCCGTTTTCGTCCAATAAGTCTTGCAATTGATTGTCTTCGAATTTTTTTGGTCCTCTAGGCTGTTTTTGTCATTGACATCGAAATAACCACTATTAAATTGTTGAAACCAAAACCGACAATTGGAATATGACGGAGCAGTGTCCCCATAAGTTTTTAAAAGTGTCTGATGGGTTTCGGCAGCAGATTTTTTCAAATAAAAAGGAAAAAAAAAAACAATGAATGTCAAAAATGCATTGGAGCGTTCAATGATTGGGGTCTTTATACACTGAATAACTCAATAATATTAAATGAAAAACTTTCAAAATGATAGCAGTAAAGTAATAGTAAATTGGTAAAACCCAAAACCATTATCGATTATATAAATATTTGGCATATTTACCAATAGATGTCACTGATTAAAATACATGCATGCGCCTAATAAGAGGAGAGTTGCCTTTTGTAATCTCTAAATCATCATTGCATATTTTTTTTCCGATTAAATTTAAATCATAAATATAAATCTGAAATTTCTTTTTGTCTTACCTTAGAAGTTTTAAAGTGATCTCTGAACTTTCACTTATCTATAACGTAAAAATGAAATGAAATCTAGTTGAGAATAACAAAGCCTATCTTTCAAAACTTTTTATACCTCTTAATAATCGAATAAATTTGTTCTTCAATAAATTTCACTATTCATTCTATGTAGTAATTTGCCTAGATATTGGAAAGTTTTGATCAGACAAAATTAGAAATCATAAAAAAATTATTATGAATTGAAATTGATATAAAATTTAAATTCAAAACATCAGAAATCATTCATTAAAAATAAGATTGTAAAACTTTTATAACATTTAATATGTAATTCAAGTTTTTTAAAATTTACGATGAATTTCTCTTTCGATAAAATAATTGATACATTTTTTATGTAAAATATTTTCAAATGAAATTGAAAATTTTGTTCAAGTATGATTTTTTTAAAACCAATTGACAATTTTATCAGTAAAAAGTTGATAGATATTTATTAAACAGAGAGAAGAGTCATAAAATTGTTGCGGAATACTGCTTTAGGCCAGCATTACTCTTTAACAATCATTCCAATAAAATCTTCAAAAATCTAATTTCAGTGATTTTTTTCTATTTGTTTTTAATATTTCCTTTAACTATAAAAAAATGTTTTTGACTGAAAAAAGGGAAAAAAATATATACTTTGAACTCTTCTTAATATATTTTCATGCATAATTCTGTAAGGCTATTATTATTGCTTCTCCAAAAATCAGTTCGGAATGCAGCAATTTGTGAGATAAAATCATTTTCCGGCGAACGGCACAAATTCTCAATTAGATTAAGCCCGGAAAATCCCGTTAGATGGCGCTACCAGCAGTTGCAGAGATAGCGACCGTGGAAAAGAAAGTAAAACTATGCCGGAAAAGCCCGAGAAAGTATTTATTAACTACTTTAGATCTAGAGCAAGGTTTGAAACATTTATGAATCAAATTTTTATACTTTTATTCTAAAAGAAACGGTTTAAACAAATGATTTATTCTGCGTAACTCGAAATATATTATGGTTTTCTTGCACCAAAAGTTTTTTTTCTTTGAATATTTGAACATTTAGAAGAGGTAAATGTTATAGAAATAAAATCCCCAGAGAAAGGCTTCGGAGAAATATATTTTAGAGAAAGCAATATATTTTATCCTGCTTAAAAAGTGTGCTTGTAACGAGATTTGTTACTAATTTATTGTGCTTATTATTATTTCAAAAGAATAATAAAGCAAGCACTAATTGTACTAATAAATTAATTATTGATATTAAATATTGATATTTAATGAAAATAATTTAACACAAAATAGCTGAAATTTTAGTTAATTTTAATCATAATTTTTATTCATTATTTTCCTTTTAAGTATTCGTGTAATGATATAAATTTTCTTATATTAATAAAACAAACGATTTCCCGAATCTTCTAGAAATTGAATCTATTCTGTTCATTTCATTTCTGAGCACAGTGAATTTTTCCAGAAGTTCAAAGAAACTTGCTCTGTCTGTATCAAGTTTAATGAGTAAAAAAAACATTTATTGTGAAATATAATACTTGTTAACCCAATTATTATGATCTGTTTTTGACTGAATGTATCGGAATTTATGTTTATAGTCATAGACAGCTTCTGATTAAGTAGACAGAATCAGAGATAATGGTTTAAATTATAACCTTAAGCAAATACGAAAGTTGGCTGAAACTATATTTATAGTTTTCTATCAAATTTTAAATGATATACATTCAGAACAAGTATTCCTGTCTGGCGGTTTGATTACTCGTTAACTATAAAACGTAAAGATATAGATAGTTTGATATACAAGTTTAGTATCTTAAATGTAAATTCTTATCAAGTATTAAAACAAATGTGTCAAAGGATTTATCAGTATATACTTTCACATGCATGTAAACGCAGTAAGTCATAAACACACTGACTCATATCAATGAATTCCAGAATTTTATCTTGTGGCTACAGCTATAGTTTCGTATCAAACACAGGTTTCAATCAGTTGGACAAATGCACTAAAATTCGTATTCGTTTGATTGACTGAATAAAAATGTTAGGTTTAGAATACTCTCGCTGACTTCTTTCGTCACGAATTTCTTGTTTTCGTATTGCGCTGCCTTTTGTCTTGTTGTTACAATGCGTCTTGTAGTGAAGAAGTTATTATACATTTTTATAAACTATGGAAGGATAAGAGATCTTGTGCCGATCCACAGTTTGAGAACTCCTAGATTATTATATTTATCTTCTTGTAAAAGCTTATTTATCAAAATATAAAAGACCTAAGGGGACTCTCAAAAATGGGGATGAGAAGCTTTTGGCAGGATGGTTGGTTCTCGCTTTCCTTATGGGTATAGAAATGATATGGAGTGGCTATCGCCTACAGACGTGCCTCCTAAAGGAGGGGTTGCATCGAGATCCGTTATGGCCCGTAGGTTACAAACACAGTTCCAGACAATGCTGTCGATATTATTTGATTATTTTCAGTTTTTTTAATGCTTTCCTGTGGTATGGAATAGCCTGTTGCAGTTATTAAATCACAAAAAATAAGAATATTTTGATTAATTAAAAATCTATCACATTGAAAAATTAAAATAGCATTAAAATTTCCTAATTTATTTTATTATGAAAGCATAAATACGAATAATGCATATCTACCTATATATTTATTTCTCATTCATATCAAGATGTAATAGAAGATTGCAAATCTACTTTTGCAGCTTTCTCCAATAGCATAAACGTTACCTTTCTTCTAAAGTTGAGAATCGTTAGCTCTGTTAGCAAATTTCTTACAGTATAATTAGATAGTAAGAGGGGAATAAATTGCTTGTGGAATGGGATATTTAAATGGATAATTGAAACGAAGATAAATTTGTGAATCGGTGCCTTATCGTGATGGAGCACTACAATTTGACCTCGTAAACGACGGGAAGCATTGAATGCTTTTGATCATGAACCATGTGCATGTGCCGTAAATATTTGAAGTGGATGAAACCTGTCTAACAATTCGTCGCATATTCTTTCGCAGGAAATGGTGCACTTTATTTATATTTGGAATCGATTGTGTTCATTTATGTGATGCAAAATACTTTTGCAATTGAAAGCGACCACTTTTTTTTTGTTTTATTTGCCTAATTACAAAGATTCAACACTAAAAGAACCAAATTTGTCTTCAAATGTAAAAGTTGTATCTGAAGAAAATTTAACTATTATGTAAGAAATGCCATTATACATAATAGAAAAGAATTTTATATCATAAAGAGATTTTTGTTAGTTTCATTAAAAATAACAAAACATTGATTATAAATTTGTCGCATTTATTTCAGAATTTATATTATGCAGAAAATCTATTAAGAATATAGGGCTTGGACAGATTTATTATTATTCAAAGCATTATAATTCTATTATTCACAGAGAGAAATTCTGAAAAAAAAAATGAAAATTACATTCGTTACGCAACGAATAAAATCTTAAATGTAGATAAAAACTCTTGTAGTTTTATTAACTTTTAATAAATAATTTAATTAATATTTGTTGATATTATAAAAATTATATCTGTATACCAAAATGAATTATAAGTTAGTTTTAAAATGAAAGTACAAAAAAATAAGTAAAAAAACCAAATGTTTTTTCTCCAAAAACGAAAACAGAAGCAGCTGTAAATTTTGCTAAACAAGAAAAAGCGGCACAACTATAATAAATGTTGAGTATTTGCGCAGACGAATTTTTTTTTGTAATGATTAAATATTTTTCAAGGACATGCATTTCTTCTCAATAACTGATACAAACAGAAATTAAATTATTCTCTTAATAGTAATAACGATGCAACAAATGAAATAAATTTATCTAAAGTTTATTTAATAGTTTATAGCCCTCTTTTAATTTAATACATACTTTAAAATATTTTTTTATTCCAGACATAAGTACACACTTTCTAAAATAAAAATCGATTATCAAGGTTTAAAGATTTACGTTTTTAAATAGCTAAATCTTGGAGGATAAAAATCAATTGCGGTTGGAATGTCTATTCTATCTTTATTTTGACATGTAACGAAAAACAACTAAACATATTTACCTCCCGAGCTGCTTGCAATCTCCTATTTTCCTGTTTCCAGGAAAGAGCTGTAAAGGTTTCAAAGAAGTTGCCATCAGTTTCTTGCAACCTAAAATAAAAAATAAAAAATGATGGTTTAGACACATCGATGAAATAGTAATAGAAGTATCGATATTAAGCTAATATTTACCCTTAAGTAATTGTTTTAAGCTAATATTACTGGAAGAGATAATTTGAATTCTTTAGCTTCCTGCTAAATCTGAATTAAAAAAAAAATCTGAATTCCATATTCTATTTTTATATATATTTTCACATATAATATAAAATGTGATTAATATATAATTTATAATGTGATATGGAAAAAAGGATTTTCAATACAGTATTATTAAATTACGATTATTTATGCTGGAATCAGTAATGGAGTGCATCAGTAACATGTTTGTTATTGTTGACATTCTCATGAAGATTGTTATTGGCGTAGCTATGGCAGTACCAATGAAATGGAAGAGAAAAAAACACTTTGTAATTCCAAAATCAAACGATTTAATTAGGATAATTTTATTGACTTCCAAACATAAACAATTATGGTCGCTATTGGGAAAAAATAATAATAAATATATCTTTCCCCGTAAAATAATCACTTGTAATGAATCTGAAAACAGGACAACGAAACCATAAATTTTGTATTTTGTTTAATCGATTTCCGTTTTCGTTGTATTAGTTAGTTTTCAAAACACTCGGATTATTATACAAAATAGGTTAATTTTTCAAAAGGATGTATGAGCGTTTTCGTAACTAAAATATATTCTATTAGAATTAATTTTTTAAATATAAGATTGAATAAAAAATATTGATTGCGGATGTTCAAATGGCACATGTGTCATTAAATCATTAATTTATATTTGAAAGCCAAATAAAATTAATTATTAATATATATTAATATAAATTAATGTGCAGTCTGATTTTTTATTACAATCTTTTATATAACATTTTTGATTTTTATTTTTGAAAGGACTCGGTAAATACCAAAACGTTAACGAAATACTTACTCAAATATCATACGGTTTTTTTGGGGGAAAAGATGGCATTTAGAAAAACAAATTTATGTCTACAAGAATGCATTTTCTTAGTATCCTATCCTTAGTATCCTTTCTTCCTATTCACAAATGTAAAATAATCTCAAATTCCAGTAAATTAAAAAACTCATTTTAATTAATTCCATTTAGAATTTAAAAAATGTACATCGAACAAAGGAAATCTCACTAGGACAATAAAAGTATCTGGTTATTTCTTTACTTAGTAAAAATATAAAAAAAATAATTAGATTTTATGAGACAAATGATAGAAAAACTCTTTATTCTAATTGCTTTGCAGACGTAATTAGATACGTGGAAAATAGATTTATATCTATTTTTTTCTTAAGTATTCAGAAATTCTGAAAAAACAGATATTATTACCTAAAGAAATAAGGAAGAAATAAAGGGAAGTCAATATGTTTTTCATATTGTATTTAATAGGAAGCACGCCACTAAAATTTAACCAAATATATTTCAAACCAAGTTAATTAAAATAAAACGCATTTAATGACAGTGTCTTCATTAAATATGTTTTTAATTTTAAGTAAAATATATGCCAGAATATTGGAGATTTTAGAAGTGGAAGCAATATTTAAAAAAATAAATAAATACAAATCTTTATTTCAAATTGCCCGAAAAGCTATTTTTATTTTCGTATCTTTGCCAGTCACAATTTGTTTGGTAATATACTCTCAAAATACACTTGAATTTATGTTCCTATCAGGGTGAAAGTTGTTAAATATATATTTATACCCTAACATATCATATTGATTTTTTTATATTTTCTAGAAATTGGAAAGATGTTAATAAAAAACAGTTTTATTCAGTACACTCTTCAAATACAAAACGTATTGAAAGACTTATGAAGCACTACAAATACAATAAAAATTTGAATGCTGCTACAACAACAGATTGTTACAGTACTAGATGATCTATTGTCGGAATCTATACATAGTTTTCACATTGTCATTCAATCCACAATATATTTGTAATTACTAAATATTTCTTATAGTAGTAATTACTTCATTCTACATGGTACATATTATTTAGTACCTCTATATAACATACTCTCTAACTTCTGTACTTTTTTTATTATTAGACCTCTGCTTTTATTTAATTCATCGACAAAAACTCCCTGCATATATATAT
>JAPMOR010040041.1:619645-681087 GCA_026543865.1 Argiope aurantia
CTACAATTTTCAATTAAATATTTTAAGTAACTGGTCTCTTAAAGGATTCTCAAACAAAACATTTTTAATATTCAAATTTTGATAGTCATACCAAACTTATATTGTTTAGATCGTTTCGTTCAATTTACTATATATATTTTGCTAATTTGTTGCCAGTTCCGGTAAAACTTCAACTTTAATTAAAAATATAAATGACGAAATTGCAATTAATATTAAGATATTTTTTAATAAAACCAAGCGTTTTATTTTATTAATCATCTTTATTGTTATTTATTAATTATGATTATTATTGAATATGAGTATTGCAAACAGAATCGCTCGGTATTTAAGTCTTATGTTAACTACAAAATATTTTTCAAAGTTTATGTAATATCTCAAACAATAATTCAACAAAAATTACTCAAATTCAGCATCAAATTCAGTTTTTAGTTTTGTTTTCAAAAGGATTGAAATGAAGTCAATAATAATATTTTTTTATGACCTATAAATATATTTGAAAAATTATGAAATTATGATTTAATACAGTAAGGTATCATATTCTGAGAAATATTCTGGACACACCAAATTTTAAATAAATGAATGAATGTTTCTATTTTCCACGATCAGCTAAGACTTATTTATGAAGTTTTAAATGTTAAAAATTTAGAAAAACTCACCATTTTCATAATCTTAGGCCAATTAATGTTGAGAAACCTGCGCGCTTATTGGCGTATTTTCTTTGAAACGATCGATGAAAAATCTAAAATTATCCTTTTTTTATTGAATAGTGATATTCAAATCTTCATAAATCAGTCAGTTTAAGTGATTTGAAATTAACTCTTAAAAAGTGATTTAGATGATTGGAAATTAACTCTATGACCAACATAAAATCTGTGCTTTCTCTTGTGGTGTATGCATTCTCCTTAATATCCGATGGAATAAAACATCACATACAAAAGTACTACATAGAACAAACACATCAAAAGTAAACATAACATTTCAATAGTTGCCAAAAACAAAAGAGAGAAAAATGCAATTAATAAGCAGACGATATTTTAAAAAGTACAGATATTTAGACTGGAAAATGAAATTATCTGAAATTAAAAACACGCGCAGACGATATTTACAAAAGTAAAAATATTCAAACCTGAAAAGGAAAATATATGAGTTATTCCATCAATAAATGCCATAAGTTTGTTTACATCTTCATTATTTTATGAGTCATTAAATATCAAAATGGATCCGGGACTGAATAAACACCCTGTATAGAGAGTGTAAAAGATCATAAAATAATTTTTCTTGAATTTATTTTTTAGAAAAAATAATATTTCATATTTGTTTCATTTCTTACAGACACTTGCCGAAAATTATAATTTTGCAGATTTCATTTCCAAAAAGATTAAATTTATTTTCAGTTAGAGCTTTAATCAATGTGATGGCAACACTTTGAAAACAGCTATTTTTTTCTTATGAATGCGAAACGTGCTTAATCCTCATTTTTATTTTTGACGAAAAAAATTATTGAAAAACATAGTTAAAATATTTATTTAAAAATTCATTAAAAATAGAAATTTAATTTTAAGATTAAAACAGTAGTGTCATTTAAAAGATAAATTTTTGTTCTTTAACTTCATGTAAAAATCTTTTTTGTGCGGTAATATTTTCGGCAGTTATAGCAGAAACACGTCAAAATTTCGCTTAATTTTTAAATAAATAAAATTCTAGTTAAAAATTCGAAAAACTAACCACCAGGTGCACATTCCCGGCCTCCAAGGTATACACGTGCCAAATTTGGTAGCTGTAGGTTGAATGGTCTGGTCTGTAGAGCGCCAACACACACACACACACACACACATTGAGCTTTATTATAAGTATAGATGTTCCAGTAGTTTCGTGGCCAAAGTGGCCAAATAAAATTATTTTTTGAGAATTTTAAACTTGTTTTATTTCACCCCGGAAGGCATAGGTTACTTACAAAGAATAAGTAGTCAGAAATACGTCAGTCTACATCGTGACACAAGAGCAAAAGAGACAGACATTTTTTCCTTCGATCTTCTTTGCCACGTGTCAATTTAGGTAAGGGACTTTTAGATATCTTTAAAGGAATGTGGTAAGCATTAAGTATTTTAATCCCTTCACTCGGAGCGTGAGAAAATGCTGAATTTTGCAGTTTTAGAGAGAACTTGAAGGATTAATTAAATAAGAAGTGGGAAGGGGATCAGGAAATAGGGGAGCAATTTAGAGTGACGTAAATATGGGCTAAATTAAGATAAAAATTAGGAACTAAATTAAAATTTAAAGGGGATCAGGAAATAGGAGACCAATTTAGAGTGACGTTAATATGGGCTAAATTAAGATAAAAATTAGGAACGAAATTAAAATTTAAATTAGATTAAGATATATCATTATGTATACATGATTTTCATCTAAATTTCATTTGACTGTTTGATGCCATTAGTTGAACCATGAAAAGAGGTTACTTCTTTCCTGCTGTCATATATTTAGAATATTTGGAGGTAAATGTTTGCTTGTATATCTTTTACACAGATCCAACTTTTTTTTTATTTGATCTTGATGAAGCCTGAGTTCTCCTATCTGGTATTTTGAATGAAGGTGGTATAGCTTTTCATTAAATGGAATAATACTTCAAATATCCTCCGATGATAAAACTTCTTGAAGATGTTTTATATTTTAAGTTTCTTATAAACTCTTTATAGCATTTTTAGGAAGAAAAAAGAAAGAAATGAAAACACTGAACAGACAACAAGTAATTTTAACTACAGAATAATATTTTGGGAAAAAAGAATTTGCTTCTGTTTCCGTACTCAACGCCCTCGCTCAAAAAAATAAAAGAGAGAGAGCCATTCTCATTTTATATTTCACTAAATTCATTTAGTTTCTCTTCAAAATTGAAATATCTTTTCCTCGGAGAGAAGGTGGTCTTTCAGCACCGTGTCACGGTTGTTCTCCGTCGAGGAATTTCAAATAAACGTTTTACGGGGCACAAGAATAACGCCGTCTCCTAGCAACGGGGAACACCCGAAAATCTCCGAGGTCCCAATCCTTTCATAAACATTTCACAGAAAATATGGGTGTCGCTTTATTCTATCCATCTGTTCGGTATCTTATTACCTGTTCGCAACGGCCTACGTTTTGCATTCGGTACTTTGCTTTTTATCACTTTTTTTTATCATTTTTTATTTTTGGAGAGGACAGCAAACATGTATGGGGGGGGGGGATCTTTGCAGCTGTTTCGGCAACGCCGGCTTTCTCTGGAAGCGAAGTTTATGCGGAAGTTTTTTTTCTCAGATATCGTTTTCTCTTTCTATCAGCGAGGACTGTTGTTGTTTATATTGAGAATAAGGGAGGAAAATGTTTATATTGAAGATTCTTCTTGATACTGAGAGGCCCACATATTGATAAATATGGGGTTGATCAAAGCAACTGCATCGATTATGAAAGGTATAGCTTTTATATAAACAACAATATGTGAAAAAATTTTAACACAATACGTAACGTAAAAAAACGTAAACGTTTTAAAAACGAAATAACCACTCCATGTGATTTCTTTTGGTCACTTACTCATGTAATAACTGTGACTTCCTTGATCACTTACTCTCAAAATAATTGTTCTATATGAATTTCTCTGATCACTTACTCTTAAAATAATTGTTCTATGTGAATTTCTTTGATCACTTACTCTCAAAATAATTGTTCTATGTGAATTTTTTTGATCATTTACTCTCAAAATAATTGTTCTATGTGAATTTCTTTGATCACTTTCTCACATAATATTTGATCTATGAGACTTTCTTTTATCCCTTACTTACGTAATAATTGTTCTATGTGACTTTCTTAAGATAATAATTACTTTATGTTAATTCTCTAGTAATTACTTTAATTTTATGGCATTCAATAAAATTCAACAAAGATTTTTTTTGCTTATGATGCTACAAAATAGTAGTCTCTTTATCAAGTTAGTTATAAATATCCTGGGTATAAAATTCTCGTATATTTCTTATTTAGTCACTTTAATTGGAGAATTCACCTTTTGAATATTGTTGACTTAGTATATTTCCCTTTTCTTTTAGTATTATTTAAAAAAAAGCTTTATTTAATTTCAAAAAATTATTAATAAAATAAAATGTTTATCGTTTTTAAAATATAGAGTGGTTACGAAGTAGTGATTTCATTTAGTATTATTTTCAAAAAACACGCTTTATTTAATTTCTTATTGCAAGATAAAACTGTTACGATTTATCATATGATTGTTTTTGATATTATAAAGACGTTTTTAAGTTTTTAATAAAACTATTTCCGTCAATAAAATTCAATTTTAACGCCTCTGGTAACTCGAAGAATTTCAAAAAGATGTTCCATCAAATGTTATCCAAAATTTCGTATGTCTCACTAGCTAGCATCTGTGACCCTCAATATTTTCAATTGTCATTGTCTTTGTCCTTTATGAAACCTCAACACTGTCATCAAACAGTAATGGCAATTAGGATTCATTATATGCTAATTAGAATTCGGATAATGTTAATAAGAATTCATGGAACCAAAGACCTCATTGAACCTTTTCCTACGTTGATACTATTTCTGTATTAATGGTATATTTGTTGAATTTTTTTATAAAAAAAATTATGAATTCCATAATAAAAATTCCATAATATTCCATAGTAAAAATTTTACAGCATTATATTCAATGGGCTTTGTGTGGCAATTTTTTTTAAAATCAGGGAAAAACATTGTTACCACACTGTATGTCTTAATTATAAATTGTGTATTCAATCTGAAGAATTATAGCAAATACATTTTTAATATTTAGTAAGTTTTTTAGAGATAGATGTAGCAAAATATACAAAACCAATATACATTAACTAACGCTATATCACGTTGGTACCATAGTAAAACCAATTCACATATGAAATGGCGTCAATAACAAAAATAATGGGATACATCTTTTGACAAAAGCAAATAATTTATTATTTCCGTGCGTAGAAATCCATTGTATTACCATTCCGATGAAGTCAGCTGTGCGCATTATTATTTTAACTGGATATTATTTTATAAGAAAAATAACTATAATCATAATACTTACAAGTTATAGGATGCATTTGAATATATTAGATGCCTAATTTACATCGAATGTATAAAAGTGTAATGTATCTAATTATATAATGCAGAATGGTGGTGAACAATACGTAATATTTTTTCGTTTGCAAAATTAAAATTATTGCTAAATTGGAAATTGTTTTTTAAATAAAGGAAAATATAAATAAATAAGATAATTTTATTTAAGAATTTTTTAATTTAAGAATACTAATTCGAAAAAGAAAGTGTAATTTAAAATGAAAGTTTAATTAACAGGTCCTCCACTTAAATCAAAGAAAAAAAGTTTTCTTATCTTTTGAAATGCAACATGAACTTCAAAATTAAAATGCCTAAAATCGTTTCACGTTATATCAAAGCAAACTTTTTTTATATTAAATTCCACTTTGCTAGTAATTTTTTAACTAGTTAATTATGTTTAAAAATGCCCCTTATTATTTATAATTTTAGAGGAACTTTATTTTATTTGATGATTTTTTTTACTTATATAAATAACTACTGAACAGTAAACACTTCAAAAATTCTTGCTAGTAATAAAATCTATATTTAATTAATTTCAACTTTCTTGCTGAAATTTAACTCACTAAATTTCCTGTTAGAGTGTTAATTACTGTTTTATAGAAAGCAAAACAGTTCTCCACTAACATTTTATGCTAGGAAGTTCGATCGTTAAAGCTACTATTAAATTTTCGAGTGGTCTTTTTATCATCATAATATCATGGAAGTCTAGTGCATTCATTAGTTTAAGTATTTCCACAATTCGTATTTTCAACTCAGTTTAAACATCAGTGCATTTCTGACGAACCCAAAGCCTGCCCTTTCGAAAACTGCTCTTCGTAAAACGAGTAAAACGATTTTATTTATTAACGAGCGAAAAAATGAGTTCATCGTGTTTTACATTTCTTTATTGTAAGATCACTAATATCAGGAAATTGTGTTATTTACTTTCAAGAAATAAATATTAATTAAAAAATTAATGCCTAAATTATTTTGATGGAAACTTGAATTTTGAATTCTGCTCGATTAACTGAATATCCGGTTAGATGGGAGACAATGACTATTTGGATCCGGACTTCATAATTTTGAACAATTGTTAAATATTGATGATGTCACCTAAACCTTTTCGGTTTTCCAAATTCTCAAAGCGGAAAACGTTTGAATCTTATGTAACATATACCAAATTCGCATAAAGCATGGATATTTGGCGCCAGTGGATATTGACTTCTCCGAAGCGCCCAAAGGCACATTGACAAAACTGAATGACCAGAACAACACTTACGAGAACTGTAGTTGTGTCCTAAGGACCATCACCGTTCACGGCACAACTCTTTCCGTGGGAAGCACGCCCCGTCATCCATAGTAGGTACTTCTAGGTATAGGAGGTACCTATACCCTCCATGTTCCTTTTCCTGTACCCACCAGGGTGCTGAAAACCAACATCCATACTATATTCTAATCCTCATTTCTGAGGTGCCCCAGGTAGGAGCAATAGATCTTATAACCAGACAAGTGAATATTTAGTGGCAATGAATAAAAAAAAATGAAGACCTTTAGAATCCAAGTCGAGATTATTATTACTAAACAACCTCAAATATATATTTAAAAAATCTTATTTGCATGTTGAGATGAATTTAGTACGCATTCCGGTACATTTCAACATCAGTTTAGTTTGGTACATTTAAGTCCTGAAACCACACTAGATGGATATCTAAATTTTGTACTGTGGTCAAATACAAGGACGTTGTCAGAGATAGATCTTTCTCACAACTGCTGGTTATGACCAGTGGGAACTAGTCCGATCTTCGATTACTGAATTATATAATACAAAATTCACATATATAGTAATTTTTAACATAATTGGGTTTCAAGCCTAGAAGATAACATATCCGAACCCAACAGTTTAGCATCAGTTAACTTTGTTCATTGACACTACATCAATCCTAAAATATATTGCATAGACTACTGTTGAATGGCATTATTACACGTATTTCCCATTTCCTTTTGGTGTGATGTGGAAATGTATTGAGAGAAAAACTAAGAAAGTGCCATACCGTATAAGAGACTTGCCCCAAAATATCTTGTGCAAATTGAAAACGAAGTAATAAGATAATTTTATTAAGTTATTGTATTCTAATTAGGGATAATTCGTTAGATATTGTTTTTACATTTATGTATTGAATTTTATTTCATAGTCTTAATGATATTGCAGTTTCAATGATATTATTACTTCACTAAATTTTTATTCAGGATAATAGCCGATTGTCAGACGGTACACTAAACTCAAACAATTTTTGCATTAAACATTTGTTTCCACCAAAGTTTTTTCCAGTTAGTTTATTTTATACATTAGATAACAGCAAAGGACACAGTGATAAGAGCCACCAATAGTATAAACTAATCGAAAATTTGTTCCTGTGTGTTTTTTAAGAAAAAAATCAATGACATTTCCTTAGATATTATTAATGGCATTTCCCAAAAGGAGAATTCCGGAAAAAATATAAAATTCAGGAAAAAAATGAAAGCAATAATGGAACTTAAATAAATGTCATTTAATTTAATTCGTCACTTAATAAATCGCCTATAATAAACTGCGATATTAATCAATTTCCTCCTAAAATATTTATTAACTTTCAAGCTCCATTCTTTTGATGAATGATTAAAATAGAAACAACCCAAACTCCATTCCCTGAACTTCACTGGCAACAGCACAATTCCATTATACAGCCCCGAATGTAACACCCCAAACGGTAATGTGACACGTGTTAGGGGCGATTACATGTTCTGCATAGAATTAATTCGAATTATTCACTCTTCTTTTCATCATTCCGGTTCACCCTCTGAATCCCGCTTGGTTCGATACTCATCATTTGCATAGAATTAGCATAGAGAAGTCTTTTACTCTGGGTGAAATGTTTGACGTTCTGCTAGAAATGACACCTGCTAGGAATAAAGTAGGGAGATGAGGAGAGAAATGCGTTTTTTGCTTCGAATAAAAATTTATATCCCCTTCACTTAAAAAAAAGAAAGGGTGTAAGAAGGGAATGGCGTGAGATTAAATGTATATATCTGGGGAAAATAGATAAGGCAATTTTTATGCGGATCAAACATAGTATTATCTTATAGAATAATAAGAAAACGAATGATTCTTCTAGTTTCATCAACTATGAATTATAGCATGTTTTTTTAATAAACATATAGCAAGCATTTATCATTTGCTAATGTTTTTTTACATGCTATTATTTAATTTGACGTGTAGTCAAGATGGAATTTTGCGATCGATTTTTCATTCCCGTCTCAGTGTAAAAAATTCTAAAGATTTGTAATTTTGACTAAGAAATTCATTAATATTTTCAGTTTATTTTAATGAAATTTTAATTCCATACAAAAGGCGCCATCTATTAATAAATTTGGAAAAACAATTACTACAAGATTTTATATTATTCTCAATGGTGTATTAATTAATGTATATTAAAGGTAAAAAATTGTAAATGAAGTGTAGAAGTATAGGATTTCTTTTAGAATAAATATACCGCACGCATTTATCTTTTGCTTATTTGAATTTGCCGTGTTATTACAAGCTATAAGGGTTTAATATGAAGCTATTATTTTTTGTTAATTTACAAGCTATTATTATAATTGCCGTTTTTTTGTGATCGATTTTTCATCACTTCTTAATAGTTGAAAGATTTCTAAAGTTTTACTTTTGACAGTAAAATGCTTTAATATTTTCACTTACTAAAATTCATTTGAATCAAATTTTGGTTTCATACAAAAGGCGCCATCTGTTAATAAATTTGAATTTTGTTTACAAGATTCTCTATTATCATCCAAGTATTAAGTAACGTATATAAAAGACAAAAAATAATAAATAATAACGATTAAAAACAAAATATTATTGTAACTTTTTATTAGTGCACTAAAAAGTTTTAAATATCTTTCTTCAAAAGTACAAAAATCAACCCAAATTTGCAAACCAATTAAAAGAGTTTAATACAAAATGAATATCATAAGACAGAATATTCCTATGCATTAATTTAAAATTCAAATTTTCTATTTACAAAACTTTAGAATATGTTAGTATATATATATGATTGTTCCAATACTACACCTGAAAAGTTGGGATGATTTTGATAAAAACTGGTATAAATGTTTTTGATTGTTCGAATAAACATATTTGGAGACGGGGTAGCCAGCTAATCTCATTTCTGTTTGAGATGCTATGAATTAATCTTTAAGAATTCGACTACTATAACCGCAATTTAAAATTATAATTTCCTCTAAGTCAAAACTCAGAGCGGCTGAATATTATATTATATATATATATATACTTAACAGCAAATTTGGAAATGAATAGTGACACTTTAATCCCGGGAAAAGAGGTAAAAAGACGATAAAAAGCCAAAGAGATCACAAAGATAGCATTTTCATTCAACAACTATAGCTACATAATATCATATGGAGTACAGCCAGAAAACTTGTTCTGCGATCATCATTTCACAGAAACACTTAACTCAGCTTATTTTCGTTTATATAGTCCTCTACTCTCTTATTAACCACTCTCGCGTTTATGCAGTCTCCTAGACAGAATAACGAATTTTTGAGAAGTATCTACAGATCATGGCTTCAAATAGAGACATCGGCATGGTTCGTGTATTTCAAGAAACTTCTCATTTGTCCTTAATTTCGTAGCCAATTGATAAATGATCGCAAAGTTTTTTCCCAATTCCTGGATCATTCAGTATTTACTAAATTTCAACATTTCCAAGACTTTATTAATAAGCAAAAGATCAGACAATGCTAGACTTTCAGAAACTACAATTTACTACTTTTTTACTAAATGACCATAAAACAAAATATGTTGCAAACTATATAACAATTCTTTGGACAAGCCTAATAAAACCTCAACGAGCTACCAGTGAAGTAGAAGGCTTTTATTTAAAACCGTTGGAGCACCTCCAGGAATTTGTATATTATTAAGCGTATGCCATTGGCGTATAATAGCCTGTTAGGGAGGATTTATTACTTACTTAAGCAGCAGAACATCCGATATGAATTTTAGACACTCCTCCCCTCCTACCGATTGAAACCAAAATTTGATCCAGAATTACAATTGTAGTCATAATAATGATAAAACAAAATTCATACATTTAAATCATTGCATTTATAAGTCATATCATTTGCTTGTAAAAATACGGACAGAGAAACGTTCTTGACATATTTAATTCCAAATTGATAGCTAATTACACTTTAGATATTAAACCAGGCACCAAATTAGATACTATCAAATCCTACTCATCTGTCTTTCTTTGTTTCGTAGATGTGTCAATTTATACTTGGGCAACTTGGAAGACAAATTTACTCTGAATGTATTTCTTTCAAAATTGGATAGAAATTTTCTAATTAGATCATCAGTCTAGTTCAAAGCGGTTTTAAATTATTGTGTTCACAGATGAACAGATAAATTCCAGTTACTTTTTTTCTATCTCGGGGTAATCTGAAACGCAGAGATACGTCAAAATCTCAGTGTTTCCACATTCTTTCAAACACCTGATTGAATGAACATCTGCTTGATCATTGCTGGAAATCTGCCAAAACATAGCATTACTGCTTGTGCTGTTTACATCCATTTCAACCATTGCAAAAAGAGTTGAATATTGACACAAGATAGAAATCGACTTTTCAGTACTTAAAGAAAAAGATGCTGATTTATATCGTGGAAGTATTAACAACTAGCTACCTATATTTCACTGCTAAACTAACTTCTAAACAAATCCCTCATTGATAAGAGGTGTCAAGAGTGAATTTGAATTTCAGATTCCACACTTCGAAAAGATTTATTTGAATCAGTTTTGAAAGTGACAGCCTTATCTCCTGTCTGCCAATCGTTCTTGAATTTTATATACATTGTAAAATATTCACGGACGAATCTTTACCGAAATATCTGAAGATTATAGTGTAAAGCTGATTTATTGAGCAAAATATTTCAATGTCTTCGAATTCAATTCTAGAATTTTGGAGCCTTTTCATTTCAAGTTAAATTCAAGTCAACGAAAAATATGAGAAATCCTCCAAACCAATTTATAAACAGAGAGACATTAAAGAAAGAAAGAAAGAACTTTTACAATTTTTCTTTGCATTCAGAGCCTTTAGTTACTTTTTCACAAAAGCGCCTTACCATCAAATATCTGCCATGGTGTTTTTTAAAGAAATTTTTGTAATTTGATTTTTTATTGATAAAAAAAGTGACGAGACATAGGCTGTAGAATAAAAGTGGAAAAATACTTCCTTTTTATATAAGGGTTAGTTTTTCCAATTCTCACAGTGAACTGTCACACAGTTCCGGAAAGGTTTCGCAACTTCCGGAAAATTTCGTCCGCTGTGACAGTTGACACGTTTCATTTTAGTCCCGTTTTTAGGTGTGGAAAAATCGACATTTAGAGCTGACATCTATTGAAGATAGGCGACAGTTCTTACCACCATAGATTCTTTGCACATATGGATTCCGAAAATTCCCAAAAAAGGCATTTGAAGACCAATTCTTTTTTCCTTTTTACTTTCATTTCAGCAGAAAATGCTATTCATTATTTATTTGATTTTAATTTATTTGTTGCCACATTCAAAAATATTTGAAAAATTCAAAAAATGCTTCTTAATTCAGGGATTTCTTCTTTCAGAATAAAGATTTTACTTGGATGTTTTAAGTATAATAATGGACTTGTTATTTTATAAATTTATAATGTTAAGAAAAATTCCTAACAAAATTCCGCAAAATCAGCGACAATTAACAGATCTAGTGTAGTGGTCGTTGGGCGAAGCAATCCAACAGACTCAACAATAACGATTTATATTCGACACGAGCGTACAGACACAAAACGCTTCCGAATCATACGGGAAAACATCATTTACATCAAACAGCGGCACAAAAATAGCACATCCGTAGTAAACAACCATATAGTATCAATTAGTCAGAAAGATCTCCGTAGGAAGAGCGACATCACACGATTAATGACATTCCTCAAACGTCTGCTAATTTCCACTATCTACTCGTTTTAGCTGAACTTAACTGACAACTCATTATTGAATCGACTATATGATTGGGTATTCGGCACAGGACACACTAATTGTTTAAACTCAAATCCAGTTCGATCTCTCGGTTTTTTATAACTTCTGAAGCATGGTAACAAAATCTTCAGGGTGAATCGCATAACTGGTGTATATATATATATGTTCCTATTACTAAAATTCATGTTAATTCTGGAAACTTCCATTTTGTTTTCAAAATAGCCAAATTCGTTGCCAAGTCGCCTAATGATTGCCAAATTTATCATCAAGAATGAGCATCATAGATCTAAGATTTGTCTTGCATCCATCAGAGCTACTCGTAAAACTGTCTTTTGTAAAATTAAACTATCTGGACTGCGAAGCAACAATACAAATTCGTAACAATATGATATTGAAATGGTAATCTTATTTATTTAATTATAATAATCCTTCTATCAGACCAGAGAAAAACATTAAATAAAACAAATTCTGTACATACATTCTCTCAATATTATTCTGGAATTTTATAATAAACAAAAAAAATCATTAAAATTTCTTATTGTTTCAAAATTATTCTCTATGTCAACACATCATATTATGAAAGCCATATTATACTAAATTAATTTTAAACTCCAAGAACAATCTTATAAACTATATGTCATCTACTTAAGAAATCCCTTAATACCATATTATAATAATATCACTCAATCGTCCGATGGGTGTAAGGTGAAAGGGGTTCACCACATTGGACAAAGGAAAAAGACATTTTATTATACACAAACACACAACCTCCTTACGAAGCTTAGATATATCCCAGACATGTGCAATCAACACTTTTAGAAACTTACAATATGAGCAGACAGAAAATCGCTAAAGCAACAGCACTCAAGAAAAGCAACAGCACTCAAAGTGCACAGCTAGAGAGTTCGCTCTGCGATCAACACTTTAAAGAGAAAATCGACTTCTCGTGCGGCTGCTTTGCAACAGAGTATAGAATTTTTAGAAGGACTTCGAAAATTCAAGATATCTGGTCCTAATAGTGGTAGCGTCACAATTATTGCATTTTCCAGAACCGTAATGTTTGTAACCTAAGTCACCAAACTCGTTTCCTAGATTGGGTGTCATTAACCAGTATGAATGCGGCATCCCAAGAATATCTGTCTATCTCCCTTTTCAAGAATAAAACTAACATCATAACGATGAAAGCAAAATTACAGATACGATGTTGAAATCTAGCAAGCCTTTTGAATCTGTCGCCAAACTGGTAACTCAAACAAACGAAATCGCATCTCTTAGCATTTCGTCTTGCTGCTTTGCGCATTTTTTGACCACTTGGAATTATTGGCATAATTAATTATATAGAAAGTGCACTTTAAAATGAATATCAACCGAGATTCGTTACAATATTTATGGCAATTTCAAAATATTATTTAGTTTTATTGCCTTTAAATATAAAATTACATTCTTTAATTTCATAATTAACTAAAAATGTTTTCATTTGTAAATCGTTATATATAATTTTTCATATTATTTATTTAATTAAAGACAGAAAAACACGAGACCACCATGCAAGTATCCTCAGTAAAAAAAAATTACATCTAAATTCAAAGCAGTTATGCAAAAAATATCTTTACCAGTATTGACGAAGCTCTGACGTTATTGGTTAAGAGATGTTCTCGTGCATTATTATATTTTCTTCCTTCCTATTCTAAACATTCGAAGTAAACACTCAAAAGAATTAAATTTTTTTCAATAAAGAATAAGAAGCCACTTCATTTCCGACACAGACTTACCTATTCTACGCCTACAAAGAAAAATTCAACTATGTCGAATCTTTTCGAATATTACATTTCAGGGAAGAGAGTCCTGTTGTTTTCCATTTCCATTGGAAATTACTTTTCTGAGGAAAGTATTAGCGAAAATGATTTTTTAGAGATGTTGACAAAAGAACCAAACGATATTTCATCCCAATACTCCAATTGCTTTTTATTTATTCCCCCTGTATACAGACTTCTATGGGAAAATTTACTTTTCTAAGAAATTTCTCTTTATTATTTTATTATTTATAATAGGATTCCCCTTTGTGAGATGTGATTTTTTTTCGTACCAGTAAAAAAAAAAATTCGCATTTTCTGCATTCTTTTTCTTTCTTTCCTAGAAATATTATGCACAAGATGTTTCAGGGGTAAAGTAGTCTGTCATACAATTACAAACCATGGCTGCACAGGAGTTGCAAAGATTTTACTTTTCTATAAAACACGAATCCTATGAACGCAAACGTATCGATGGATTTTGTAATAAGGCTTCTGATTGTAAATACATTTGAAAGGATTTTGGAAAAAAAAAATTCAAAATTGATGCAAAGACCTATTTTTTTCAAAATAAATGAATTTAATGCATGGACATTAACATTTCTCATAATATATAGACCAGGGAATTAGAGTTATAAATATTATCAATTGACTATTAACTAGATCTTGGTTTTGGAGAAGTATTCAAATTATACTCTGTTCTCTAGCACATATGGGGCAAATCGATTCCAGTCTCATATATATTATACAGATTACAGTGCCCCTTGCGGCGAAATAAGAATAACACAAAATATAGAGAAGATCGGCCGAAATGTCGAATACGTACGCCATAAGATGATAAAAGAAGCAAGACAATTTGAATGGAGTAAGCTGTAAAAATAACGCAGATGTTTGTAATTAAAACTATAAATTTTTCGCTTTATGAAAAAGAGTTCATCCTAAAAGATTCTCTCGAAAACCTGACAACTGAAATGCGTTTTTCAGATTTTTATTATTTTTTGTTTATTTTCTTTGTTGCTTAAATTTCCCTTCGTTGTTGCCTAACTCAGAAACATTATATATTAAAAATTAGATAATGTCCATGAAATAATTAGGAATAAAAGGAGTTAAAAAATTCAACGAGTCTTTTCTTAATCCACATTTCACACAAATGTAAAAGATTCTTTGAATAAATATGCATGGCGTCCTTTAACGATTCTTTTTATTTCTTTATAAAATAATCTTATTTTTGTATATTTTTAACATAATTTTCTTGCTGAAGACATGTAGAGAGGAGTGCAAGGAACCAATTAAGAAGGCAAAAGCCAGGAAAAGAATACTCTGAGACAGTATTCTGATTTTATACAATTTTTGAAAGGAATTCGCAGGCATAAATTTTCAGTTCTGTGAGAAAAATAAAATAAAGCGATCTCAACTCATAAATTAAAGTTACAGTGAAACCAGAACTTGAAGGACTAAGAGATTATTTTCAAGGACCTAGATGAACTAAAATTATATATATATATATTCCAGAAAGTAAAGGTATCCCAGAGCTCCTCGTTCATAATTTGAGAGGACATGGAGAACATCATTAGGAATCATAATTTCATAAGAAAGCCTAATCAAAAATTCCATTCTCAAGAGATGAAGAGGCATACAAAGTAAGAAAGTGTAATATATTTCATTATTCAATAAATCATAGGAAGTATTCAAAATTTCACCCTTTGCCACTTATGCATGCGCGACATCTACGTCGCATGAGTTCCCGCATATCCTCAAGATTTAGCCGATAGAACCGCAGAGATGGTAAATTGTACCACTATGAACAACGCAGAATTGATTGACATTTAGTAAATAATGGCCCTTTATGCATCGTAGAAAAAAATCACCAGGAGATAAATCAGGACATAAGATGGGAATACTGAATAAGTGATCTAATAATTGGTCCAAAACATCAATACAGAGACTGCGTAATGAAATGAGCTGTATTGGTCTATATCGGTATTGTGAGATGTTTCATTCTCAAGTGAGTCTAGTTTAGTTCAATATAATTAACTTCCCAGTTTTAAAGTAACATTACGGTTCTTTTGGGACGGACCGCGTAATTTTGAACAGCGGTCAGAGGACGAGGACGACACCTCAGCTGGCACCCCCGTCTCCACACCACAACACACCAACAGGAGGTTTGGCTCGGACGGATTTAACGTTCACCAGACCCACTAACACGAATGGATTTTCGGTGAAATCGGGTCACGAACCTGAAACCTTCCGCTTCCGAAGCCGAGACCTTACCACCAGGTCACAGCGGCCCTCATTCTCAAGTGAGATACAATCAGATGTACATTTTGAGAAAACCTCTGATGCCTATCAGCGATTTGGTAAGTTTATATATAATCCGATACAATCTGAATATAAAAACATTTTTTAGAAATATATATTTTAAAGACCAGATAGATTATAAGACATTTGTGTTTAAAAATAAATTAAATGCAAGAAATAATCTGATAATAATGTTGACAAATCTGAGTATATCAATTTTTAATTTCTAGTATTTGTGTAGGACAGAGAAAGTAGAGTAATTTTCAAAAAATTCGAACTCGTGATTTTAAAACTAAAATCTCCACATTTTAGACCTTACTCCCTGAATTCGAAAAACACATTTTTGAAAAATGTCCGTCTGTTTGCCTGTCTGTATGTAACAATGAAAATTCAAAAACGCTTTGAGCTAATCGGGTGACATTTGGTATGAGGTCTCTAGATCAAATTTGCAGATATCTATCAAATGTTTAGTGAAGTTTGTTCTGAGAAAGTCCGTCTGTTGGAATATATGTTAACAGGATAATTACAAAAAGGAGAAAGCTAGATAGATAAAATTTGGCATACATATTTAACATATATAATGTAGACATCTGTCCAAATTTTAAGCCAAATCCAAATACGGGTTGCCTATCTGTCGGTTTGTACTTTCAAAAACATGTAAACGCGGTATCAAAAACGCAATGACTTAAATATATAAAACTTGATACGGATTTTGTGAATACAAATGCAGTTTTGTGCCAAATTTTTGTTTCAATCAATCTAGAAAAACATATTAAAGCACAAACTCGATTTTTGGATACTATTAACAGCACGGCATGGATTAGTCGCCTAATATCTCGGCAAGGATAAGAGGATAGATTCAGTAGAATTCTAAATTTACGCCAAAAATTAATGTTTCGTATTTATTGTCCGCCAATGCCATGTAAGTCTTTCTCTGACAAGGAATATTTATTAAAGCAATAAGCGAGAAAGCTTTAAGGAGACCACTCCCGTTGTGTGTTTAATTTTTTTATTGTAATAGTTTTAAATTTCTTCTATGTATAAGTAAATATATAATTTTTTATTGTGTGTAACGTGCTTTTTCAAATTAAAAGTCAAAAAAGACGTTTTCACCCGTTATGTGTTCTAAAAATGAATGATTTAATTCAAAGCATTTTTCTTTCCAAAAGAGTACTTGTAATAGTTGAAATACAAAACTTTAAAAAGAACGAAAAGGATTTAGTGGCTTATATTTATTTAGTTTTTTATGCTTTGAGAACTGAGAGAGAAACGAAATAGTCGGAAGAATTCTTTTGTTTGCCCAAATATGCATTTGAACAAACGATGGAGAAAAGAAACTCAGCTTAGCTAGAAGAGGAGGAAAAAAAAAGCTGGAAAGAAATCGTTTGGTTAAAAAGAAAAATGCAGCTGATTTCTGTAGTTACATTTTCAGTCGTCACAGTGCTTGCATTTTCTTCTTTTTATAAATGCATCATTTTAAATATTTTGAAAGTATAAGCAAGCTTGGGAAAAACGAAGAATTATGTATCGTTGCGGAAATAAAAGTGCAATTTCTTACTATCTGTTTTCTTTCCAGTTGGTTGAGGTCTTGAAAGTTTTTAACAAAAATGTTGCACACAATTTTTCCGACAAAACATCAGAGACAAATAAGAATTAAAAAAAAATGTTTCTTTTTAATTTTTAAGGAAATGGATAAAATTAATTTCGAATGACTTACATATAATCATTGAATTTTAAAAATATCTATTTAAAATATTATTATTTTTCATTTTAAATTGTTGCCATTCCTTAACTCCAAATTATTTACACATTTAATTTTTAACATAATATGTATTAATATTTTTCTTCTCTTTTTCTCACAAAGTTTTGGATATCATTTATTGATACACGAAGAAGTCGAAAGTAATAAAATATACAAAAGTCGATTTTTATGATTTTTTTTATATTCACAGATAAGAGAGAAAAGATCCGAAGAATTTTAAAAGCATTTCATTTTATATTTTAACTGTTAATTAATTTTTTAACATTTCGGTTTCTTCCGAGTGAGATACGTTGTGTAAAAGCTAAGAACATTAGTTTAAATGTGAGTAAATTACAAGGTAAAAAACATTCAATATTTTTAGAAATTAAAGAAATTAATCTTTTTAGTATCGATAAAAAATGTCTATAAAGAAATTTTCATTTCATATTATAGAATATTGTTACATTTCAGACAAGGTCGTGGATTGAATGGAATTGAACTACGACGGCACAAATAGAAATTTATTATTTAATCAAACATTTATAGTTGATGAAAGCAAAAATAAACTAGATAATGTTTCTTTTCCAATATATTAATATAGTTCAAACTAGTTCATTCACAGAGCATAGAACAAAATTAAAACGCTATATCGTAAGCTGACTAGGATTCTCAGAGTCAAGTTCAACAGTTTCGTTTTACTCGCATGCCACTCTTAAGCAATGAGAGAAGAATAACCACTCAGTCATCAGCGACTGTAACAAGGCTTTTATATACACTTAGGAGACATTTTGAATTTTCTAGAAAAGAGTATGAACTTCGCGAAATCAAATATATCGCGAAAATAATAAAACTGTCTCCAAATTTAATGACAATTCACTAAATGTGGTGCAAAAATCTTCCCAAATAATTAAAATACATTCAATTTACTGAGTTCGTAGAAATACGATTCTGCAAAAATTAATGGATTTTGCACATAAGACTAGAGTTGATGAATCATGCATAAAACTTTGCATAAAAATAATTACTTTTGATCATTTGACTCAGAGGTTTCCACATTTATTGGAAAATATAAATTAAAGGTGTTCGTCGGCCTGATTATAAAACCATAATGAAGAATCAAATACGAGAGAATAAAATGAATGAAGAAAAAAGTTTGAATAGTTTCAATAACATTTGCTCAAAAATATCTTTGAAATTATAAGTGTCAAATATTAATAGTGAAAAATGAGTAGAAAAACTCTAAAGAGCTTGAATGGAACAAGAACTTAATTTTTTTTGCACTCCATCCTGAGTATTTTCCTGACTCTGGAAGCGTTAAATCAGCAGCAGCAAACTGAGATATATCACGAAGTTATAAAAAATATACAAAATGCATGTAAAAAGGTATAGGAATATTAGTATGACGGTAGATTACCGATGTAGGCTAAAAAAAGTCTTCCTAAAAAAAAGTCAATTCCTAAATCTGAAGACACAAGCGTTTCTTAAAAGAAAAATTAATTTTTTAATTTCTGTAAATTAATTTCTTTACAGATATATATACGGGTATATTTCAATCTAATTTAAATCCTAATTTTTATATTAAGTTAGTCAACATTAACTTCATTCTGAAATGTTCTCTTATTTCCTGATCCAATTCTCACTTATTTATCTAATTAATTCTGCACGTGCTCTATAAAACGGATGATATCAGCATTTTCTCACGCCCCGAGTGAAGGGCTAAAAATCTTTAATGTTTACAGCATTCTTTTAAAGGTACCTAATTTTTTCTTTCCTAAGTCGACACGTGGCAAAAAATTCGCTATCAAAATCTCATATTAAAATCACTAATGGAAAAAATGTCAGTCTTTTTTTCCTGTGTCGCTATGTAGATTGATGCATGTCATACCGCTTTTTATCCCATATTTATGCTTCCCATGATGAAATATATCGAAGTTAAAATATCAAAAGCTTCTCGTTTTCGGCCACGCAACAGATAAAATATTTAAACACACACACGCACACGCGCGCGCGCGGACGAATGACTTTATTATATATCATTGATTTTTGCCATGCATTTTTTATCCTAAATTTTATAAAAATAACAATGTTTTGTAACTTACACACAAACAAATATTTTTTTAATGTTTCAGAATTCGAAATTTTTCGTTCCATAATTGCAAAAAACTTCTTTGATACAGAAAAAAAACAGAATACTATTTTTGAAAACAGCTTAGCAAGTATCATATAATATACATAATTTTATGTCAACACGAGGCAGAATGTTAAATGTGCAGGCACATGTTATCATTAAACCTGATATATTCATTTTCATTTTTCAAGTGGCTATAAAATCTTACAAGAAAGAAGGTTAATAATAGTTTTCTCGACATTGATTGTTTATCCAGTCTTCAAACAAACTCACGGCAAATTAAAAAGCATTTTAACACCTTCCGATCATAGCAGTTAGGGAAGATTATTTAATTATACGTGATGAATGTTCCGTAAACAAAAGCGTAATTATACAAACCAACAACTTGGAGCTTTGAGGATTATCGCTAAATAATTGGCTTAATCTAGACAGCGTCAATTAGTGACAAGGATCCCTTATCTTTAATTATCTTTCAGGCATAATCTTATTATCGCAGCTAACTTCCAAATAATTTGTCGCTATTCTCTGATGTCATATAAAATGATATGGGATAATTAAGAATATTTCAGTTTAATTACATTTATTAATGCAAAGACCAACATATGGCAAGATCGTAACAAAATATGGGTGCTCAGATAATCAAGATATTTTATACCTAAATTATAACGGCTTTCTTTTTTGATAACAGTTTTATTTTTTTATTTTTACTAGAAATAAAGATATAGTTCAGTCAAGGTCAACAGATTTGACGTCAATATTTTGATGAATGACATTGTCGATCTGTTTCGAGTTAAAAAAAAAAAAAGTCTTTATTTTATTCTATGGAAGATTTATTGAACTCATCAAAAAATTCGAACATGAGATTTTGACGAATTTCTATGTTTTAAACTTTTTTTAATTCAAAAAACACATGTCTGCAAAATGTGTTTTTTCTTGTTTACTCTCTGTCTGTGACAAAGATGACTCAAAAATGCTTTGAGCTAGACGGTTAAAATTTTGTACATGGTCTTTATACCAAATTTGTTGATTTCTATCAAATTTTGAGCAGATTCCATTCGCAGGAAGTTCGTCTGTCCGGCTATTCGAATATAACTTAAACATAAATACAAAGCGAAGAGAGCTTGATAGATAAAGCTCGGTACAAGGATTTAACATCTATAATATAGACAGATATCACATTTTGAGCCAGATACAACATTAGACTGACTGTCTATCTATACTTTCAGAAGCATGTAAACATGATAAATCATAAAATGAAACGATTTAAATACACCAAATTTGGTATGGGATTTTGTGACTATAAATGTAGCGTTGAGTCAAATTTTTGTTTCAATCGGTTGAGAAAAACGCACCTAAAGCACATTTCGATTTTGGGATACTATTAATCGCAAGTCAGGGAATAAACGCCAAATAACTCGCCAAGGATGGCATGATAGATTCAGTAAAAATGCTAAATTCACATCCAAAGTTAATATTCCGTAACTATTGTACATCACTGCTATGCGATTCATTCTTTTGGATAAAACCTTTATTAGAGAGAGTATGCGAGAACGTTTTGGGGAGACCAAACCCTCTGTTCCTATTTATGGCTGTCATTGAACACATTAAGCCAAAATCAATGCGGTCTAAATTGGAATTTGACATGTGGTTTTTACCAAAATTGTAGATTCATGTCAAATTTTCTAGGAAAGCTTTTCATCAAATTGTAGATTATGAGAAGTCTCTCAATATATCCATCTGGGTATATGCAAATATAATAACTCAACAAAGAAAGTAGCTGTATGGATGAAATTTGGTATATGGAAATGCAGAACATAGCCGGCGTCCTGGCATAGGAGTATCGCGTCTTCCCTGTGATCAGGGCGTCCCGGGTTCGAGTCCCGGTTAGGGCATGGTTGTTCTTCTGTGTTCTATCGCTGAGGTGTGTGAATGTGCCCCCGTGTGAAAAGGGGTTGTGCAAGCGAATGTAACGCATGAAGTAGCTAAGTCGTACTCTTCGCCCAAGGTGGCGCTACTGAAAAAACTAGAGATGCTCATCATTGGGCTTAAATCGCTGACAGATAACTGTCAGCCGGGCTTGTAAAATACCGTAAGCAAAAACACCAACACTACCAATCTTTCGAGCAATCCATATGATATCTAACTCAATTTTTCCATCTATACCTATTTGATATATTTAAATATCCGGGGGTCGAATCTTTTAAAATTGGTATATTGCTTTAACAAATTGGATTTTTTCTTCCGTTGTTATTTCGTAGTATATGGACTGTTTTATTTGTGGTAAATTGATTTTTATAAACTTTAGTTTCTCAATCTTACCAATGAACAAAGTGAAATTTTTAAAAAAATATCTATTTCAAATTAATAGATTAAATGATGAAATTTAATATCGTCCAGATTAATAATAATATTCCGGGCGACGAGGTTAATCGCCTAAAGCGAATAGTAAACCGTAATTATTTTCTCGTATACGAAGTTTAGAAAAAGTAATGTAATCGTCCAAATCTTATAGTTGTATATGTTGATAAATTTCCACATTTTAGACTTCCCTGAGTTTGAAAAATCCAATTTTAATAAATGTCTGTCTGTCTGTGACAAAAGTAATTCAAAATAATTCAAATTGTTTTGAGCCAGAAGTATGAAATTTAGTACATGGCCTCTACGCCACATATTTCAAATTTTGAACGAAATCCATTCAAAGGAAGACGCTGTCCGGTTGGTCAAATATAAATCTACACATTAATTATGAAGCGGAAAGAACTGGCCAGACAAAATTCGGAACATCTATAGTGATTTAACATCTATATATTAACAGATTTAACATCTACACATCATCACAGATTTAACATCTATAGTGTAGACAACAAATTTTAAGGCAAATCCAACAAAGAGTTGATCATTAGTCGGTCTGTATTTTCAGAAATATACAAATGTGATAAGTCAAAAATTCAATGACTAAATGTATCAAATTTTGTGACTGCAGATGTGGTTGTAAGTCAAATTTTTATTTCAATAGTTTGGCAAAAGTGCATCTAAAACACGAATTTGATTTTCGAATATTATTTAAAACACGTTAGGGATTAATTGTCAAAGATTCTCGTTAAGGATCACACGGTAAATTCAGCAAAAAGGCTAAATTTACGCCAAAGATTATATTGCATAACTACTGTACGCCAATGCCATGAAAGGCGTTCTTTGGGATAACAGCTTTATTATATAGTAGGCAAGAAAGATATTTTTTTGTCACTTCGCTGGTTTTTAAATTATATGCTAAGCAATGAGTTTCGAAATGCATAAATTCTAACTACTGAGTTATTTAAAGTAAATTATAATTATAACTTTTTTTTATCTTTTCATGGTTACATTATATAGTCTCTAAGATTTGAAATAAATTTAATAGCAATTTTAACAATTGAAGTTAATTCGTTCAACTATATTCTTTGATTTACACATTCTAATTAGTTAAAATTTAGCAAAAAAAATGTCAATTACATCATCTTTTTGAAATTAAGATTCGAAACTCTCTTTTATATCTAATTCTGTCACCATAATACTCTTTTCTTCAAATCTCTCAGAAAGCAGATTCAACCGTCTCCGTCGATTTATTCAAACAGACCTTTAGAAACAGAACAGAATCATCTCTTCTTTTTCACTCATGTAAATATTTTTTTTATTATTATTATTCTACGTGGTTGCCAACGTTCTCCCAGAAAAACCATTCAAAAGGAGTTCTTCAGAAGCTTAGTATTTGCTACTCCGGAAGTTTTCCTTAGGGGACTATTGAATAGAAAACTATCCTCTTAAAAAAGAACAGAAAGAAACTAACCACTGCGATGTTGCCACCCGGTCTTTGCTATTCACAGCGAGAACTCTGCTGTCCCGGAGTAAGTAGTTTTCGTTCTTTCTAGATACACGAGGTTTGTGGGTGGCTTCAGGCATGATTTATTATGGGGAATTCAGGTTAGTCGTATTAGTAATATCTAGTTATTTTTGGTGGCCATAAAACACCTTTTGATGTCAATGCATTGGATCTCTGTGCATTGAAGTGAATGAAGTATCAATCGGATTTGTTTGTGTGTACGTCAGAGACCCTTTATTCGATGCGTCATTTATGTAAGTTCTGAAGAACTTATGGGATAACAGAGCTTTTATTTTTAATATTTATTTGTAGTGCTTTTTACCATGTATTCAAATGGCTTTTATATATGTTTGGTTTTTGTTTTATTCTTGCGTTTTACTTGTGTTAAGCCTTTTATGCCAAAATAAGAAGATAGTAAATATTTTAGAATTTTTACCATGATTTTATAAGCCTTTTGGCGCAATATAGGCAGATTCGGGGTTTGTGCCAATAAAGCCCCAACTGTTTATCTTATAAAGCATTTTTACCGGAATCGCCGATATAAAAACTATAAAGATGTAGTAAAAGAATAAAAGAGTCTTATGAGCTTTTTTTTTTGTTTTCCTTGGTGATTTTTACTTATTAGAATTTTTTTTTCATTCATGCTGTGATCAAAATTATAGCAAAAAAGAACAGAGATTTAAAAAAAAATTACGAGCCATCACTTTATTAAATATGCAGCTATATTCATTGAAACGTTATCAGAAATTTTTTATTGAAGCACTCGCTTTGCAAAATTCATCGACCGGCAGAATTTTTGTTATTTATAAAATTTAAAGAATAAGTTTCAGTATTAAAAAAAGTCATAAATAAAAAAATGCAATAAAAATTATCAGATATTTTTATTTCAATAAGATATCTTTTAGTAATTCGAGTTCAGCTATCTCAGAAAACTGAAACGCACTAATTTCTCGTTCAAAGAAAAGTAAAGTTCCTCATCTCCCTCAAAATAATAATAATAATAATAATAATAATGACAGCTCTTGTTTTAAAAGGGTTGATAAACAAAAAAGAATCCCTCTTAACTAATGGCCACTAAGCAAATATGTTCTCGGGCATCCTTTGCGAGTATTAAAAAGAGGGAGAGAGGAAAATCGTCCCTTGAATCTATCTGGGAGAGTGTCTGTAACGAACAAAGCACGCGCCTCGTGTATTTATTTAATCAATCACATTTAATGGAAAGGAGAAGGAATTCGCAATGACATCCCGGCATCTTGAGCGACCGTCGTGATTTCAGTGGTTAAGCCTTTGGGAGACTTTCCGATTCATAGAATTAAAAGATAGTAGTTTCATCATTCTGAACATCATGTGAAAGTAAAAAACAAGGAAAAATTCAAATTCAGATTTTACCTTATCAAGTATTAAATGCATAAAGCTGATAACCTCGTTCCAAATTTTACAAATTTATTGAATGACAATAATGGAGTCAATCTACATGGCAACATTGTCCAACGGCATACATAAGTGTGTATATTAATAAATAAGTACTAAATAGGTACTTTTAAAATAGCTATGAATAAAAATAACTTTTGACTTCTGACAAAAGCTTCTGGAAAAGAAGCATCAGGAGAGTTCTTCCTTAGAATTTCTTGTATACTTAGGGAATCTAATAATTTTTTTTGTTTTGTTTTCGCTCGTCCTCTAACTTGCAAGACGATTCATGTATTTTATAACACAGAACGGCGTGTTCTGTACTTTATATGTTAAAATTCTTAGTTCTTTACGCAATTAGTTTCATGATAAAGAAGAGAGTTTTACGGATGTTTTAATTGCTGTCGAATGGTAGCAAATCTTTGATGCCAGAATCGGCAAAAAAGATGACTTTGGAGACAAAAGTTGAGATTCCTGAAACTATTAGAATTTCGGCAACATTTAAATCAGGAGCGAAGCTACGATATTCTTCTAGAAATTCTTTCCCAATCAGAGAAACTATAAAAAGACGAGAGACAGAGCTTATGTCAATTGATTTGAACTGAAGCGAGTTATTGAGTCGAGTGAGCGAGTAGTTGAGTGAAGACTTTCTTTGAAATGTCGATCTCCAGCGAGTGCTCTCAGGGATTATTTCAATTTGTTAATAGCGATTTTTTTACATGTGTGCTATTGTTTGTTGCAATTAATGCATTTGTGTGCGTTTTACAATTCCCTTAAATGCCGAGAAAAATAAATGAAACTTAAAATCTTTGTAACCGGTTTTTTTTAAATTATTTTTGTTTGCATGATTCAAATTTTATTAAAAAAATTTATAATGTTGATTTATTTGAAGTTAATAAACCCTATTTTCGAAAATTGCAAATGAATTTGAAGTTTAATGATTAGTTTAAAACGTCTTTTAATTTAACATCAAATTCATCAATTTTATCAAATTTGATCCCTAATGAAATTATTGATTCCAGTATGTGAACCAAACAATTAATTGTCAAGACCGTTAATTTCCGACGTTGAAATAGCAATTAAAATCGTGTAACTGCTTTTAGGTCCGTTCAAATCAAACTAAATTTTTTAAAAAGATCCTTTGTTTACTTTATTTTAAAATTAACCATGTTTGAAAACCAAATGGTTTACCGAGAACATTTTTTTCCCTCTAAATTTCAGTAAAATATTTTATGCATAACTTATTGTTTATGATTCCTTCAATAAAATACTTTTAAATATAGCATTGCGACCGACAATAAAACCACGTTATTTTAATAGCTTTATCCCTTTATTGTATATATAAACTTCCCTAATGGAATCGAATCCCATTATGTCATTAAATGTCTAGATTATAATTTTTAGCTTGATTTTTGAATTTTGTAGTAATGTAACTTTAGTTCCTGTTTTCTTATGTAAATTAAGCAGATTATTAGTTGGATGATTCATCTTCAGATTTCAACAACGGAACAAAATTATATGAGGAAACAATAAAATTTGTTTTGGGGTTGACTGTCACAATGAAATCTATTAAAGAAAATTATGCAAAAAATTAATATTTTTAAAATTTTGGGAAAAGCTTGCACTGCATATAAGCCTGTACCATTAAAAAGAATTTTTTTTTTTAATTTTTAAAAAAATATTTAAAAATTAGTTTTGAATAATAATATATCTTGGGAATTATCGTGGAACACCCACAAAATTTTGTTTAATTTTTATTTAATTAAAATTTAAAAACATTGCTCAGAAATGAGCATTCACATTATATTTGTTTTCAATTTGTTAGCTCTGTGTCAAATGAATTGTTCAGTACAGCGCCAACACATATACATTCTTCTTTATTTTTAGTAGAGATTAAGACAACATATTAGCATGCGAGATATATAAAACACTACAATCATTATTTCTCTTCTTCCCAAGTTATGTAAAGCAATGGCACCTAACAATTTATGAGTGTCCATCCTTTACCTTTCTATCAACTCAAAAAACTTAAAGAAATTTGCTGAATGTATTTTTTTATGTATTTCCATACATTTTATTACATAGCCGTTTCTTCGGCACATCCGGTTTGTATCATTATACGGAACAATACCCAGAGACTCTTTCATACCTTCCTACACAAAGGAACGCTTCCCAGTTAGAACTGATAAGTTTGATGGAAAATGGGAAGAAAAAAGAGACCCAACCATAAAGGAAAAAGTCGTTTTTCAAGAGGCTTTTAAGGAGCCAAGATCCTTTCTGAGGTGGAAAATAGATAATAATCTCGAAATAAGATCCTGTTTTCATTCCACTTATATTGCAAGATGAGAGGCTTTTTTATGGCAGGCACTTGTTGTATTGTGGCTTTAATAATGAATATATTATACGAGATTCAGAAGAATCATTCAACAATGGCTTGAAGGACTGAGGGTGGAAACTAGACAGTATTCAAACTAGACCAGTAAAAAAAAAAAGTATTCTATTTCTTATAACTATAACATTTTTGAAGCATCTCCTGTTTCTTTTCTTTGTTTTACAATGTAGTTTAAAATTATCATGAAAAAAGTTATTATCTCTTAAATAATTTTTAAAAATTCTTCGGTAACTTAAGCATAAAAATCGCAAAATTAAATGAAATAAATGTAAAATATAGGTGAAGACATAGAAAACCGGCCCAGAATTACAAGGTCCATTTCAGAATACTTCATGTTACTTCAAAAATTGGAATAGAATGTTAGATTAGTTAGTTAGAATAGAACAGATTGTTAAAACATAGTAAAAATAAATAGAGGTTAAAACGGAGATTCATATCATTATGCCTCATTTGCTTAAAAACAGATTTTAAAAAATTAGAATAGTTAACCATGGCAGAACAGAGATTTATCATATGGTACCTCGTGTTGTTTCAAAAGTTAGAATATTTAAAACTATTATATTGGAGGTTAACACAATTATCCATTACAGAAGTTAAAACTTAGAATCATTTCATAATACCGCGTCTTGCTTCAAAAACAGATTTTAGAAAAGAGGGACAGTAGAATATTTAACCATGGCAGAACAAGGTTAATCATAGGGTACCTCTTGTTGTTTCAAAAATTAGAACTGTTAGAATGGAAGATAACACAGTTAGAGCTATTAGAAAAATTAACCTTCACAGAGGTCAGAACAGAGGCTCCTCATATAATAAATTCGAGTTTCTATAAAAAAGAATAGAGGGACAGTTAGAATAATTAACGTTGATGAACAAAGGTTCATCCCAGATACCTCCGGTTGCTTAGAATGTTATATTAGTTAGTTAGAATAGTACAAATTGCATAGTAAAAATAATTAGAGGTTAAAACGGAGATTCATATCATTATGCCTCATTTGCTTAAAAACAGATTTTAAAAAAGAGGGACAATTAGATTTGTTAACCAGGGCAGAACAAAGATTTATCATATGGTTCCTCGTATTGTTTCAAAAGTTAGAATATTTAGATCTATTATATTGGAGGTTAACACAATTAGAACAGTTAGTAAAATGAACCTTGACAGAGGACAAAGCAAAGACTCCAATATAATACCTCGTGTTCCTGTAAGAATGCGTGATCCTATTTAAAGAGTTCTTTTAATTTTTATTTACTATAAAATAAAGTATATTTGATTAAGTCGGGGTTTCTTAATGAAGTAATTTTATTCAGGTAGTATAAAATAAAATGAGTTTGTGCTAAATTAAAGGTGAACATATAGCCATTTTTATCAATTTTTTACCTTTATACAATAGCCATAGAGTTTGCTATATTTTATAATTTTCCTCTTTTAATTTTACCATTACCATTTTCAATTTTTCTGCATTGTAAAACATTGGATATTAATTATAGAATATTTCTAAATGAATAGATAACTTACTCTTAAGTTTATGAACTACAAAATATATTGAGAAATCAGTATGCCATATTTGAACAAAAATGAATTAGAATTTAATTTATAAGATTTTTTGTATTAAATTTCTACCAAAAATTAAAATTTCAGAAAAATAACAAAGAGCTAAGAAACCAAATTCAAACGATTTCATAAGAAAATTATTCGAAAGTTAAAGATATTAAATTAAAAAAATCATATTTTCACACACACACACACACACACACACACACACAAAAATCATTTTTTTTTCAACGTAGTCGTTTAATCTTAAATTTTAAATCCTTCAAAAGCGTGTGCGCACACTTTCTAGAAGATGGCAAAAAACCATAAATTTGTAACAAAGACACACAAAGATTTATCTTTTATATGTGAATTTCAGATTAACATGAAACGTTATGAGAGAAAATTTGTTCTTTACAACCCTTCCATAATCGAAGTTTCAATTAATATGGAAGAGGGCAACTAATGAAGGCTTGAACTACGTGCGCCTCTGAAGTGCCATTTTAGTTCCAGACTCAGATATAATCGATTATCTGACAAGACTGAAATCACTTCAACAACTTTTGAGGCCATTGATTTCGATTTAAATTCATGGATTAACCAATAACTTTGAGCTCGGCCAGATTCTTCTATAAAGGCACATAAAAGTATTTCATTAATATATGCTTGTCTGAGTCTGATGGAAGTGAAGGCTTATATTATCCTGCCTTAAACGAAGGATCCAAATATACTGAAATATTTTGATATGTTGTTGTCCCTTAGGCGTTTGTAAATATTTATATTTAGAAAAATTACATGATGTCTAATGAACTTCAGTATTTCCGATTAACCAAAAGATTGTATTTCATTGGGGAAGGGGATATCAGATATGAGGATGAGAAGCTACCGCATAAGTAAGCAGGTTCTCGCTTACCGATTGATACATTAACAGTGTGTTGGTTCGTTGGTTAAGTTGCTTCTATATCTATGTCGGGATAGAATCCTTGCGTATAGGCCGCATCGTGATGGGAGCAGTTTTGTATTCGCGCCAGGGGGTGACGATGTTGCGGTAATCCGAATATCAAATTACCCCGAACATTCAGGCATGGCGGGAGTTGATTCGTTTTTGTAATTATCAAATTTTGGAATTTTGTTTGTCCGTCTGTGAAGATAAGGAAGAATGTTTTCAGTTAGACTAAAGAAATTTGTTATAGCTTTATACCAAATTTATAAATGTCTATCAGATACTGAGCAAACTTTATACAAAAGAAATGTGACTACCTAACTGAAAGTGAACACGATAAGCAAATAGTCTTATAAAATTCATATTACCTCTCAGAAATTTATAAGAAATAGTTTTCGCATCTACTTTAAAATTTGTAAATATAATTGTGTAAGATTCAAGACGATTGCAATGAATCGAATTTGTTTTATGCATATCGAAATTTGAAAAAAAAAAAGTTTTGTAAAAATAAAAAATGAAATAAAGAATCTGTCTATTTCAATCATAGGAATTCCTACTAACAACATATTTAAAAGTTAATTCCTGAGCTTTTGTTTTCTTAAATATATAAGCATTTTTGATCACTTTTATCAGTGAAATGTTCTTTATTTCTTGAGATTAAAATCGAAGATTTGAGTTTTATTTTGAAGGTACAAATGCTCCCTTAAAAACTGTTTCCTTAGTTCGAGGTTTTTAAAAAAAGTACGTAAAAAAGATCTCATTTTTTTTAATAATAAATTTATTAATTTATCTTTATAAAGATTAAACTTTTTATTCGAATTTTCACTTGTTTTCTAATTTTAAATTTTAAATCACATTTGTATAATCTAAAAGCAATACGCTGTGCTATTAATAATAAATTAATTAGCAGTTAATTAACTAATTCCATTAGATTTTGGTGCCTCCAAATCGGCTACTTCTACAGCAAATATTAGTATCCCTGTGAGTGATTTTAAAAAACACATAACTTTGCTCTAGCTCTCAAAATGACAGACTCAATGGGATGTGTAAATAGAAAACAAACTTCATAGTGTTAAACCTCGTGTTGAACATTGGCCATGTCTTCCAAATAGAAAAGCAGACATTATCTTAACCCATTTGAGGATAGGTCATACCAGATTCACCCATCGCCATCTACTTTTTGGAGAAGCTGCCCCAATATACTCTCAATGCAATTGCATCATGTCTGTTTACCATATTCTCAGTGAATGCCCAAATTTTAGTACTCAACGTTTATATCATTTTAACAACTTCACATTTGCTTGATAGAATACCACATGCTAATCTTTTTGTCTTTTTGAAATCAGTAGGTTTTTATTCCCATCTTTAAGTAATCTTCATCTTTTTCATATTTTTTACATTGTCTTTTAAAGCTGAAATTATATTTTTAATACTAAAATAAATACAGGTTGGCGCAGCTTAGTTAATACCATGGCTCTTGTGCCAATAAAATCCAAAAAATCCAAATCCAATTCATTAGATTTTGACTGCATTCCTGTGCCGCCATCTGGTTTTCATTTTGAGTAAGAATTGATTTCAAGATTCCATAATATTTATATTTTTCTATTAATTGAAAACTTAAAGTACAATATTGAAAAGAAAATTTTTAATTAAGTTTTTAGAGCTTTAATAAAAAATGTTTCCTTACAATCTCTTTTTAAGAAATTTAATCTTGTTGATTTTGGTGAAATTGATGATTTAATTGTATTCTTATTAAAGCCTTCTTAATTATTTATTTAAAAAATTCATTCGTTTTTCTTATTTACTTCAATAATTAATTAATATCTCCAACGTAATTAAAAGAATAGAACCGAATATTAACATAAAGTATAATCATTTCTATTTAAGTATCGATTCGTTTAAATTCGTAGTAATCCATCCTTAAAAATATATCTTAAGGGAAAACCCATAATTAAAATCTTCCATAGAGTTCCTAGCGTTAATTCTCAAAACATTATCTTTAAACAAAAGTCGAACTCATCATTATAAATCAGTAAGTGAATAAAAAATCAACTTCTCGTTTTTATTATCACTTTCGAAATTTAATGAAATTAAATATCTACATAATCCAAAGATAAAGAGCTTTTTTTTAAAAATTTAACCTAACCAAATCTGCTTTCGTTCCATCCCAGCTTAACTATTCTTTCACTTTTGCTTTTTCATCACTCTATTATATCGATTCAATAATGCGCCGGACATTCTGTAGATGGCGCTGCATTTTTATTTCCTACCATTATTGGTCGGAGTGCGGTTTTGCTGTAGCATGATGTAAAAGAGGAATAATAATTAAATTATGACTGATGTGTTCATTGATTGCTTTCAAGAAATGAGTCGGGAAAAGAAGCATTTCTGACCTGTATTATTTCTTACCTACATTTTTATTTTCTGATGTTTCGATCCATTATCTCTTGTCGAACGTCCCAAATAAATTAAATTTCGTTTCTCTTTTTTCCTTTCATTTACGTTAAAAGTCAATATATTTCTGCCATTATAATGCATTTAAGGAAATAAAATGAAAGAAAGTAGAATAACTTTTAGCATAATAGCTCTAAGATTTCAAAGACAAGTAAATAATCAGAGGATTTTCCACAGACAACACTTTTTTGAAAGTATTCCAACATTTTTCTAAAGAAGTGACGCACTTAGCTTTTAAGAATAAATCTTTTCATACGGTTCGTAATGATGCTGCGTCGCTTAAAATTTACCCTTTGATTACCAGTTGAGTTACAGGAGTGTCAAAAGCAATTTTATTAATAAATAATTTGAAAACGAATGTATGCAAAATCATATGATTGGTAGAAAGGATTGATATATGTTTTAACGCATTTCATGTTGAATTCGATTAACTTAATGTTTACTAAGTTTTATAATTGAATTGTCAGGAATAGGCTGGAATCCTAATAGGCTTGATGTCCACTTGTGTCCTATCGATGATAATAAACAATTTTAATATTTATAGAAATTTGATGTAAATTAATTGAATAATTTCATTAAATTGTGATACCATACCAAGAGTGTCACACGATAATGAATTAAAAGAAAACAATTATTTCAAGGTTTCATAATATTTATAATAAAGTTTAATTATTATTTAGTTAACGTTTATTAACGTTAAATATTTATATTAACGCTTATTAGAATAAAAGTTTATTAAATTAAATTACTTATAATATCGTTTATTAATTATTATTATTAATGTTTATTATTATTTATATTAACGTATATTAAATTTATTATTTATTTAACGTTTATTAACATTAACACGGAAAATAATTAAAATGAAAACGATTTTTACTTCTTAGCAAAACACTAAGATTATAAAGATTGATTTTTATTAAATTTATATAACAATCAGCGAGAGAGCTCTCACTAATACTTTCTTGCATATTCTGTAATAAAGGCGTTATCTTAGAGAACGCCTTGCATGGTATTGACATACAATAGTTACGAAATATTAACCTTGAAGTGAATTTAGCATTTTTACTAAATCTATTATGTCATTCTTGGCGAGTTATTTTACGACAAATCTCCGATGCTCAGTCAATAGTATTCAAAAACCGAATTTGTGTTTTAGATGCGCTTTCCTAACCGATTGAAATAAAAAATTTCACACAAATCTACATTTGTAATCACGACTTTGAGTTATAGCGTTTAAACGTTTCTAGATGTACAGACCGACAGGCGGGCAATTTATCGTTGGATTTGCCTCAAAATTTGATAAACGTCTAGAATATAGATGATAATTTTTGTGTCACGAATTTTATCTATCTAGTTCCCTTTTTCTTGTAGTTATAGTGTTTAATTGTATTCGAACAGCCGAACAGACTAACTTACTCTGAATAGAGTTAGCTTAAAATTTGATAGAAATCTACAAATATGGTATAAAGGCCGTATACCCAATTTCATCCGTCTAGCCAAAAAGTTTTTCAGTTTTTCTTCTCTTTTTTTTACAAAAAGACAGACGAAGGCACATTTTTTCAATGATTTGTTTTTCGAACTCAAGGAGATCTGAAACGAAGAGATTTGTCAAAACCTCGAATCCGAATTTTTCGATGATCGCTATTTTTTTCTCTATAATAGGTATAAGAGAAAATGAAAAATTATTCGTAGTAAACAAACCCAGACTGGTTGAAGCGAAGTTTAGGATTTAAATCCCCGGATGGTTCTGCAATTAGTGGTGCAAGTGGTGTGTAAATTTAGTGTAGCAATGCACTTCTGAAAATGATAATTAGAAGAATGACTGCTTACAAATGTCCAATGTGTCTTCTTCCATTCAAATTCAGAGATGCCAGATGATGAGCCACAGTGTTTTGCAGGAATGTATGAGGCATTTGCAGTTCCTCTTTCATTTAATTCAAATTGGTGCTTAACGTGTGAGAAAATAAGATTTTGTTTTGCCATTGATTCAGCTTATATCATATGCAATGTAATGCATCATTTCCATAATTGAGATATATCTAGCAGTTTCAATGATAAATATTGTTCCGGTTTCCTACATATTCCATTCTTTCTGAAAAGATAGTATATCATATTCTTAACTTCATTCATTCACAAATTTTTCATATTCAAAAGTGAACTTTCGCACCATTGAATACATTTTGCATCACTAAGTTAGTACAATTTCAGCCTTTCATTTCTTGAGATATTCAGTTTTCTAATATTTAAGTAGAACGTCATACGTCTCTTATTCTATTCCCCGCACTCAATGAATTCGTGGATGAGAATCAGTCTGATTCAACTATCCTCCGGTTTGGTTTGGTTTAGTTATATTAACGTCCCGTTTAAAGCAACACTAGGGCTATTTTGGGACGGACCTTGTAATTTTGAACCGCGGTCAGATGACGAGGATTACACCTGAGATGGCACCCCCCTCTCCACACCACACCACACCAGCGGGAGGACGTTTGGTCATGACGGATTTAACGTGCAACAGACCCCCTTACACGACGGTTCTTCGGTGGAATCGGGTCACGAACCAGAAACCCTCCGGTTCCGAAGCGAGACCTTACCACCAGGACACCGCGGCCCAACTATCCTCCGGGAGGGTACAATAATAACGAATCTTTGCCAATGACGGGACGATCCTCTTTCAGAAGAATCCTGTCCATAGGCCGGAGATGGTTGCTTTTTCAATAGACTGGAAAATAGACTAGACAATAGGCTTTTCAATAGACTAGACAATAGGTTGGAATTGCCTGGAATCCGCGACAATGTGTCATTCAGACAAATTAAACAGTTTAGCTGTGGGCCGAGTTTGTTGTTAACCTTCTTTCTTGCATTAAGAGTTTCATTTTAGTCCAATATCTGTACTGTTTAAAGTTATCCTAAAAGTTAATTTTCCATTGATGCAAAATAACTTTTATTGAGTCCTAAACATAACAGCGTAGCTGGTTACCCTAAACTTTCTCGCGTACCTTTTAATAAAGATGTTATGCCAGTGAATGTCTTGCATGGTATTGGCATAAAATAGTTACGAAATATCAACCTTAAACGCGAATTTAGCATTTTTACTGAATCTGTCGATGATCCTTGGCGAGAATTTTGACGATTAATCCCTGGTATGCAATCAAAAGTATCCAAAAATCGAATTTCAATCTCAACGCTTTCTTCCCAAAAATTTGACATGAAACTACATTTAAAGGCTCAAAATCATGTACCAAATTTAATATATTTAATTCATTGCATTTTTGCGTTATCGCCTTTACATGTTTCTGAAAGTACAGATTGACAGGCAGTCAACTCCTTGTTTTATTTCACTCTAAATTTGGCAGATGTCTATATTGAAGATTTTAAATTTGTACACCGAAATTTATCCATCTAGTTATATTCGTTTTGTAGTTATCGTTCTAACTTATATTCGAAAAGATGGACAGACAAACTTTCTCTGCATGGATTTTGCACAGAATTTGATAGACATCTTTAAATTTTGTGATAGGTCCGTATGCCAAATTTCATACGTATAGTTCAAAGCGTTTTTAAGTTATTTTTATCTCAGACAGGCAGACAGACAGTATATTCTCTAAAATGTGTTTTTCAAACTCAGGGGTGTCTTAAATGAGGAGATTCGACAAAATCTCGAACTCGAATTTTTTGATGATCATTACTTCGTATACGAGAAAGTAAAATGTCGAGACAAATTTTGTCTTGCGATATATAAAGCCAGGAAGTGGGTTCTCAAAATGACTCATAATAAAAATGAGTCTGCAGTAAAAAGCAATTGAAAAAGCAGTAAAAAAAAGAGAAAAGTAGATCTTGTTAATGTTTAGAACATTAGAAGAAATTTTAGGTAAAAATTACCGGGTCATATTGTATTGGTGGCGTGATATTTCGATTATGAATCTTACATTAGAGGGAAGAGGATGATGATATATCTATGCACCGTGAGCTTTCATATGAAACCAAATTGACGGAAATCGCTTCAGTTGATCTTTATGTCGAACTCTGTTGAAAAGAATTACCCGTAGGGAATGCATTATAAAGTTTGCATTATTTTGTTCGTTCGTTTTTTTTTTATAAAGGCAAGGTATGAAAAACAAAACGATCCCTGATGACATATTTAAAATCATAAGTCTTCATATGGAATCAATATTAGCTAAATTGGTTTAGTAGAATTTCCTGTCGAAGTATTTCCTTATTATTTTAAATATATAGATGTTTTCATTAATATAAATTAATGCTTTAATCCAGTGTATTCTGTGTTTATATAAAAAAAATTACAACTAAATTTGAATAAAAAATTATGAGATTATATAATGTTTATACGGAAAGATTGCTTTTTGTGTCCTATTTATAGATGATGAAATTTTCCTGCATTCATCCATTATATTTTAGTAATTTATCGACTAGTCTTAAAAGAATTTCATTTGCAATGAAAAAATCGTATTCCAACAAATCGAAATTCATAAAAACACAAAAATGTTTCTAAAAAATAATATAGCAAAATAACAACCTACCACTGAAATGTAAGTAAAATAATTTTGTAAATGGAAATTTGAAAACGAATTTCAATACCTCATTTTTATTCAAAAGCAATATTTATTGGAATATTTAAATTATTTTCCAGAAGCAATTTATTTAATTCTTTTAAACTATCTGAAAAAATAAACCTTTCTTCGCTTCAACACTCCATGTCAAAAATGTGAGAAAAGAGGATTCTTGAATTACTTTTATTTTTGTTGAAGAATGAGATTTTTCATTTAGTTAAAAATAATATAATAGGAAAAGTAAAGAATAACTCGCATTAAAACTTGAAAAGAATCAATTGAAATAGAAGCAGACGATTCTCCGAGAACATTTATAGCTAATATTGAATTTAAAGCTTTTAGAATTCCAGAAAATTTCTCCACTTTAAAGGAAATCAATCGACCTCGCAAATAATACGATGTCGACAATCAGAGAACTCAGAAAATTTCTTTTTTTTTTTAAGCCTGTTTTCTTCGATACAACTGAAACACCTGAAATTCTCATCACGGATTCTGAAAGGATATTTTCCTCTTGTTCTCGTCTAAAAGAAAAAGAAGGCAAGAAAAAAAAATCCTAATTTTTCTTCGCTAAAAGCAGACGATATTGAAGAGATAAATTTAGAAGAAAAAGAAAACTGGAAAAAAAAATAATGCCCGAAAAAATAAAATCGTCTGCGCAATAGCGCCTGGAGAAAAATTACGACGGTCGTTTTTCAACTGGAGCCGGGGAAAAAGCCTTATCGATGCACAGTTTTCTTCAAGAAAAGTTTCAGATTGAGCGAAGCTATTTTCTCCTGACGAAGTTAACCCTTGACATTGCTTTCAGTCTCTAATATGAAGAAAACGAAAAAGTATCTTGGAGCAGCAACATTTAGAAGAAAGTATCTGGCAATGGAAAGAAAGTTACACATCGTTCGTAGCAAAAAAATGAAAAAGAAAAAAAAAGTATATAAATAAATATGTGAAATGAAAAGCACTGCATATTTTTTCAAGCATAATCTATAATAATATTTTCAAAAGAGATATGAACTTATTTCGATGACTGGAATCATAAAATAACTATCCAAAAAATGCTCTTAGTTTAAATTTTATTTGAAGTAAAATGTTAAAAAGAACTCAATGTTTTTTAATAAGCTAAATTTATGTTTTTGTTAATATTGACATTTCTATTGAAAAGATATAATAAAAAGTATCTTTGCAATGAATTCGATATTATCTATAAAGAAACAAAATAGAACTTATGACCATTGAAAGCACGTCTCAAAGGAAACTTTGAAAACATGCTATTGGAAATTTTAAATCGTGATTTGAATTCTTATACTATGCCTGTGGATAGCAATATTCGAGTCTCAAACATTAACAAGAATTACATGTTTTGCTTAAATCAATATATATTATATTTTAGAAAATTTTTCGGATTTTTTTTAACTCTTGGTTTAAAAATATAATCCTGCAAAGTTGAAGTAGAAATATAAATAAAAATTCAACAATTCTGCCTATATAGAATTTTGTATTTTTCTCAGATTCTTGTGTGCTGTTTTAAAAAATCGTTTGGTGTTTGTTTTTATAAAATAAAGCAGATGCAAGACGAGTTAGAATATACATATTGGAAAGTTAAAAGGTATCAAATTTTTGATGATACTATATTGAAATTTGTTATCTTTTTATTAATAAGAAATGACTAGCAGGAAGGCATTCGAATGTTACAATAACTCTTGAATAATCTTTGAGAATAAAAGTAAAGCGAAAAAATTTGTAAGTCAATTAAATTAATAACTTTTTAGTCAACTTTTTTTAAAATTTCAAAATTGAATAAATTCCTCTTTGTGCATTCATATAGTCATAAAAAGCAAAAATCTCGCATTATTTTTTAAGTAGTTAAATTTTTAAAATATGTGCCAATCTTCACTAAAATTTTTCAATCCCTTTTTTTATGGAAAATATTGTAGATTAATTTTCTTTCAAAACCTCAGCTTTAATTATTCACTTCTATCGTTTTCATAAAATTTTAATTTACTTTCTTCATTTTAGTGCACTTATAAATGCGTGTAAGCGGAAAAATTCTTTTTTTTATCATTTCTTTTCTTTTTAATTTTAAGTCATAAATCGTAAAGTAGGACAACTTTGTGATACTTTTCTTCCTTCTTTGTTGATTTGTAAACTAGTAAAAAATAAAAATAAACACTTCAAAATCACTAAAACCTATTTGTCTTGGTAGCTAATTTTACATTCTATAGAACCATGATAGTTTAAGTTAACACAATTATGTTGAAAAAACAAAAAAACATAAATAGCGTTGCCGAAGTTACCCTGGGAAAAAACCCCATTCAAAACAGCCGAAAAATGTAATTGAAAAAATTGAAAGTCCGAAAACATTTTACATATTAGTATTATAAGGAAAGATGTACAAAGGATTTAAAATATAAAATAGGAATATTTAATATCCCTAAATCTCTAAGTTAAAAAAACCGGTTACAATTTTATCTGAAAATGTTAATTTCCTTCAGTTTTAATTGTAAGGTAGGTCAGGTGCACATGATTAATTATGAACACGGCATTCAAAACTTTTCATAAAGATTCTACATGATCAAGATTTGGTAAATAAAAGACTTTTCTTTCGTACAAACATATGATAGCTACCGCTTCTCTATACGATAAACTTTACGAACAAAATGACTCTTTTCACCCAAACGCTTACCCAAAATAAAGATTCCAAACTTTAGTTTTGAAAAATCACATCATCAATGTCTTTGATTACATTGACTTTCAACAACTCAGCATATCCATCAGACATGGCACGTAAAGAAATCGTACAATCAGACTTATATCTGATGCTATAGTCATTCTACTAATTGTCCTTTCATTTAAGAATCATGTAAAGAAATGATCAGATCAATGATCAGACAAGCACAATCAGATTTATTTTTGATGCTAGGGTCATTGTACTAATTGCTCTTCCATTTATGAACCCTCTCACCCGCAATTTGATTTGTTGTAGAAATGATTTGGTAAATCTGACATTTTCTCATCAACTGTAAAATTCTAGAAAACGCCTTTCCAAAAGAATTTAAAAATTTTTTTCCTAGACAGCAACCGTTCTTCAATCTGCACAGGTAGGAACTTATTTAAGATTCTCAACTTCCTCATCACAGCTTTATAAAATTTGTTGACTAAAATGAATTTTCTTTCAATGTTGAAAGTTAAGGAAGTATTAGCGCGTGCGCGCACACACGCGGTTTACCTGAGGAAATACCGTGTGATAACGAGATATCAAAGCATTACATATTTAATGGAACTATGATGTCATAGGACTTGATGCCATTAGAAATGTTTATGGGTGTAACATGTAAAACATAAATAATGTTATTAAAACAATATAATTTTATTATTTGTACAAAAATTATGCTTAAATATGACTTGTTTGAGGGAAGCAGGAACATCAAATAATGCATAAGTGATTCATTTAAAGATAAGCAAAATATATTGCTGATGAACTAGACCGTTGCCAAATGGAGTTATTTCATAAAGCTAAAGAGAAAAAGGGACGTTGTTGATGGTTAAGAAAACTATATATTTTTTATTATATTCGCGTGCACACACACGCACACACACATGAATAAGATCATGAAGTTACAGTACCGTTCGATTTAAACAATTACATATTTAAGGCCAACTATGATGCCATGGAAACTAGATAGAAATGTTTATAGGTATAATAGATAGAACATAAATAATGTTATTAAAACAATATGAATTTATTATCACTGCAATAGCTATACGTAAATATAACTTATTTGAGAGAAGCAAGAACATCAAGTAATGAACAAGAGATTAAATTGAAGTTAAACACGAAATATTATTGATGAACTAGATGGTTGCTAAAGGAAGGTATTTTACAAATAAAATAAAAGCTATTTTATTTATTTAAAATGTTATTGCAATCTTAGTGTCAATTACTATTTTACGAAATATATTTCTCATATCTGTGGGATAGATGTGACAGTTAATGAATGGAATATATCGATCCGTGTCTTCATCTTGAAACAAAAAGACCACAATGTCTCAACAATTCTCCACAAAGCAATATAACAGGTCTTTCGAGATCTCAAATGTAATTTCTTTCCCCAACACCAGAAATCTCCAGATCCTTTTAGACCAGACCGACATTCAGGTTCTCCCCATAAAACGAGACATCGAATCTTTTTCTTTAGAAGCGCAGAAATCGAACGCCCGGACCGTCTTTCGAATTCCAGCTTGGGCAACAAGAAATTCGATCAATTATTTTCTCTTTACTGTTCTGGTCTGTCAGAAATAAGTCCCCGTCCGGTACTTGGATTAAGTGAACCGAGCTCCTCTAATGAACGGCCACTCAATGACCACTCGTCAACCACAGACGTATTTGCAATGCAAGAGGTTGTGTGCTTCCGATGAATTATTGGGCAAATGGAAAAGCTGTTTCAGTTCTTTTCGCGCGAGAAATAAGTAAAATATGAACTTATCAAATACATGATAATTCCGTTTTGTTGCGCATGCAATACAATAAAAAGGCAGATTTACGCCTATCTATGCACTTTTTACTTTATTATATACAAAATATACAGAAAAAGTAATAAAAAATTGTAAATAATAAAAATGAAATCTACGATTGTAAATTTCAAGTTATCATGTGAGAACATTATTATTTTTAAGTCATTATTTGTCTTAATTACTTTAAGTCATTAACCAGTTTTAACTGGTTTAAGAGAAATCCAAAACGTTTTTGCCAGCCAAGAAAAAACTGAAGATGAAAATTGTCATTTATGCTTTATTTATTGCCTACGCGACTTCGGGCTTCAAAACCCCCTAACCAAAACATCATGTTCTCACAAAAAAGAATGCCACGTTTGGAAGCCGAATAACGAGCGTTTCCGTCACAATGCGATTTCCAAATGATAAACTATTTACCAACAATTTTTAAACGTGTTAATTTATATAGAATTTTTATGAAAACCATATTTTTGTAAACACGAACTGCTATTTTATAATTTCTGAGATTATAAAACAGTTTCATAATGGATTGATTTTAGAACAGGAGTCAAATCCTTCAATGTTTCCCATTTAAGAATGAATGGAATAATATTTCTCCATTGGGGAAAGAGAAAAAAACTTTTATCAAAACTGTTATTAAACGCGAGTGAAGTTTTTTTGAACATATTATAAAAATTAAATTATTTAATTTACACCGAAAAAAAATTACATTTCATAAAAATAACAGCTATAATGCCATAGTTCTATGCCAACCTTTTAAAAACGCAACTGTTGTCAAAGAAGCATACATAATAATAAAACAATACTGGTAAAAGCAGGTAAAAAATATATGCGATTAAAAGATGAAGATGAAAATTGTCATTTATGCTTTATTCATTTCCTACGCGATTTCGAGTTTCAAAACTTCCTAACCAAAACAATATCATGTTCTCACATGATAAAAAAATCAAACAAGAGATTTTGCTGCATCTCCTCATTTCAGATTATCCGGTGTCCCAAAAAAACACAACGCATTTTTTGGTATTATTTGTCCAAAATTCACAATAACTCTTAAACGGCATTGAGTTAGATAGAATCTAATATATAGTTTTGAGACAAATTTGCAGATTTTCCCCACTTTTTGAATGAGATGAATTCAGAAGAAATTTGTCTTTCTACCGGACCGAATGCAAGTGAATGTGATACATAAAGAGATATAACAATAAATAAATGGATATATTAATAAATTTTGGCGTACAGTTTTAGCATTTAAATTGTAAACCCCATAAAATTTTGAACGAATGTCAGTCTGCACATTTGCATGCATGTACTTCTTGCTTCAGTATTCCGAGATAATCTCTTTTCGACGATTCTGTCTCACTAAAAGGTAAAAGAAATAAAAGAATGCGCAGAAAGATGCGCGCATTTACAGAATTAACTTTAATGCAAAATGTAAACATCTCCTTTCATCTTTCCTCTCACCCCTATTTTGGATAGTTAAACCCATCCAAACGCATGCGTAAAAGCGCGGAAGTTTTTAGAATCCATTGGCAAACATTAAATGTAACAACTCAAAAACGCATTAATTCCTAGAGGCATTATTAATAGAAAATGAATTGTCAGCTTCATTCAGATTAAAATATTTTCTTTTTATATATAAAAATAAAACTAAATTTTGATCACCATAAAATTCTATAAAAATGTGGCATGTACGTAGAAATTGCACCAGGCAGTACGTTTTACATGAACACTAAAAATTAGTAAGTCGTAAAAATGTTGATTACTTAAAATATTTTTGATCCTCTCTTAAAGAAATCATTTTTGAACGAAATCATGTTTCTATTTTAGTCTAATGCCTAAACTATTTGAACAAAAATAGGCTGTTGGGTTACACCCGTTCTAATAATCTTAATTATTCTTTAGGAATTACAAATTTAGCATCATTTATGACTGCGCTTTAAAATTAGTTATGTGTGAATAAAGTGTAAATTTAGATCCTTATGAAAGTGGTTGCGTTTCCATTTAGTAATTTTTAATTGAAAATGAACATAATTTTTTTAACCTAAATATTTTCTCTTTTTATATCAAAACGAAACTTCAATAGATAGCTCTAAAGTTCTATAAAGCTACGGAATGTTCACAGAAATCATAATTATTCTAGACATTATATATATCTTACAACGTTAAAAGAGCAATTCTTGTATATAAATTTATTTCGTGTAGCTCGGGAACGGCTCTAACAATTTGGATCAAATTTCATATTAAGATAAGGTTTTGCTTTTTAAGTTTATCAAAATAGGTGTCTTTCCCGAAAAAATGCGATTTTACCCACACGCATATTTTTTTATAACTAATTATTAGAATGAGTATTTTCAACTTCTGCTTCGAAGTATTTGCAGTGCGTTGTGGATATCAGAACAACATTTGTAGGTAATCGGCTCCAGTCGCGCTTTCTGCTTATAATTTTTTATATATTTGTAGGGAAAGGCAACGACCAGCATTAATATCGGAAATATATTTATTAAGATTAAAGGACAAAACATTACTAACGTAGAACACATATAGATACATGAGCGTGAGCTGTACATCTTACAGATTCACTACCCGACTCTCGTCTGCCAATAATGGTGGGAAATGATCATATGATTAATGATGCAACATGGTGCCATACAAGAGAAAAGATCTGTTAACAGTTCCCCCATATTTAATATTTTTTTTTCTTTTTAAGTTAATCTATATAGGTGTCTTCCCTGAAAAAACGCGATTTTACACAAAAATACATTTTTTTTTTAATATCTATAACAGACTTTTTCTATCTGCTCTCATGCTGACAATGTCGTATAGCGCTATCTCGGACCCGATTTCCCCATGGTAAAACTGAGTGTAAGTTCAAGAATATAAGTAATGATAGATAAACTGTAAAATGAATACTATTATATAGCAGATTATTTCGAATAACATGTTAAACTAAGTGCAGTTATGATCTTTTTTTATTTAAACGAGCAGTTCATATGTAGATAAGACTGAAAAATATTCATTTGTATTCATTATAAGATTCATATCGAAATATTTTTTCGTATAAACAAGATTTTACAAAAATACAGTAGAACGAAGCTTGGTTTTCCAGATATTAAACACTAAAAAATGACTAACTTGACATAAGACTGCTAGTAGATAAAATATTTTTGATACATTCTTAAAAAAATCACTTTGATAGAAATGTTTATTGTTTCAATCGTATGCCTAAATTATTTAATTAAAATTAGCTTATTCATTCTGTTTCCAGTCACCTCAATTATTTCGTAGGAGTTCAAATTCGATATATTTGATGATCATTCTTAAGAGTAATTTGTGAGGGAATAAAGTTTGGATTTTAAGGCGGCTCAGTACCATCTACATTATTTTTTTTTAATTTTATTGCTTAGAATTATGTTTTAGTTAATGTAGAATAGAATTTGAAATGAGCAAAAAATTTTGAAAAAGGCATTAATTTTAACTTTTAACCCTTTAAAAAATTATTGCATGACTAAGAACTAATTATATAGCACGTTTTAAAAAGCAAATACTTTAGAACACTCTCAAAAATTTCACACCACTGCTTTAATTTAGGCTTTCGAAAAATAGTAAATAAGCAAAAACACAACATGGAGAAAAATAAATTTAAAATTTCCATTCATCGTTACCATGATATAAAATCCGTACAATATGTCTAACTTTTACAAAATGTTAATTTACTTATTCTAAATCGTTTCAAATAAAAAATATTGAAATAAAATATTATGCTTATTTTATGAAATATAAAGAAAAACCTATGCAATGATAAATATTTCAATAATCATAATCGTAACAACCTAATGAAAATAAATGCATGTCTCAGAATTGATTAAACGCAAGTTTTTGCTTTAAACAGTGGACGTGGCAACATTATTTTCACTCCTATCATGCATGAACATTTTTTCAATAACTTGATAAAAAATTTAGTACAACTCTAAAATTTTACAGAAACATTTAGAATGATTCAATTTTTTATATGAACCTACAAAAATATTTTAGATTTTTGATTTGATGATTTTTTAGGTATCATATCGCCTCCAAATTTTTTCAAAAGTAGGTGCGTTTTCTATAAAGCATTTTCTAATATACAAAAATGAATTTTTGTTTGTTCGTATTTTATGCGCTGCCGTACCATTCAAACAATTGCAATAAAATTTTGCCAAATTATTCCTTGTACTTTCGCGAAGGATACAGGTATAGTACATTTATTATATCTGATACAGGGTGTTGCCGAATTCGACCGACAAATTCGGAGGGGTGATAGTAGGCATCAAGAGGATAAAGAATCACCATACAGCATGGGTGACATTTAATGACAATGACATTTAATTGGTAAAATTCGCAAAAAGATATATAGTTGGAGAACTGTTGGAAACTGTAAAAGATTAATAAAAAAAATAACAAATGGTGTTTCAACTATGAATTTTTTTAAGTGAAAGCACATTCTTAAAATATTTTTTTCCATGCTGGTAACATGTGGATTTGATGATTTAGGGGGCCTCAAATTACTAAAAATGAAAAAGTAGTTTAGAACCCATATTAAAAAAAATATTAAAACTGGAAGAAAAATAAAAGCTTTAAGATGTAAGGAATTTTATACTCTATAATTTGATATAAGATTGTAGTGTGAGAACTGGGGAATTTTGAAGGTATTCAAGAAAAACTAAAATGGGGGCCAGAAAACATCGCTGCAACATCAGTACCGATGTTCGCAGAGAGCGTTGTCAAATTCCAAAAACAAATTCAGTGCAAGGTACAGTGCATTAAGTAGATGAAAAATTACCAGAAAACATAGGGTAGCAGGTAACGTTTTTCAATTCTTTATGGCTGTATGGTGATTCTTTATCCTCCTGATGTCTAATATCACCCCTCTGAATTTGTCGGTCGAATTCGACAATACCCTGTTTAAAAATGAATTTTTGTTTGTTCGTATTTTATGCGCTGTGGTACTGTTCAACCGAAGGCGATGAGACTTTGCCAACTTATTGCTTTGAACTAGAAAATCCGTGTTTTCCACATGGACTGTTGCCTGCTCAAGAGTCGGGCAACCACGAAATTAATTTTTTTTTACTGAAGACAGAAAAACAAACAAATAAATAAATAATATCTATCCTAATGCACTTGAATATTAAAGTAAAAAAATAGAATATTATTTATATTCACATTTTTATAATCATTCAATTTCACTGAATGTATTCATTGTCGACAAGAAAATAAATATCACTCTTTCTGTCACTCCTAATTAAAAAAGATAGCTATCTCAAATTTCAAACCATATTTCCAAAATTATTTCTTCTTCGGCAGCAACGCGCTGGGTACCAGCTAGTTAATAATACAAAAATGAATTTTCGTCTAGTTTCAAATGCAAATGTTTTCTATTCGTACATCAAAATAGAGCTGAGGTTGGATTTATGCGCCATCCTTCTTATTTTGCAGCATAGAGTAGAGATGAATTTGAAATTGATCTACCATCATTAGTTTCCATACAAATAAATTTTGATTTCTCTACTTTATGTACACAATGAATAATTTGACGGCAATATTCCAAAATGAGTGTGCCTAATCGTCATTCGAAAGACCCCAATAGAAAATTTATGTTTCTGAATGAGAATTTTTAACTGGTACTTCCTACAGATTCTAAACAGTTTAGAAAGGTTTAGGCAATTTAACAATTCTAATAAGCTACTTCTGATGCATTCGGTTTTCTACACAAATAGGATTTTTCTCTCATTCCGGAATTTGGTTTAGAGCCGATTCAATTTATTTTCAGCTTTGGGAATGATTGAAGATCCTATTTAATATATTAAAACACTTGTAAATCAGGAAGCTATATACATGTATAAGTGTTTAGCTATAAACTTATACATGTTTATAGCTAAGTAATTAATTCTCATAGCGTTGATTGGTTTTAATAAAAGCATTCTTATACATATTTCTTACTTTTTAAAAATACATTTTTGCTTTTTCTATTTATAAATGAAGCTTGACTCATTCGAAGTGGGGATGGGAGGGGGGGGGGGGGAGAATAAATTTGATAAAAAAATGAGTACTACACAAGGAAGCGAAAACATTTGAACTCAAAAGTGCAGAAAATATTTTATTTCGGAATTTAAAAATTTTAATAAATAAATAATTAATAAGCAATTTTTATGAATAACTTATTTGTTATTTTGTTACTAGCATAAAATTATTTACTTGTTTATTTATAAGTGAAACTTAACTAACTTGAATTGGGTTGATGGCAATCTTCATCCAACCGCAAATATTCGAGTTATGTAAAAATTTGAATTATTAATTAATCAAAGAAAGAATACCACCTAGAGAAAATGACAGATTTTTAACTAAAAAGCGCAGTAATTAATTAATTAGGATTTAGTATACCTCTTAGTATGCCTTTAAGTACATCTATTAATAATAAATTCAAAGGCAGTTTTAAAAAAATCAAATGCATAATTTAATTAAAATATAACTAATTTCTTTTTTCAGTTTATATTTAAAAATAAAACATATCATATATTTGCCTTTCTGGAACAATTATCTTGAAATATTGCTATTTATTCTTTTGTTTCCAATATCAATATAACAGCTTCACTGTAAATGGCAACTATTTTGCCAGTTGGGAAAAAGCGACTTCATTGAATTTCTCCTGTTAGGATACATAATAATCTAACAGACATTTTTACTTTATTGTATGCAAAAAGAAAGTATTACAATCATCAAAAAATGCAATCATTTTGGGGGCTGAAAGGCTCATTTTTGGACCTATGCATGTCTATTTGTTTCTCTGTCTGTCTGTCTTTGAACAAAGTAATTGTAAAATGTATTGAGCAAGAGCATTATTTTTATTATTATTAAAAATTACATTAGATATGGGATCTTTACATCGAATTTACAGGATTCTATCAAACTTCTTCTTCCATTTGCATACATTTTTCCTTCTACAATCCATTTGCATAAATTTTTCTTTCTGTGCAAATGGAAGTGAACGTAAGGTATTAAATCAATAAAATTTAACACACAGATTTTGTATCTCAGATATCGATCTGGATATAAATCTAAAACAAATCCGTATAAGGATTAATTGTTCTAACAATATGTTCATTTTAATATACGTCAATGTGCTATACTTCGTAAAATTAAAAGACTTCAGATAAATGAAATTTGGTATGTGATCTGGTTATTATAATTGTAGACTTATGTCAAGTTATTAAATTTCAATTGATCGATAAAAAAAGTCGCCCCAAATTCCATTCTGATTTTACTTTTTCACATACGTAGTTCAGAAAAAGTATTGTTATCGTCAGAAACTTCGAGTTCGAGATTTTGATGAATCTGCACATTATAGATCATAATGAGTTCGAAAAGTATGTATTTGGTTTTGTTTGTCTGTCCATCTGTCTGTAACAAAGTAAACTCAAAGACGCATTGAGCTGGACGATGAAATTTGATACAAGAGCTTTAAGCCAAATTTGTAGATTTCTATCATATTTTGAGCAAACTTAATTCAGAGGATGTCTGTTTGTCCGACTGTTACATTATAAGTTAACACAGCAACTACAAAGCAGAAAGAGTTGGATGCAAAATATTCGGTCCACAGATTCGATATCTGTAGTGTAAACATCTGTCAAATTTTGAGGCAAATCCGACGAAGGGCTGACCTTCCTTTTTCTTCAGAAGTATGTTGACGCATTAACTCAAACTCAATGACTTGAATGGGATTTAGTGACTACAATTATAGCTCTATGTCAGATTTTGGCATCAATCGTTAGGGGAAAATGTGCCTAAAACATAAATTTAATTTTCGTAAGCTATGACCCGTATGCCAGGTAATAGACTCAAAAATACTCTCCAAGGATTACACCTTATCAGTAAAAATGCTGAATTCGAGCCAAATATTAATATTTTTAAATTATTGTACACGAATGCCATATAAGTTGTTCTATGCCTTATATAAGGAAAACAATTTTTTGTGGCTGATAGGGAATGATAGCTTTATAAGAGAGTGTGCGAGAAATTTTTTGGGAAACCGCACTCGCAAGTGTTTACTATATCACGAATCAGAAGCACTCATATGGTACACTGAAAATGAAATTTAAAAACTTACAATTTTCATACAGTTTGAAAGAGGAATAAACTTTTAATATACAGTATTTATAGAAGACCACTCAAATTGGCCGACTTTTTAAAAAGATTCTTTTAGAATATCTGGTGAACAATTATTGCGCATCTCTTACCTTAAAAATATAAACACATCACACATAAATTTATCAGTAACTAATAAATTCACGGAACACGTCATAACATTTTTTTGTCAAACTTAGTGCAAAAGTTGGTTAATTTCTCCAGGGAGTTTCACCCTTTTTTATTCGTGTCATTTAATGTCTGCATTAAATTGCATATTCAGCATATCTTTAAGAGCTGGGTTGTTGTTTTTTTACCAATCCAAGAATTTTTTGGTGATAAACGGTTTAACAACTGATGATGTACGTCGGATGGAAACGTAAGCACGATGTTTTTGCTATAAGAAAAACTTTATTTTCCGTTATATGGACAGCAGGCACCTACCCGATCGAAACTAGCTGCTTCGTCTCGACTGCCATAAATACGTGGGCGGTCATAAATTGGTTTTTATGGTCGTGTTGCGCGACCAGGGACTCTAAGGACAGAGATGAATAAAAAAATAGGAATTTGTTATTTTCTTTTTGTTTAGTTATGGCGTAGTTTTGGAATTCGTATCATTGGTAATGGTACTTGAAGAATTTCACAAGTGCAGAGAATTTTGTTAATGCTCTATGTTCTTGAATGTGCTTGTAAGGGCCATTTGAAGCATCATAAAACAAATGGTTAGAGATAGTTGAAACTTGTATTTTCTTAATCATCTGATGACGGTGCAGATTATTCTTTTTCGATTCAAAATTATAGATAGTCATTACCTGAAACTGCATATATCGGTTTTGATAGTTTTTTAGTACTGGAGATGTGGAGCGAATAGCGCATGAACTATATAGAATATACTATTCTAATGACTGGGACGTAAAAAAAAGAGTAAAGTTCATTTCAAAAAGTTTTATTTCAAAGAGAATATCTTTATATATATAATATTCATAGATTTCGCTATTTCTCTTCTTGTAGGTTTCTACTAATATACAGGATTATTTGAAACAATTTCTCCTATAGCAAATGACAGCAATGTTCTCGAAAAAAAAATAACAGAAAATAACAATTTGTATGTAATAAAGAAAAAAGCAATGTATTTGTTGGTAAGTACAAAAATATGCCTTTTCCTTAATCACATCGATGAATCCATATGGTATTTCCTTTCATTACCATGTGAAATAGTCCCTTTGCGCACCTTCTCTATTGCATGCGAGAAGTAATTATCTCATGCTACTTCCTTTGTTCACATGAAAGATATCGATGAGATATAATTACCCTATGCGACTTCCTTTGTTCACATGGATATCATCCACTCAGTATTTCCTTTCATTATCATGTGAAATAGTCCCTTTGCGCACCTTCTCTATTGCATGCGAGAAGTAATTATTTCATGCTACTTCCTTTGTTCATATGAAAGATATCGATGAGGTATAATTACCCTATGCGACTTCCTTTGTTCACATGGGCATCATCCACTCAGTATTTCATTTCATTACCACGCGATACATTTTTTGCGCACTCTCAGTTCATTCACTATTGCATGCAAAGAAAATGACTTCCCTAAGTTACATGGACGAAATTCATGTAGTAGTCACATTTCACTGACATTTGAAATATTCCTTATGCATAGCTTCGGTTCCTCCATTGTTGCATGCTTTCGCAAAAATTGCTCAATACAAATTACATTGGTCACATGAATGGCATCCATATAGCAGTTCATTTTACTGGTATTTAAAGGATTCGTTATGTGCACTCTCGGGTCCTTCGCTATTGCGTGCAAATGCAATAATTGCATTATGTCACTTTCCTTGGTCACATGCACGATATCTGCGTGGTAATTTATTTTATTAATATTTGGAACATTTCCTACGCGTATCATCATCCCGTTAATTGTTACATGCAAAGGAGAAATGAAAACATGTTCCAAAAAATGAACACAGAAATAACTTTTGATGATTGCGATTAAAATCGTATAGAGTAACTGTTATGCATAAGAACAAAATTTTATATCTGCCTTTCTATTGAACTGAATTTTTCTCTTTTATTGTTGTTCAAATAATAGTAAATGCCATTTGCGTATTTGAATATGCCTGCATTTTTTTTTTTTGTACTTTGTAGATATCTCAAATTTCCATTTTTTTTTCTAACTAAACGGTATTTATTATACAAAATGTTATCTATAATGTCATCATATATATTAATTTAACATGTTACATTCAAACCTATTTAAATCAGTTTTAATTAATAATTGACGATTATGAAATATTGCATTTACTATGTTATTTGTTTGACTAAAACACGTGAATTTAATATTTTTTTCTTTTTATAAAGTTGTGTCAACAAATAATAAAGTAATCTTCTACAAACTGTATGTTAAGAAAACGGATGCAAAAGAAGAAACTATAAATAACAGCAATAGAAAAAACAATAAATTCACACATTTAAATAAAAATTCATACAAATGTTAAAAAAAATCTCCAAATAAATATAAAATGAAAAAAAGTAATAACTATTTATTGACTAAAAAAACATTTTTAATTTTACATACAAATATTTTATATTATATATATATATATATATATATATATATATATATATACTTCTAAAAATGTCGTTTAATTGAACTACTATTTATAAAGATTCATTTACATTTTTAATAATCGTCTGCTTTCAGAAAGAAAAAGAAAAATAACTTTTAGATTTAATATATATAATTTAAATCTCATCCTTGGCAAAAAAGAATTAAATTTACCTTTTTTTTCATTGGTTGGTAAATCTCTCATGTTGCCACATAGCATAAAGTGAAATAAAAATTTGAATCGGTACTAATACATTGAACTGTCATTACATTTAAATGCTGAGATAAATATTTTGCAATATGAAACATTAACAGTATTCGAACATCTTTCTATGAATTTCCAAATAATTAATATGAATTTCTTTATTCCTTTTGTTTTCTGATATTACTAATACTTTGGACAGTTCAATTGCATTACCACTGAAAGAATTTGAAAGGAAATCAAGGAGGGGAAATTATAATTACATTTTACTTTAATTTCATTTTACCAAGTTTGTTTATTAAGTTTGAAGCGATATTTCAGTTACATTTTACTTCTTTTGAACTTCCCAAAATTAAGGAAGAACCAATTCAAGAAATCCAGGAAAATAGTTTCCAATTAAATTTCTTAGTTTCAAATTAATGTTTCATTTAAAAGATACGGAGATTACAGTTTTTCTAAGAGGAATTCCAACTAGTTGTAATGCTCTGTTTTCGACTTATTTGTGTATTAATGCAGCATGGCGATTTTTGAATTTCATAATATGATGAAGATGGTTTGGATTTGACCTGATGGATTTGAGTATGTAATTCTAAATACTTCATAATAAAACTGAATCAAGATTTAAATCACTTTGAAGGATGTGCTGCTTATTTGGTTCTTTTTCTGTTAGCTCGTGAAGCAGATGAAGTTTTTTCTCATCGAACTCTCGTATTTTTAACAGTTTTGAGCAATTTATTGATTTTTTTCTATTGATTCTGCCAAAACTTCAAACGGTCAATCTTTAATAGATTCGACCTAATATTTTATACAAATTTAAGGCTTTAAATATAAACATATGCTGAATTTCATATATCTAAATATTTACGTTTTGGAGTTATGTTTACTAGGGTTGCGCTAAACATAGAATTCTGAAAGTTTGGTGAAAAGGACATACATTAAATTTCAGTGTCTGCATAGTATTGTGTTTTTTATTTATAGCATTCGCATATAGATGGACAGACAGATGTAGTTTCTGAAATGCTTTCTTTTCATTTAGGAACATCTGAAACATGGTGATTAATTAAAACTTGACTTTTGTTTCCTCCGAATTAAGAATATTTTCGTTTTTTATATGAAAATTAATAAAACATTTTAAGCGAAATAAATTTCAAAATTTTCTTTTCATTTTATGGAAAATCTTATATTTAGCATTGGTTCACTTTCCAAAGCTTCAGTTATAATAAATGTAGAGTATATGAAAATATATTTTTCCATATAAATATTCGGTATGTAAATATACAAACGTCAATTTAATAATACTAAAGTCATTGTGACTATACTATGTTCAACATCTTCTCTTAAACGACTGGCATAATTCAATCAAAATTTATTTAAGACAAAATAATGAAAACTATGAACTTTTCATTCATGTAAAGGTCAATTAAATATTCGATTAATGAAAAATTAACCAAAATTTTACCCTTATTTCACATTTATTTCAAACAAAATTATTCTCCAGGAAATAATTTTATGCCATCTTAAAATTCAAAATTTTACCATTTCAGTGACATCAGTTTCGTTTGCATTTAGTTTTATTTTCAATTTTTATTATTATTTTTAATGAATTATTGAATAAATACAGACGATTTTGAAATAAATAGACCAACGGATACTCCACTCTTATGCAACAGCAAGATCTTGAATATTTTATTCTTTTATAATTTTATTTCACCTTAATTTTTCTTATTCATTGCGTTTTATTTGTTTTAAAGAGTTCTAAAAATCATTTATTAAAAATAAATGTGCAAATGATTAAAAGATTTTCCATATTATAATACATTATATAAAATAAGCTTTTGTGTTAAAATTTAGTGTATTATTGAATAAAGGCAGATGATTTAGAAAGAAATCAACAAATATTCCGCTACTACGCAACTACAAGATTTTAAAGTATTTTTACTCTTTTATATTTTTGTATCTCATTTTAATATTTTTGTACTTCATTTCATCAATTTAAAAAATTCTAAGAATCCTTTATTAGAAATAAATATGCAAATGATTGCAAGTGAAATGCAATATAATTTATAATATATAATGTAATACGTTACAATACATTATATAAAATAAGCTTTCATTTTTTAAAACAGTTACTTAGTAAGAATCGTTTGATTAAAGAACAGATTGTGATATCTTCGAATATTAGTTAAATCTATTCTTATATTTCACTTATGCTATAAAGTTAAAATTTTTACTATAAATGCTGAGGTACAAGCAAGATTTGAAGCACAATTAAATCGACATTTTTTATTATTAAAAACAGGCATTTATGTCTCAGCAGGATACCATTGGTAAATATCATTGACGAAAGAGTGAGATCATTGGCACTATTAGAGTGAGATCATTGGCAATTATATATTTCACACAGTTAATACACTCCGTGGAAAAAATTTGAAACATTCATCGTAAAAAAATTGCTGGATTTTTCTGCTAGTCAGAAAAGAAACTGCACGGCTACTTTCACATCATCCGTTGAAGAATCTAACTCTAAAACACGAAACAGACCTCAACACGGCAGCCGAAGACATCCTTAATAAATTTAAGAGCTTTAACAGCAGTAACGGAACCATTAAGATGATGAACAGTTTTGGCCTAACGCTTGCCACCGTTCAGGCGGAATGGTAGGTACTTAGTCCGTGGAAAAATTACTCGGAGCGTCACCTAAAACCAATTCATCCTCTTGCGAACATAATCCATCCATTACGGCGAAGAAAACAAGTGATGCATTCAACTTCCGTTGCTTAGATACCGACTAGTCGCCGGATTTATTTATTTTACCAGTCACCGTCACTGTTTCCTCGGGATATTTTGTTTGAGTTGATATTTTCTATTGTTTTTCGGTGAAAATTCTAAGATTTTTTTTATCCTTCAATTTCTATGTTTTCGTTCAATAAGGATTCATTTTTTTGTTACATAGGGTGCCATAGTCATTATTTTTATAAACGTTTTCCACAGACATCCAGAATTAATCATAAAAACCATTTAAATGAAGTAAAAAGTCATGATATAATATTTTTTAATGTAAAAAAAAGAATCGATTTTGAAAATTAATAAATCTAACTTATTCTACAATCCCTTGATTCCTACATTAATATTGTTACGAATTTGCAATGTTGCTTCCCAACACAATTAGATCCATCGTAAGAAAGATAGTGTTATGGGCAGCTCTATCGGACGCTAATCGGATGTCGGATCAATGACTCCCCTTCCCCCCCCCAAGACTTGGCAAAAAAATGGACGATACTGAACTCATTAAGAATTTTGGCGATAGGACTACTAGGAGGGGAGTTATGTTTGATTGTTCTAGAACCTTCTGCACCTTGCTCCGGAAACTGTAAATGATCAGCAGTCCAAGCCTAAGTCAGTTGTATATAATCGTATCGACGATTACATACAACTGAGAAGTCAACCAAGAATTAGTTCCAGCGAAACGTAAAAGTTGCGGATTGAGAACTGGTACCGTGCGCCGAGTTTTGTGGACAGATATTGACACACAAGGACACAAGGAATATTCTTTGGAGCGCCGGCGCCCGCAGGGCGCCATCTCCGGTCGGCAACATCTGTTGGGCTCGGCTGCATCGTTTGGACTGGAGTGGAAAAGGGTCTTGACTGAAGCTGGTGGGAGGGGGTCTTGGTTTAAATAGTCTGGTTTGGTAGTGGCTATTGTCCAATGGGAGGCTTGCTGCTGTCGTCGGGGTTGATTCAGGTTAGCTGGAGGGTTGGGCTATGGCGGAGGTGTCTTCTGGGATACATGGTGAGAGCAAGTTCTAAGAGCCTGGTAGAGTGGTTGTGAGGGGGATGGGGTGAAAAGTTTGATCTTGGCTGCCAATAGGAAGGGCGAGATGGATCATGGAAATTTTCAGCTTTATTAAGGTATTATTAATTTGATATGAATATTGAAGGGGTTAAGATTTTTTAATCTTGGCTTATTAAGTTGATTCTGGTTGGATTAGTATGAGTCTGGGTCTTCTGGAATTTGGATTGGGGATGTATTTTTCAATTTCTTGGATTGCTGGGTTGTCTATGTTTTCGAGGTCTGAGAAAAATTTGATTGCTATTTTTTTAATGAAGTCTTTTAGTGATGGGATGTTGAGGGCATGTCGGATGTCTTTGTTTTTCATGAACCATCTCGCTTTTGTAATTTGCCTGAGAATAATGTTTTGGCATCTGTCTATTTGATTGATGTTGGTTGGTGCTGCATATGCCCAAACTGGACATGTATAGGTTAGAACAGGTCTTAGCATCGCAGTATAAATAAGCACTTTGTTATCCCTACTCATTTCAGAATTCCGAGCAATTAGGGGGTATAGTTTACGCGAGTTATCTCGGAATTTATTTTTAATGTAGTTGATATGTGATTTCCAAGTTAATTTATTATCCATAATTACGCCTAGGTATTTGGCTTCCTGAGACCAGGGGATTATAGTATTATCAATTTTAACGTTGAATTTTGGCTTGTTCCTCTTCTTGGTGAAGAATACAGCCTCGGTTTGACAGATATTGAGGCACCATCAAGTCGTATAGTAGTGAGTCGGCAGTTGGCTACAGCTAAAACTGGAATAGCAGGCGTTTGGAAAAACCATAGTGAAGAACTACATAGATTTTCTCCTCTTCCTGACTTCCGTGTCACCGCTTGGCGTGCTGTGCCTCTTGTTTACTACCGATTACAACTTGTGGGCTGCTGTTTGTTGTAAGTGTGTTGTTGAGTATTGCTTGCGTACATCTCAGCTGTGTTTTATCTTATGTGTATTTGTATTTATATAGGTTTGCCATTTGTTATTGATTCCTGCTGACTGTGTTACACCATACATGCACTGCAAGAGAAACCACGTAGATTTTAGAGGAATTTAATTTTCCGTAACAATATTTTGTATGTTTTAAAGTAATAAGGGGAATATAATGCAAAAATGTAACTACTGTACTGCAAAAATTGACATAAATATTTTATATTAAATTTTATTTATAGCTCCAAACTCGCGGCGGCAGTATACTGCTCCAATTTTAATTATCCAGATTTGTATGCGCATTATAGCCACACAGGTTGTTTGTATACAGCTCCTCGTTATCTGGTTCTTGCTAAACCATTTTTATTTCCAAGGTGTTGATTAATTACTTCACTCGAAGTATTTAAAGTCCATAATTCAATTTAGCATCTAATTTCTCATTTACTCTATCAGTTCGAATTTTAAGATAAATTATCTCTACGAATTTTTAAGCTATAAGTAAAAATTGATAGAGATATTTTGGTAAACATTGACAAATATTTGTCTTATAATCGCTAGAATATACAGATATTTTGATTTAATATAGCCCTTTTGTGTACAACCGACCACCGCACCACTACTGAGTGAAGCAGTATCGACATGAATTTAATATAGTTACAGGGAAACGCCAATGCAGAACCATAGATAGCAAAGATATAGACAAAATACAAAACAAAGATATAGATAAAAATATAGATTGCGTAATTTATATAAAATGAAGTTTTACTTTCAAAAATACCATAACATGAATATTTAACACATTTGAAATTATTCGTAATAAAAAGGGCATGTATTCAACTAATCGTTAGGAAAATAAAGACAGAATAAAAAATGTTACTCAGAAATAGAGTATTTCGACATATTATATAAAAAGACAAAGGGAAATGTGTTATTTATTAAACATTTTGTTAGTTTTTATTAAATATCTTATATAGAGGTTATATAGAAAAACGCTTAGTGTCCAAACAACAAAGCAAAAAAAAAAAAATGAAATTTTATAGCCTTAAAAATTTTAAATACGAATTTGCAAATCACACAAATATTGCATGATTCTCTACCAATGTTCCTAACATGAAGTAAATGATAATACACCATAATTTTAGCTAATTTTAATTATTGATTGATTTGAATGTTTTCTCTCAAAAAAGATATTACTAATTCTCAAAGAAGAAATTGGCAAATACATTCATTTGCAATTTATAATTAATTATTAATGTACTAGCCGCTTTTGGCGACCAGCCGGTTCGCCAGTATTACCGCTCACTACAATTTTCAATTAAATATTTTAAGTAACTGGTCTCTTAATAGATTCTCAAACAAAACATTTTTAATCTTCAAATTTTGATAGTCATACCAAACTTATACTGTTGTTTAGATCGTTTCGTTCAATTTACTATATATATTTTGCTAATTTGTTGTCATTTCCGGTAAAACTTCAACTTTAATTTAAAGTGGAAATGATGAAATTACAATTAATATAAAGATATTTTTAAATAAAACCAAGTGTTTTAATTTATTTACCATCTTTATTGTTATTTATTTATTATTATTATTATTGAATATGAGTATTGCAAACAGAATCGCTCGGTATTTAAGTCTTATGTGAACTACAAAATATTTTTCATAATTTATGTAATATCTCAAAGAATAATTCAACAAAAATTTCTCAGATTCAGCATAAAATTCAGTTTTTAGTTTTGCTTTCAAAAGGATTGAAATGAAATCAATAATAATATTTTGTTCCGGCCTATAAATATATATTTCAAAAATTATGAAGTTTAAATTTAATGCAGTAAGGTATCATATTCTGAGAAATATTCTGGACACACCAAATTTTAAATAAATGAATGAATGTTTCTGTTTTCCACGATCAACTAAGACTTATTTATGAAGTTTTGAATGTTAAAAATTTAGAAAAACCCAACATTTTCATAATCTTAGTCCAATTAATCTTGAGAAACCTGTGCGCTGATACGCGTATTTTCTTTGAAACGATCGATGGAAAGTCTAAAATTATTCTTTTTTTATTGAATAGTGATATTCAAATTTTCATAAATCAGTCAGTTTAAGTGATTGATTCAGTTGATTGGAAATTAACACTTTTTGTCTAAAATATTAGTGTTTCAATAACATTTTGTTATTCGTAATTTCCACAGCAGAAGCGTAATGCAAAATCAAAAATTCGTTATTCATTAGAGCATTTATTAAATCAAGTTACATAAAATATAATCATTTTCCATTTAGACCATTTTAGCAGATCTGTGACGTACTAAAGGTTTACAAATCAGCTGTGTGGCCCTGATTTGGATGGATATCCTGTTCATATTAATCAAAACTTGCCTTAAAATATAACTGATTTATTGGATTAATAATATAGAGTGTAAAAGATCATCAAATAATTTTTCTTGAATTTTTTGGAAAAAATAATATTTCATACATGTTTCCTTTCCTGCAGACACGTGCTGAAAATTATATTTTTGCAGATTTTATTTCCAAAAAGATTTAATTTATTTTTAGTTGGAGCTTTAATCAATGTGATGGCAAAACTTTGAAAAAAGCTAATTTTTTCCCATGAATACGAAACGTGCTCGAGCAGCTCAAATTTTATTTTTATTTTGTACGAAAAAAATTGTTGAAAAATATATTTAAAATATTTATTTAAAAATTCATTAAAAATAGAAATTTAATTTTAAGGTTAAAACTTTGGTATCATTTAAAAGAAACATTTTTGATCTTTAACTTCATGTAAAATTCTTTTTTATGCGGTAATATTTTCGGAATTTATAGCAGAAACACGCCAAAATTTCGTTTAATTTTTAAATAAATAAAATTCTATTTAAAAATTCGAAAAATAACCCCCTCGTGCACATTCCCGGCCTTCAAGGTGTACACGTGCCAAATTTGGTAGCTGTAGGTTGAATGTTCTGGCCTGTAGAGCGCCAACACACACTCGCACACACACATTGAGCTTTATTATAACTACTACATAGAACAAACACATCAAAAGTAAACATAACATTTCAATAGTTGCCAAAAACAAAAAAGAGAAAAATGCAATTAATAAGCAGACGATATTTAGAAAAGTACAGATATTTAGACTGGAAAAGGAAATTATCTGAAATTAATCACACGCGCAGACGATATTTACAAAAGTAAAATTATTCAAACCTGAAAAGGAAAATATATGAGTTATTCCATCAATAAATGCCATAAATTTGTTTATATCTTCATTATTTTATGAGTCATTAAACATCAAAATGGATCCGGAACTAAATAAACACCATGTATAGAGAGTGTAAAAGATCATAAAATAATTTTTCTTTTATTTATTTTTTATAAAAAATAATATTTCATATTTGTTTTATTTCCTACAGGCACGTGCCGAAAATTATATTTTTGCAGATTTCATTTCCAAAAAGATTTAATTTATTTTTAATTGGAGCTTTTATCAATGTTATGGCAACACTTTGAAAAAAGCTAATTTTTTCCCATGAATGCGAAACGTGCTTAATTTGAATTTTTATTTTTTACTAAAAAAATTATTGAAAAACATAGTTAAAATATTTATTTAAAAATTCATTAAAAATCGAAATTTAATTTTAAGATTAAAACATTAGTATCATTTAAAAGATAAATTTTTGATCTTTAACTTCATGTAAAATTCTTTTTTGTGCGGTAATATTTTCGGAAGTTATAGCAGAAACACGTCAAAATTTCGCTTAATTTTTAAATAAATAAAATTCTATTTAAAAATTCGAAAAAATAATCCCCAGGTGCACATTCCCGGCCTCCAAGGTATACACGTTCCAAATTTGGTAGCTTTAGGTTGAATGGTCTGGCCTGTAGAGCGCCAACGCACACACACACACACACACACACACACACACACACACACACACACAC
>JAPMOR010040041.1:686199-757212 GCA_026543865.1 Argiope aurantia
TTAAAAATTCGAAAAAATAACCCCCAGGTGCACATTCCCGGCCTCCAAGGTATACACGTGCCAAATTTGGTAGCTGTAGGTTGAATGGTCTGGTCTGTAGAGCGCCAACACACACACACACACACACACACACACACACACACACACACACACACACACACACATTGAGCTTTATTATAAGTATAGATATAGATATAGATATAGATAGATAGAAGATATAGATAATCAAATGATATAGAAATAAAATGCCAAAACTTTTTTCACCATGATATTATCAACTCCTTTTCATAGATTAATCTATTTTGATATTCTCATATGCATAGTGACATGCCCCTAACTTCCACGTAGCTGTTCCATTCTCAAGGCTGAAAGGAGATGAAGTGAAGAGAGAGGAACAAATGCGCGGGAGTGTGTGTCTGATGCTGGTTAGAGTGTGTATTGGTAGGAGCTCTTGTGGGAATACATAGAATTGAGTCTAAATTGGAATTTAATTGTATATATGTAAATACTTATCCATCATGTATAATAAACTTGTGTTGTCAAGAAAGAAATGTCATTATTTGTGTCAATCGTGACATATAGTATACAAAGAGGAAGTATTGTGATCTTCAAAATATTCAAGCATGAGATTTTGATGAATCTCCCCGCTTTAAAAAAAATTTATAAAAACTTTATGTGCAGTTAGAGTGGACAGTAAACAGTATTAACTCTAACAGTAAACAATACATAAGATATTATATATATATTACAATACATTAAAACAGTATTAAATGTACACGCAGTTAAAAATCTGTATGTATATATGTAAACGATTTGAGCTAGAAAACTGAAATTTGGTGTAGGATTTTTACATTAAATTTGTAGTTTTCTGTTATATTTTGAAATAAGTCTATTCTCAGGAAGTCACACTATCTGGTCAAATGCAAGTGAACACTATACCATCAAAATGCAAAGAGATATCATTAACTTTTGATGCACATTTTATTTATGATTCAAATTTTGAATCAAATCATTGAAAGGATTGTCTGTCTGCACAACTGTGATCAAAAAATTATTCGCGCATAATACAATCATAAAAAAAAGAATCGATTGTATTCTTTATGACTTTTGGAATTAAACATTTCATAAAGAGCCGTCTATATATTGAAATAAAAACAAGCTTCAAAATTATCTATGTCAATTTCAGATTTGTAATCCATTTTGAAACTACATCAGAAGCTCTTCCCGGAAACCAAATCGTTTTAGACTAAGTCTTTTCTTTTCAAAATTAAGGGATAACAGCAGTTTGATCTTTCAATAATAAAATAATATTTTTGCACTTTTATTAATATTTTTAAAAATAGTATAGTTATTAACAAAAACTCTTTTTGTTATGAACATATAAAATATTCAGCACTTTATACATATTTATTTATTACTAAAATTTAATTTTACAATGTGAAAAAGAATTTAAAATTAAAAATTTAAGTATTTTTAAAGAGCTATTCACAAATTTGTACAAAAATCGAGAGAAAAGCTATTTTATGGGATCAGACAAAATTTCAGCTTATTCTTTCGAGTTGCTTTAAGTTGTATAAAATTTTCTGTATTGCCTCTAAAACGATGCATTTAAAGGCGCATTTTGCACATTTACTACAGCATTTTATATGCTATTCAAAGACTACTAACCATGCATTTCTTAAATCAAATATCATTTTACACGTTGTTGCAAAGTAAGAATATATAAAAACATTTCCTCAACGGCAAAACGCATGAAATGAAAGTTAGAAGAAAAGCTTTACATTGCAATATTTTATTGCTAGTGACTACATTTAAATGTGGAGGAAAATCTTGGTCCTTGTGGCAAGCTACAATTTTTACTCATCGGCTTATATAAAATCACAGAAGATAAGAATTTTCTGAAAATTGGGAGTTTATTTCTTAATAAATATTTTGTAGGAATTTAATTATTTGATTTTTCAAATAAGCTACCAAATTATTTCTCTTTATAATTAATGAATAACGAACAATATATTTGTAACAAAAAAGGGCCATTTGGATGTGTTTTTTAAAATCTATTTTATGTTTATGTGTTCAATATTTATTACAAAAATTTTAAACTTCTAAAATTAATCAGCAGTAATTATAATTATTAAAATACTGTGTATAAGAGAATTAAAAAAACTCAGACATCAAAAATAGTTTTAATGAGAAAATTAGAGACGAGTTTGATACTATGTTTCTGCATCCAAATAAACCTTACAATTATTCCACAAACATGTGAAAACAGAGCATTTCAAATAATTTTATTTAAGCATTGATTTATCAAAATATAATCGGTTTATATTTTAATCGAAGTATAGATTTCCTATTTTAATTTATTGCTATTTTTGTCAGTATAAAATTACACGCGTTTTTATCCCATATTTAAATAAATAGCAGAAACACGCGAAGTTTAAAATAAAAAAAATTCAGTTCGCTTGACTGTCGAAATATGTCAACGACCTGAAAAATAAAGTTTTACAAGAATTTTTTTTTCATAAGCAAATTTATTTTATAACAAAAAAATTACTCAGAATTTCAAATTGAATTCATTTTTAAATTATTACTTCTTTTAAAGACTTTATTCTTACAAAGAGGATAACATCTTGTAAAGGAATTTTTTAAGAAATTTACAGTCACTTTTTATATGTCCTTAATTACATAAACATTATCAAATGATTCTGTTTAAGCTCATTAAAGCGCTATTCATATATCCTTGTGAAAGGAATTTCAAACTTTTAATAACGAATGCAAAAATTTTATCATCAAAATATTAAGTATCATTACTTATTTTTTGATAAATTAAATTTAGATGCATTATGATTTATAACACTTTTTATTGGTTTTATTTTTCCATTGAAAGTATTTTGTTGATATATTCCAAATTAATGGAATTAATATTTTTGTGTTTCATAATTATTTTTATTATAATTCTCCAATCATTAAACTGAATACTTCTAAATTGGATATATATAAGTTTATTTATATTAGAAGCAACAAAATATGTATAACTAATAACTTTATGAAGTGTAACATAATGAAAATTAAAGATATGCAAAGATCGCAGAAGATCGTTGAAAATGTTCATTCATTTTCTCCTACATTCTACGTCTGTAATAAACGTATATATTGTATGCAGATATTCATATAACGGATTCTTTCGCAATCAAAAATCATTTTTAGTAACAGTATATACTGTACACATTTCTTCACATCGCAAATTCTTTCACAATCAAAAATCTTTATAATAAGAGTATATACTGTACACGTATCTTCAAATAACGAATTCTTTTGCAATCGAAAATCATTTGTATTGAGTACTAAATTGCCGTTAAAGCATGGGAAAAATGATTTGTATTTATCAATGAATGAAATGCACTACTGTTTTTATATGATCGTAAAATAAAGTGCTATATCATTTTCAGTATATTTATGAATACATTAAGGAATGATGATATTAATAGCATATACTGATAAAAAATAAAGTTTAAAAAGTAATAAAAACAATTAAATTTTTCTTTTTTTGTATCGTTAAGCTATTAGATCTAATGTTAAATTAGTTTTTCTGTCAAACAGTAAAATATATGTAGGACTCAGTAATCACTACTATTTTAGAATCACGCACATTTAATTACACTTAGGACGGACAATTACATTAATATAAAGGAAATGAACATTAAACAGATTTCATCGAATACGTCGCAGGATTAATTCACAGCTGACGAAACGACGAATTGCATGGCAATATTCGTCGTTTCGTCAGCTGCGTTCATCGTCTCACAGTTCTCATCCAGGCCTACGTCGCGTCTTTCATTCAGAGACCCGTCTGCTCTGTACTCCGTCTAACAAGCATCAACACCTGTTGACCAGCAGATGGCGCTCGTCATCAGGCGTTGGTCACTACATATACACTGAATTGTGCTTTATTACATGTAACAAAACCTCCCACTTTGATGATTTCAGCATGATTGGCGTGCGTGTCAGGTTTAGATGTAATTTAAACAACATCTTTAATTCTTTCGAATATTTTTTTTACAGAAAAGAATGAAGCTTTTCCCAGAAATTATCATTATAATTATTTTATCATACTTGAAGAAATAATCAGTTTTAACATGTAGATTGTAATTTTACAGATGCTTTTCAAGTGTCACAAAAGTAAAAAAAGAATACAATAATCGACCCCCAGTTAATATCTAAATATTTCATATATAAATAAGGAAACAACCCCAAAAAAGAAAATATCAAATCCCCCCCCCAAGTAGCTCATTTGCGGAGCATTGAAAATAAAAATCGTAGTATTCATGGCCTTAATCCAAAATTTTTATGCGGAGGGAGGAAGATAATTATTTTATTTGGAAATAGAAAGTTTCAGGGTGACTAAGCATATTCTTTTTGAAAACTTGGATTCATAGCCAAAGCTTGTTTGTGTCCGATTGCCAAAGCAATTTTCATAATAAAATATATTAAATGCATTTTTTTTATTTGACTTTTCTAGTTAAATAGCAAAAAACTATCACTATTATCATAACTATTTTCACTCTAAGATGTATTCTTTTATTTCCTTCTATATTCTATATATGATTAAAGAGAGATGTTTCATAATAAACCAATCATAGGCATCATAAGCCGTCATTCTGTTAAAAAGAATAATTAGTCGTAAAATTCTAAACTAAATGCTAATTCTTCCCTATAACCCTTGAAAAACTCATTAAACTTCTCATTGTTGGCGAGGCGGAAATTGTTTGATTTTAAAACATTCATTCGATGACTGAATTTTCTGTGAGTCCCCACAATGCTATCTTCTGATGCCAAAATGAGACCACAGAAAACACCGGCATTGTACCATAGATTTAAAATTCAATAGCCACCAGCTTTGTGAAATGAATAATTCATTCCAATGAATAGGCGATTTCAACAAAAAAAAATTTCATCATTTCATGAAAATATATTAGGTAGTTTTATTGTACAAAAAGACCTTTAGACATTTTGGATTAAATGTTTTTCAATTCTATGCATTAACCTTTTGTTTATGATTATTTAATTTCTTGAAACTTTTGGCTCAACGAATTTATTTATTAATAAAACGCAGATAATGATAGTTTATGTTAAAGAATATTGTTTTATGCATAATATGCGAATAGATTTTGAAAATTATTGGTAGTGAAAACAATCTTTAGCGTGTTAAAATTTCAAGAATCCTAAATGTGTTTATTTTGTGAAATTACTAACACAGTATTGTGATAAGAATTAATATTTTAAGGGCTATTATTTTTTTTAATGTGTTTTATCTCTAGTATATAAATTTACCAACAAATTGCCATAGTAATTTACAGTAATTTCGATGTAAATAAGTATATATAAAAGTGTAAGTATATATCAGTATCAGTACATATAAGTATACTATATCTATATATATCGTTATATAACTTATAGAAGTATATTATATCTATCTATCTTTAATATACCCTTTTATACTATATCTCTTATATCTTATTATACTCTATCTATACTATAGGAAGAATCAATATTTTAAGAACTATTCTTTTTTTAAATAACTGTTTAATCACTACTATACGAATTGATCTACAAATTGTCATAGTAAATTACAGTAATATCGATGTAAATAAGTATGTATAAAGGTATATATAAGTAAATTATAGTAATTTCGATGCAAATAAGTTATGATAAAAAGAATGAATTTTTTATTGATTTTAATGAAGGTACTATAAAAATATGTTGGATTTCAATGTTCATTTTCTCTCCATTTTTTTAAAGAAGATATCAAAGTTTAACTGTAGGCACAATAAATGTTTCCAAAGAACAGCATGTTTTGTTTACTGAAAGCAGTTTTAGAACGTCAAAAAACAGTCTGGATAGGTCAGATTCTTTGACTTAGTCATGCCTAACTTGACATACATATATTTTGCAATGTAGAATTTGCAGCTTAGAGTTTTTTTTTTAAATTTTAATTAATTAAAAATTAAATGAAATTTTGGCTATTTTTTTCCTTATTATTTCAGAAAATATTAAATAAAAAAAAGGTATTTACATTTTTTTCAGAATTCAAAATATCTTTCCAACGATGAAAATTTTATTGCCGAATATTGTAATTCATACATATTTATTCAATTAAAAATATTTTGAGCATACTTTGTAAAAAATATTTTATTGTTAAAGTGAAATTCAAATAGTTTTTATTGTTGCTTCTTACATTTCTTCGAGAGGTTTTATTCTATTGTTTATGATCAAGATATGATGATTCGAATATATATTCAAATTAATTATATAAAGATACTTAGACAAATTAATAAATAAATTCGGAAATTATATTGAATTTCCAATTTCATGCATATCAAGTATAATAATTCATTTTAATATTTTTCTTACTTTAAGATATCCAACAAGGTTCAGAAACGAGAACTTTTTAAAAAAATTATACATACAATTTTTTTATTATACCATATATCTAACCCAGACTTGAAAGGTCACTATTAGAAGAAAAAATAGTGAACTTTATCATTGTCTTTGTTTTTGGAAAAAACTGCTTATTTAATGAAAAACGTTCAATATTATGAAAAAAGAGCGAGTTAAAAAATAATAGAAACATTTAATTTTTATTTCACATATATATAGCTCAAACTACATAAAATGAAACAGACCACAACATAAAATCATTTTAATAAATAAAACCTTTATGAGCATTTGAAGTTAATGATTGTTAATTAATGATTGTTTTTGGTAAAATGTGTCCTAGTTTTGAATTTAAAGTGTCTGTAAAACATGCTTAAATAAATCCAACTTAAAATCTGCGATCTATCACACCCTCAAAGGATTTGGGTGCATGCACACCAAATTTCATGAAATCTTATTGAATTAATTTTGAGTCATCATGCTTTCCGTGAATCAATGACACTGAAATATTCATTCTTCAGAAAATACATTTAGATATTCTACTTGTAAATTAGTTCATCCATATGAGCTGGAAACAAATGTAGTTGTCATGCTTTTTTTAACAGAAATACCAAAAATTAGCAAACTACATCCGAGTAGGCAGATATTGAATATAAACATATCAAAAATTATTTTGGAGAATGTCATGGTAAAAATAAAATAAATCACTTGCTTTCGGTTAAAAATACCACTGTTTCCGATGTCATTTTTATTTGTTGTGTATCATTGAAACTACTGTGTCTATAGTTCTATCTTACATATATTAAAATCAAAGTCTGCTTTAGAATCTACAAAGATTGAACTTTATTTTCAGATCATAAAAAATTAAATTTTTCTGGAAAAATTTTCTATTTTAACATCTGTTTTTACATTTAAGGGAATTTCTGTTTGCTACATTCTATGCCAAAATGATATTCTAAAATATCTTAATTTTTAATGATCATTCCTGCCATTTTATAACTACATCTTCAATACAAAACTGCGACTTTAAAGTTCAAACACAAAACATTAAACAATTTAATGAAACTACCTGTCTGAAAATTTAAAAAAGAATTCGAATCTCTAATCCCAGGCATCGCTGTAAATATACAACAACAAGCACACAAAAAATTAAATTACTTTCACTACAATGCACACAAGAGTAAATACAATAATGGAATGTACCACATTAAAATACATAAAAATATTTTCTTAAAACCATAAAAATTAATGAAAAAGTCGTACATAAATATTATTAGCATTTTTCTAATTTTAAATTGGTGTAAAATTGATATTTGCACAGTAATATTCCCCAAAGTCATTCATTTTATTTAATTTTTAATTATGAAAATAATAAAATAAAAAAACGTTTGCTAATGAGTACTTACAAAGTAACTATATTAGAAATTCGGATCTCTATCAGGAATGATTTGCTAATTAGACCGTTCAGAACGATTTTTTTATCACACATATACCGTGTTTTTGCTTTGGAAAATGCTTTCTACAGATAATATTAACAGTCTATAAACATTAGGTACTTGTTTATGTTTAGGGTCTCGAGATTTAATTGGAGATATTAAATTTATTCCAAGAATGATAAGATAATGGGGTTTTACGATGTTTCCCAGATTTCACCAAAATCGCCGAGCTCCATTATACATGAGATGCTAAAGTTTCAACAAGATAGTCATGGTTTTGGGTTTACATGGCGATTTTCAAATTACGCCAAAATTGCCAACATCATGCTGCCATTCCTAAAGTATCAACGGTATATATTTTTTGGCGATTTATCGCGGGGTCTATAAAAATAAACATGTACCAAACATTATTAATATGTTATTAGGAATCTATTAGAAATAGAATGATAAGAAATAGCATGATACATATAAAAAATAACAGGAATTCCATGTGCATAATTGTTTTATACACATTGTTATAGCAAACCTTCGGTGGTATACGGTACAAGAAATCCAAAAAGTTTGGTAATGGATAAAAATGCTTTATTTCCCAAGATAAATAGAAACATAAGTTGAAAACATAGCAAAAGCATACATAAAGATATAACTTGTAAAATTTAACAATAGACAGGCAGGTCGCCATTCTTTGCTTAAATAGCAACAATAGTACGAAAACTATTACCAAACTTCCTCGTAACATGATAATAGTCCAAAGACACGCTTATTTTTATAGAACCATCGGTAAATCACATAAAACATCTTGGCTAAATCTTATCATTTTAAGTATAATAGATCTTGGCATAATCTGAAAATCGCCAAGTAAACACAGGAAGTCAACCATTTTAACTAAATCAAAACATCTTAAGTATAGTGGAGCTTGGCTACCATTGCGTCATCTCAAAAGTGGCAAATAAACACAATGTATTGGAGATCTTTTTGAAATTCGGAAAGTTTCAAGTAAATCCATTATCTTGAAATCTTAACATAATCTGAAAATCTCCAAGTAATCCTAGGGACTGTAAAAATAAATAGGTATCCCAAAGAGAGAATATATTTCAAGAAGACTCATTAGAATGACTCACAGAAATGACATGTTCTTGAAAATATTAGTTGTATTTACTTTCAATTAAATCTTTTATGCATAACTTAATGTACATGATTCCTTCCCAAAATATATTTTGAAACTTCAAATTATAACAGACATCAAAACCCTATAGTTTTTGAAACCTTACATTTGTTCTGTCCATTGCATTTATGAAAATCCTAATAGATTCAAGTCTTATGAGATCATATCGTTATTAAAAACGAAACTGACTGTATAATGTATCATTTAATTTTCTCGATAAAGTAATTTCATTTTCTTACTTCTCACAAGCCACCTTTGAAGATTAGTTGTTTCTCTGAGATTAATGTTTGCTTAAAATTTCCATTAACCCTTTGCACCCAAAAGTAATTCGATGCATGCAGTTTCAGAAACTGCTGTACAGGGAATTTTGTAAAAGTATGCTGAATGTTGAATGGCATATTGTATGAATGCTTTTGTCTTGAAAATTATTACTACTACATATATAGTCGCAATGTTACTCTTTCTTATCATATTAAGTAGATAATTGGTTTCTGAATTCCTTTATAAGTTTATTGATTTACGAAGGCTAGTTTGATTTCCTCCTATATCACCTGACTTAACTTCTACTGAAGTTTATTTATGGGGTTGCTTATAGCTTTGAAATATCTATAACACATTTTATGCAGATGTCACATATCCTTGCCGACAAATTTAAAAAGCCTCTCTTGATGTCAAAAGGGATAAATTGTCTCGCGTGTATGCAAATATCATCAGAAAAATTCAACTTTATAAAGATGTCGAAGATCTTGATTTTGAAAGTTTTTTTTTAGTTATTTCAACTAATATTTTATTTGACTCTTTTTCCAAAATTTAATTAAATTAATAAATGATTCATAATACAAATGAATTATGATTCATCACTTTTTATAATCTTTTGTGATATGTATATTATCATCCCTGAAAAACACAACGAAAAACTCACTCAAACATTCGTCTAAGAGATGAAAAATTGTTGAAGTCAAAAAATACTCCCTTTTAATATGTGTGTAAACCTCGTATGCTTATAGGTGAATGCAAAAAGAAAGAAAAAAAAACATTATTTTCTTTATAGGTGTCGTGTAAATATTAATTTATTTATTTTTCACGTCTATAGAAATAATAACACATTTGGGTCCTTATATGACGAAACTACGCAGTTTGAAGTATGTTCCTTCATGCAATAGTTGAGGAAATAAATATTTGCGCTATTTTATTAGAACTCCTGTATATGTAGTTAGTAGCTCCAATCAATCTGAAGTAAGTATTCTGGATTATAGAGCATTGACAAACACACGCACGCGCGCGCACACATATACAGTGTTCTCTATTATTAATGTTGATGGAAGTTGCAGAGATATTAAATAGAATCTTTCTTCTTGGCTTTAAGCAATGTTAGAAGACACACAATTTAATATTTATCGTGTATTTTAATATTTATCACACGATTTAGTATTTATCGTGTAATTTAATATATATCATACGATTTAGTATTTATTTAATTGATATTTGATAATAATACATAGGCTTGAATTTCAGATCAACAATGTAATATATTGTAAGAAATTAGATCAAAAAATATATTCTAAAAATTACCAAAATTCAAGTAAATTTTGCATGACAATTAAGACCATTTTTAAAATTTTCAAATTAGGTTGGTTCAATAACATTTTCTGAGTCACTGTAAAATAACAAGATCTCGTTTCATTTTAAATTAATTGTTTTTTTTTAAATCGCGCTCCTAAGGGATTATTCTCAACCTTCAAAATATATTTGTGCCAAATTTGGTAGTACTAGTTGAAATGGTCTGGCTTGTAGAGCACCAACACATACGAACACGTATATATTCTTTCTGTATTATTAGTATATAAATATTCTAAGCAACTTCGTTAACATATTCCACAAAAAAAAAGTGAAATAAAACAAAAAAAATAATTTTTAATTTTCCCCTGTACTGTGAAAAAATAATCAATATCTACATTCCTTATAATTTAATACTAGACAAAAACACTCAATTAAATTAATTTCACATTCTAAAATCTTACGAGTACTGATTTTTCAAAATAAATTAATTGCTTGCAGAAAAAAAAAATTTTTTTTAAGCTATATCTACGCAAAAACAACATTTCCCTTGATTCAAACTTGTAAACCACGACATTGCTAAATTTTAAACCATATTTAAAACTAGTTCTTTTAAACATTTATTAGTTTAAGGATTTAATAACCTTCCAATATTAAATTTCTCTGCTAATAAGTTTATGTCAGTTGCAGATAAGCATAATATGATATATATTAAATTAAGGCGTTAGAGTTTATTAATTTTCTAATTCCTAAATAAAATGTAATTAAATTTCAAAAATGAAATATCTTATATCATTTAATTAAATTCTTTGTGTTGAATATTACCAAAATAATTAACTTTCACCATATAAAATTTTAAGAATGTATGAAAGTAAAAAATTAAGGAATAGCAACTAAATTGATTTATTCGGGTCTGTTTCAAACATTAATTAAATGAGAAATATGACATTCAAGTAGAAAAAGAATGCAGAATCAGTTATATAATATAGACTTTGAATGTTAATTCATATCTCATTTAATTTTATTCATAGAAAAATATTGCATAATCAGTTATATAATAATATATTGCAGAATCAGTTATATAATTTAGACTTTGAATATTAATTTAGATGTTATTTAATTATATTCATCAGATTAAATTATCCGTTTTGAATAAGACAAAAGTAACTAAATTACTTTATTCATACTTAAACCAGCGAGGTGGTCTCTCCAAAACTCTCTTGCAATTTAGGTGTTAACCCTAGAACGCCTTGCATAGCATTGGCGTATAATAGTTGCGAAATATTAACCTTTGGAGTGAATTTAGAATTTTTTAATTAAATCTATAGTGTCAACCTTGGCGAGTTACTTGGCTTATTTGGCGATTGATCCCTATTGTGCGATAAATAGTATCCGAAAATGGAATTTTGTTTTAGATGCGTTTTTCACGAACGACTGAAACAATAATTTGACCCATAACTACACTTGTAGTCACCAAATCTCATACCCAGTTTGATGTATTTAAGTCACTACGTTTTTGAATTATCGCGTGTGCATGTTTCTGAAAATGCAGAAGCCCAAAATGTAGACGCATTTTGTAGATGCAACTGTAGATTCGATAGATGCAGACAACTGTAGACCGATAAACTGTAGATGCATCTAACCGCATTTCATCTATCTAGATCTCTTAGCTTTGGAAATATCATGTTAACTTATAATTGAAGAGGCGGACTGATAGACTTTCCCTGAACGGTACTTTCCCAAAATTTGATAGAAATCTACAAATTCTGTATTAAGACAGTATACCACAATTCATCTGTCTAGGTCAAAACATTTTGAATTATCTTTGTCACAAGCAGACAGACAGACGGATATTTTCCCAAAATGTGTTTTTCGAACTCAGGGAGGTCTAAAAGGTGGCGATTCGTTAAAGTGTCGAGTTGGAATTTTTTGACGATTACTGCATTTTATATTATATATACGAGAAAGTAAAAAGTATTCAATAAAAAGAATTCATATAATAATTAAATTATTACGATGCTTTACTGTAATACATTATTTTCCAGTGAAAAATGGAATTTGTAAAAACAATTCTGCATTTTATTTTCTTCAGTTATAATCCGATATATAAGACCAAGATTTTGAAATTAAAATTTTCCACGAACAAGATAGTGTAAGTGAATATCCATTAGAAATTAACGTTATCACTAAAAACAGTAAAAACATTTATTAAATTACAAAATTCTAAATCCTTAGGCTATAAAATATTGAATATTAATGTAAAATTAAGTATAATAAAAATAATATAAAAACTATTAATTTTTTTACGAACTGGTTATTAAATGAAAAAGTGAAAACGAAAGCAAAAGCTATTATTAAAAAATAATAAAGATTCAAATACATTCATCGGCTAGCAATTCATTCTTTCAATTTAATTCTTTTATATATTTGATATCTCAAATGTAATGAGATCCCAACATTTTTTTAGAAGAAATATGACAACAAATATGGAATAGGAATATAAAATAAAACTTTATAACGAAAGTGTAAAATATTTTCACTATCATTATCTTATATTTATAACAAATGAACAATTTTATTAATTCAATCATTTTTTTCTGGAATATTTTTTTATCGTTTGATACTGAATATCTTAAAACTATATTTAATTAAACAGTGGAATTCACACTACTCCACTTTATATCAGTTTTGAAATTCCTTTTCACAATTTTATAGAATGAATAACAAAAGTGATGAGAAATTGCTTTTTTTAAAAAAAAAAATATTTCCAGTAATCGAATACTTTTCCAAGTTCCATAACAACAAGTTTAAGCTGGCTTGTGTAAGGAAAATTGTCACCAACACCCAGAAGCATATGAACACCTCAACTCCGAAATACTAAACTCTTCGAAGAAATCTGATGAAATTTCGAATTCAAAGCAATAAGTTCGAATTTTTCTGCTGCGAAAAAGAAGTAGTCAATTTATTTCCGACGAAAATGGTTTCAAGCTCTTCACGTATGATTAAAATCGTCTGCTCGTGTTCGATATAAGGGTTATTTTTGCGAGAATGAAATGGAATATTCATTCTTCGAAATTCTTCGCTCTTTCTTCCATTTCGAAGATACGAAATTACTATTCTTCTTTTATTAGATTCTTGAAGTGAATTAATTGTTGCATTCTCTGTCTCAAGAAAACTAGACGCATCTTCCATGAAATTGTGAAAAGAGTTTTGAAGAATAATTTATAAAAACAAAATGTAAAATTGAATAAGATATTTGTTTTCTCTTTTTTTATATATATGTTTTAATTTAAAAAAATGAGTAAAATAATTGAACTTTCTTTTTTTTATAATTATTAAAATTTCAAATCTTTATTTATAAAGGATAAAGTTAGCAAAATTCAATAGCGACAGTGTCAAATAAGCCATTTCGTTTTTGCTTCAGTTATTTTTCACATGGTGTAAATGTTTGAAGTTTATCGAACTGAAATTAAACCATTTTTTTTTCAATTCCGCTAAGAAAGTTAAGATGGGTTTCGCAATCATTATTATGAAATTTTGATTTTTTTTCATTTATCAATTACTGTTTGTCAGATTTATTGAATGTGTTCGATTTTAATTAAATCTCGTATGCTTACTTAAATTTCATGATTTCTTCAAAAAAGCATTTTGAATTTTCAAATAGATAAACGTAAAGTTTAAGCTGTTTTAAGTCTTAGAGAGTTCCGATTATCGGATAAATGAAGCTTAGTAATATATAATCAAATCTTATGCTGTTACTGTTTCAATTTCATCGAAACAATGAAATATACTGTGAAAAGTTTTTAAAAAAAACTTTCAAAATTTTACTAAATTCAGACATATATTTCTCAACAGTTAAAGTGTAACAGTTATCAGTGTAATTAAAATTTTTTGAGTTTTAAGATGTTTTAGAAATTACATTTGTGCAAGAATATTTCCTGAAGTTGATAATCTCAACTAATTTTTAACTAACCAAAATTTAAATTGACATTTCATTGCAAAATCTAGGCATATATTACCTAATTAGAAAAATATATTTGCCCCAAATTTGATGCTTTTAGTTCAAGCAATAAATCTGATGCTTAAATCCTATAGAGCACTAGCACATTTCTATTCTTTATTATTAGTATATATTCTCCAGACTATTCTCAATTTTTTTCCATGGCTGATAAAAAAAATTAGACGTTTATTTATAGAATTCTAATTCATCAGCCGGAAATTTATAATACTCTCTTTGAATATGATGGCATGTTTAAATCCATAATTAAGTAAAGTTACAATACTTGTAAAAAGTGAAAATAATTTCGAAGCCTAAATCTCTCAAATGGTTTAAGCCTATGCATCTCAAATGGCTTAAGCCTAAGCTGCATCCTTATACGGAATGAAATAGCAGTAACTGTTCCAAATATGTTGTGTCATCTTGCTGGAATGTTATAAATTACTGCATCAAAAAAGTTAATGGCGTTATTTTTTGTACCTTTTATCATATATTTAACGTAATACCTGTTATGCATATAATCCTACACTTAATCTGGATAGAACTTAATTCAATAAATAACTTGGTCAAACATGCGTGTGAGAGCATCCGTTTTTAATACGCAGAAACGTGATATGCAGACCAGCTGACAAGAAGTGAGACAGTATAATATATAATATGCAGATCAGCTAATAGAAAATGAGTCAGTATAATACAATAAGGTTATGCAAAACGTATTCTGTATCCAAAGTCAATATAGGCTGATAAGAAAACAAATACCTTCAAATGAGCCTGGATATGAAGGTGCTTCATAAGTAATAAAAAAAATTCAACTGGAAAAATTATTCTTCACTTTTAAGCCTACCGGATCAATATATAGTATAACAAGTCCTTTGTATATTAAAGATATACTTTGACCTATCCATTTCCAGAACGTCAAATGTTCCAATCCATTAGCAATATTTTAAATGTAAAAATCTTTTTCTATCCCAAGTTTAAATAATGTCAAAGGATTAATCGCACGGAACAATCAACAGAAATTGAATTTTAAAGATAAATCATCATAACCATCTTTTGACATTTCATTCTATTGATCTCAATTTCAGTTGGCATTTAACCCTAACTAACTGATAATCATTTTACAAGACTCTACTGGACTCCACAATTCTAGTAACACATTCGCATCAGCCTCGTTTGAATTATCGAAGCCGTCCACTCTGATGTAAATTCGATGCCTCCACTACACGAATCTCTCGTCGCGGTTCGATTCCAAGTTCGATAAGCTATGTTACACTTTCACCTCTTCGCGCTGCAAATCAAATAACTAGGTCCGCGCATTGAGATCGATGTTTGTTGGAAAACACAGATCTGATACTTGACTAATATACAAAGCCATCCGAGTAGATCAAAGCACACCGCTGTTTGTTTGAAAACCTTTTAGAGCAACATTAGGCACTGCATGCATTTGGGTTAGTGCTTTGTAAGTTTGGGGGAGCTTGGATGTTTTGTCGTTTCTGTGAACTTTGTCGGCGTTCTGTTGTTGCAGAGATTGCGGTACCGATATTTATTGTAAATCCGAAAATTGATGAGGAATCAATTAAATGGAAAGTTAAAACGGAATTGATAATATATGTGTGAAGTTAAAGACGGTTTGCTCTTTCTTATCAATTTGATAATTAGTGAAATTATACTAAAGTTACTTAATTAGATTAAAATTTGAAGGCGAAAGATTAGATTTTGAAGCCGGAGGAGTTATTTCAGAATGGATTTTGTCATTATTACCGAGGTTGATTTTCTGTTTAGTTTTTGACTTTCCAGGGCTTTGAAACGGTTTATAATTGAATGTTATAATATTTAAAAAATTAAGAAAAATTGATTACAGTTCAATAATGAAGAAAAATTAATTTTAATTGAATTTTAAATTCTATGATTATTTATAATAATGAATTTGAAATATCTTAAAGATTGAAAGTAGAAAATATCTATCTCTACAAATAATAAAGATGAATGTATGTGTGTGTGTGAGTGTTGTCATTCTAAAGATCAGACAGTTTAATTTACAGTTACCTAATTTGGTACATATGCATCCTGTAGAGCAGAAAGACTTCTGAGACAGAATTTGCAATTTTAAATAAAAATTAAGCCGAATTTTGATGTTTTCCTCAATAACTTCCAAACATACTATTGCCCAAAAATTCATACTACAAGTTTCAAAATTTAAAAAAATCATCTTTTTAAGTTTCAATGTTTTATATGTTTTCTAAATTTTGACAATTTTTGTTGTTTAATATATAACAATTGATAACATTTTTGCCATAAAATCCAAATTGTTTTTATTGTTTCATCAAACATTCAATCGCTTGATTTTGTGTCATTTTTGAATGCTAAAGGAGAAGGATAATATTTGTTTAATATCTGAGTAGTTTACAAGATGAATAAAATTGGGGAAATTTCAATAGTACGAAAGTTAGAAGGTAGATTAATCGGATTTATTATAATATAATAGTACTATGATGACAAGGCAATGTCTCCATTAGAAAAGCTTACATGGAATATGAACAAAACATCCGTAAGACGATGAAACTGATACGAATTTAATACCTGATGATTTGGCGGAATCATGGACATGAAGTTGTATCTACATGATTTAACTGAAATGAAATATAACCAATTAGAACGTAAGACTAGAATTGTTAAATGACTTGAGTTTGTCACGTTTGATAACTCTTACACGAAATAGCTTGTTGTCAAAGAAGACTAGCAATGAAAATAGCTAGGATAGCAATAATAGCAATCCTAGCAATAAGGAAGTTCATATATATATATACACACACATGCGTGTGCGTTACCTAGAAGCTCGAAAGCCATTAATGTACAGATTACATAGCTTATCTGCAGATTAACTCATGTGCACCGTTAAAATGCTGAATCAGGAATTTTCTAGCATTTTATTTAGGTAATGTGCACATAAGCAACTTCCATATCGCAAAAGTTGCTACGAATTGAGCAGAGGAAGATATCCCTGCTGTAGAAATATCTTTACTTCTAACAGTAATAAAACAATCCCTTGATACCGGGAAGGGTTTCAAAAAATGTGACTGCAAATCTAAATGTGCCACAAATAAGTGTGCTTGTCGAAAAAACCGACTGCTTTGGAATTAAAAGTGTCACCAGTCTTTAGATTGCACGAATAAGTGAACATGATTTTATCATATGTTTATCAAATTAATTTACTTAATTGTTATAATATTAATTTTAAGTAAACCATAATTGTAATGACACCGTTTGATTCTTTGTATTCAATATATACAATTTGATATTTTCAATTGATTAATGATTGATTCTATCAACTTATTTGTTATTTGTTTGATTTTATTAACATGATTCTTTAGATATCGAAAAAGGTATGAATAACATTATGTCAATTACTTTAATTGCAATAATATTTTAAACTGTTTCTTTCTATTGAATTAAAATTTTGAATTTTCTCTCTTCTATACAAATTCTTTGTATTGAAGCTTTTCAATTGATTAACGATTGATTCTATCAATTAAAGTGTCGATTGTTCGTTTGTATTAATTTGATTCTTTAGATATCAAAAAAATGAATAATAAACATTTAATTTAAGCTTACAGAAATTTTTCTGCTGTTCCAGAAAAGATTTTATTTTCACTTTAACGAGTGTCTGGTGTGTAATGTGTCGATTATCTTGGCAATTACCAGATTATCTAGGTAATTTGAGAAATGAAACAATTTTCTGCACTTTAACGGATCACCTAGATAATGTGCAGATTACCTAACTAATCTGCAGATTTACTTATTTCTGCACATTTGCGGTAACTTATACGTGGTTTTATTAGTATAATGAAAAAACAGAAATTGTTATCTGAAATATAGTGGATAAAAAGTTGTAAAAAAGATTGAAATATTGAAAATAGCACAATCGGGCAAGTTCTAATGCATATCACCTGAGCGAAAAAGAAAGAAGGCGCTTGTACTGAGTTTTATATTGTATAGACAGTAATCTAGAATGTTTCAAAATATGAAAAGAAATAATAAAAGACTCTTGTTTTAAAGTTTTTTTTTCTTTGTCCTAAATATTTTTGATTAAAATTGATATTAAAATATTAAGAAAAGTGTTTAAAACCATTTTTCTTTTTATCATTTAATATAATCGTGCAGCTTATCTTCCAAAATTTCAATTTTATTCACATCATTCTAATCTACACATCAATACAAAGACAAAGTAGCTGTCATTTCAAATATCACAAATGCGCATTTACAGAAAAATTGTTACTCTGAACCATTCCAAATAAATGCAAATGGATTATCCGTTATTTCTTACTCATTTTACTGAAAACGGTGACACTCCAGTAAGGATTATTTTCCCCAAGGTAAAAAAGATATCGATTATTATTTTTTCTCCTCATTTCACTGGTGTACTTTCATACAGGAAGTGAAAGTTGTCCATCTACTTCATCTAGGATGGCATTAACTATTCATTGCATTCATTATCTTGGTAAATATGAGTAAGTGGTTGTGAAAGTGGGATCCGGGGTGTTTCTTCTTTTTTTGCAATTATAGGAATGGAAAAAGGATTTTTAAAAAAAGTAGGGGAGTTGATATCGGAAGTGGATAGTTTGTAAAGTGGGCATTTTCGGATTATAGTTGTAGTAAACCATCATTTTTGAAAAGAAAATGCGTATATGTAGTGATAAAGGTGTAATGACATGATCCAAAATGGCATAATTTTTGTTGTTGTTTTTCTTTAAAAAAATGAAAAGAAAAATTATCGTAATTGTCAGTAAATGCCACCATACTTTAGATTCTAGATTCCAGAAAGAAAACAAAACTGCTTTTATTATGTCTGTCTGTTCTGTAAACAATTGGCAAATAAAAAGTTCCACTTAAATTAAAAATTCAAAATAGTATATATATATATCTATATCTATATACATATATATATATATAATGATATTTTAATTCTACAAGACAAAAATTTGGTTTGAAGTGCTTTCATTAAGATTTTATTCGATTGGAAACACAAAACATGGAAAAACTAAAACATTCTGAGCAAATGGAAATTAATTGATCGCCTGTAATATTTTTATACGTGTAGCCAGATATTATGCAACAGTCCGAAATCGGAACAATTTCGCAAGGTATAAAGGACTACAATGAACTCTCTTTCTTTTGCCATGTTTCATCGATGTAGTCTCATATGAAAAGAGAAATTTGTTCATTCATCTTATCTAAAAAGGTATTATATATTTATTAAGTTCATTATACTAGTAAGAATAAGAGAATGACCCCGGAGTGCATCAAGTATGTTTCTATTTATAAGAATACAGGATAAAAAAAAAAGAGTGCATCGATGAAGCAAGACAAAAATAAAAACCATTAAGAATCTAAAATTTCTTGAAATTGTAGATTTTCTAATTGTAAGTTTATGACTAGATTCCCAATAGACTTCTATTATTTAGCTAAACACTGTATAACAATTACAAATCGGAGTAATTCTTTAAGACAGAAAGCATATCGATTACTGACTTTTTATTTTCTCGTATACATAGTATGGAGAACTGGAGATTTTAACAAATTTCCATGTTTTAGATCTCTCTGAGTTCGAAAAACACATTTCCGGGACATATCCATTACACTGTCTGTGACAAAAATAATTCAAAACCACTTTGAGCTGGACGGTTGAAATTTGGCACATTCTATCAAACTTTAAATAAAATCTATTCCCAGGAAGTCCGTCTGTCCAACTGTTAAAAAATAAGTTAACACGATAATTATAAAACGAAGAGAGCTAGATAGATAAAATTTGGTACACAGATTTAACATCCATAATGTAGAAACCAATCAAATCTTGTGCCAAATCTAACGAAGGCGTGGCTATCTGTCGGTTTGTACTTTCAAAAACATGTAAATACGTTAATTCAAAAACGCAATAACTTAAATATACCAAACATGGAATGGGATTTTGTGACTACAAGTGCAGTTTGTGTCAATTTTTTGTTTCAGTCGGTTGAAAAGAACGTGTCTCAAACAGAAATTCGATTTTAGGATACTGTTAATGGTATTCCAGGGATATAAATCGCCAAATAACTCGCCAAGGATGACACGATACATTCAGGAAAAGTGTTAACTCGACGCCAAAACTTAATGTTTCGCAATTATTATACACCAATGCCATGCAAGGCGTTCTCTGGCATGACAAGTTTATTAGAGAGTATGCAAGAAAGGAAATTATTTAATTATCTTACGGAGACCACTCTTTCTGGTTTATTGTGTATTTTCACTAATGAATTCTTTGGAAGTGTAAGAACTGATGATTGGATAGTGGAAAGTTTTACTGAAAGAAAGTTATTAAAATATTGTTTGGTGATGTACACGAATCCAATTTAAATTAGACGATGAATCTGGTGATTTAGACACTTGAAATTCTTTGCAAGTTGCGATTTCTTCTACTTTGTTGGAAATTTTATTAATATAAAACAAAATATCTAAAAGTATATAAAAGATAAAACACGCTGTCTGATTTTGAGAAACTGCGTTTGTAATGTAAAGTTTTTATGGAAACGCAATCTTTTTCCTTACGACACTTGAAACTGTCTTGTTTATGAACACAATCACTTAAATATTCCTTTTTTAAGAAAGTCATTTGAAGATTGGAACATATGTCTTCCAATCGGAAAATATCTGCTTCTTAGCAGATGGCTTCTAAGTCGGAAAATATAGTTTAAGAATACAATTAAAAGCTCCCAGGGATTAGAAAACGCAGGCATTTTTCATTAATTAAAGTTTGACATTTTTCGTTTCGTTGAAACATTTATATTTTGTGTTTAAAAACAATTCTGTGCGTGTAAAATTTATTTGAAATGTAAAAGAAAGTTTTGACTTGATTACTTTTAGCAATGTAATTCCCATATTTATAAATAACAAATGCCATCTAATTATACAATATTTTATACAAATAAACATTACTTCACCTGTATGGCATCTTGTTTTGTTATATTATATTAAATTCTGATATATTTAGTAAATTTTTGTATATTTACTCTGAAAATTATCTTTTATATGCCTACTTATATCTTAGTAAGTTTTCAACACTGGAAAGATTTGCAGTGGAAAAAGAGATTTGAGTAAAGAAACTGAGAAATTTAAATAAGAGATTTGAGTTAAGAAACTGAGTAAATTTAAATAAGAGATATGAGTAAAGATACTGAATAAATTTATATAAGAAATTTGAGTAAAGAAACTGAGTACATTTAAATAAGAGATTTGAGTAAAGAAACTGAGTAAATTTAAATAAGAGATTTGAATAAAGCAACTGGGTAAATTTAAATAAGATATTTGAGTAAAGAAAATGAGTAAAATTAAATAAGAGACTTGAGTAAAGAAATAGGTTTCATTATGTTCAAATAAATAAAAAATTATCTTAAACTTTAGTGAATAAAACAAATTAAATGTTTGCAGTGAGTTTACTAGATAAGTAATATCACATTAAAGAAAAAGGAAGACTTAAATTGTGAAATTTTAAAAATGCAGCGATAATTTTAAAATTATGCATTAATGCTCAATAAAATTTAAAGTTATTTATTTAAAACTAATTTTTTAAATCAAATAATGAATTATAATCTTATACAAAGATAAAAATGAAAAATAAGAAAAATTTTTTAGTGAAATTATAAAGTCTTATCACAATTTGTAAAGGTTGTTCTTTTTATAATTAAAAAGAGCTTGGATTTTAAAAACGTGACGATAACTCCCCTCTCTCCCTGACTTAAATGAGAATTTGATTTGAAATAGGATGAGGGAAACGTTAGTCTTATATGTTTTCAGATGTTTTTGGTTTTTAATGAATTATATTACAAAGAATTTAAAATATCTGAGAGTTATTTGAACGTTACAGAATAAAATATGTTATGCTCAATTGTATAAACAATACATAAATGAAATGCAATCAGAATAAGGGAAAACGAATCGATTTATTTATTTATTATTTACCAGCTCTACCTGTTCAATTGTTTATTCTATTGGCGTCAACAGACATTAGAATTTCAAATTTATTCTCATAATATTTTAGACGACAGAATTGGGAATTTTACTTAAAGGCAATAATCTGCTTTTAAAGGTCATTTATATTCATGTTTTTTTCAACAAAACGCAACAACAAATTCTCCCCCAAACACAGCTCTACTTATTACGCATCAACTCTTCTCGCCAAAAGTTAATATATTCAGGCATTAGAACGAATTTTTATTATATTTTAGAAGCCAAAATTGGGAATGTTGTTCAATGTCATTTAAGGGTTACTTAAATTCCCACTTTTCAACAAAACGCAACAACAGATTCTCTCCCAAACGCAACACTTCTTACTACACATAAACTCATCCACCCAAATTGAACGTCGCTTGAAATGATGAATCTTCACATTCGCTTATGTAAACAGCGCGAACCGAAGCGTCTCCAATAACCGAAAATGAATCACCTGTTACTTTTCTCTCATTTTGCTCAAACTGTGTATGCAACAGATCCAAACCGGATCAATTTCTCGAAGGAAAAAGGATATCGATTCCTGGCATTTTTTGCGGCACTTCTGGACAAGGCACTTTCGCACGGAATGCGAAATGGGTCCATCCGGGAATGCATTAAGTATTCATTGGATTCATTATCTGGGTAAATATGGGTAAGTGGCCATGAAAGTGGGGTCCGGGGTTTGTTCCAGGTGCGTTTTCATTTGCAATTACAGGGACGAAATCGGGATGGGCGTGAGGGGTTGACATGGTAAGTGGATAATTTTCTAAGAGGGAGCTTCCGGTGGGAGGGCTAAATAGTTATTTTCGAAAGAAAATAGGCATTGATTGAAGAGGAAGTAACGTAGTGTGATTTGTAATAAAAGTAGATTGATCTTTTAGATAGGATATATTTGATTTTATAATTAAAAAGGAAGATTAAACATTGGCACTGATGCCACTGTTGTTGGAAAACAGCAACAAAAAAAATGTACTTATGAAAGATAGTTGAAGCAGATAAACCATTACTTTGGAAGGAAGCTAGATATTGATTAAACAAAGCATACCGTACAGTGTTTCGTGACAAAATAGAAGCTTCTTGCAAAATTCACATTTTAAATTGTATAATTTTCATAGGTGAGTCGATAGTAGACCTATTGATACTTTGATAAAAAATATATCAAAAATTACATATTCAATATATTTCAAGCAGAAGAATCTTTATTCTATAAAAAAAAATCACATATAAATTGGTCTTAGAATGAGGTAAACAATTTGAAATGCAGAATACCTATCTTCTGGATAGCATTAATTTAATGTAATAACTCAAAAATCAATGGCTTCTGGAATAATATCACTGTAGTTAATTCACTAAAATGGCGATAAATAAATACTCAAGACGCTTCTTCTTCTTGTGTACAGCCGACTACTCCGTCACCATTGAACGTAGCAGTATTGACAGGATAAATCATATCACTGACTCTACCGGATAAATAATACTGAATGACCGGACCGCCACAACAGCAACACTGACGGGAACTGTGGTTGAGTCCTAAGGGCCATCACCGACCACGGTACAACCCTTCCCCAAGGAAGTACGTCCCGTCATCGCTGGAAGGAGCCAGATGGGTACCCTCCAGTGTGACGAGATCCAATCACCATACCGGAAGCATCTCATCCTCAATTCGAGGTGCCCCCGGGGTTTTATTGACAGGATAATGCTCAAGACACTTGATGAAGATAGATCGTCACATGTGAAATCTCTCTAAAGGTCTCCTTGAAACTTTCTTGCATACAATTCTTGCAATAAAAATATTATCCCCCTCTCCTCGCATGAGCTACAGTCCTTCAGCAAGGCCGAGCGTGCCATGAATGCCCAAAATTTTATTTTCACAATTCCGACTCATGAGCGTTATTGCTAATGAGTTGAACGACTCATTAGCTTGGTGATTGGTTTTCGCCGCACAGGTAGGTACAGAAAGAGTTGGGGGGCTACCTACCTCCCATGGATGACGGGACGTATTCCCCTCTGAAAGAGTTGTACCGTGGTCTGTGATGTCCCTTAGGACTCAACCACAGTTCCCGCCAGTGATGCTGTCGCGGTGGTTCGTTCATTCAGTTTTATCCGTGTGCCTACGGGCGGGTCGGAGTAGTCAGTTATGGTTATAGATACTTCGATAAAAAATATCAGAAACTATATACTCAATGTATTTGAAGAATACGAATCTTTATTTTATAAATATATCGTATACGATTGTTCTAGGAATGCGATAAATATTTGAAACGCAGAATATCTTTCCATAATTTAATGTAATAATCCTAAAAATTAGTTTCAATTGAAATAAGATCACTGAAAATAATTCATTGAAAGGATGCTAAATAAAGGCTTAAGACACTTGATGATGATGGATAGTTACGTAAGAAATCACTGGAAATGATCTCCCCAAAATGATCTTGCATACATAATGCATAAAATTATCTTGCATGCATTATCTTACAATAAAAATATTGTCACACTCTCCTCACACAAATGATAGTCCTTCGATAAGGCTATAAAAGTCCAAAACTTCATTTTCAGAACTCAGACACATAAGAGTTCTATATTGGCAAGAAAAACGAATACTTGTGTATTAATTGTAAGCATTTCCAAACAATAGTTACAAATAATTGATCCTTGGCTTAAATCTATCGTTTTTACTATTATATCGTGCTCGATCTTTGGCGATTATTTGGTTTTCATTACATGCTAATATGCGGTTAATACACAAGAATTAGAACAGCGAAAATATATTTTGGAACTCCCCCCCCCCAACTCTTGTTGGTGAAAATGCTCATAAGCCCCAACCAAAAGACAAAATTCAAAAGTTTTAATTTCATATGAAATTTAATGTTCATCTAGATATGTCATCAATAGTCACATGTCTTTCTTTCCTCTTTGATCCTCCCATCTTCTTTTCAGAAAAAATTGAAAGATTATCCTTTCACTGTACATAGTCCGCGTGAAATCCCGCGATTGAAGAATTCCTGAAATAGAGAGTCGAATCTAAACTGCGTATTCCTATCCTGCGTTTGAAACTCTTATTTACAAAATAATGTTATTGAAATCCAAGCTATAAATATTTATGGTGATATAGGAACTCTAAATATTCATGATAATGAACATTTAAATCTACCTGCTTTCTTTATTTATATTTAACTATATGAATCCCACATTTATTTACATGTTTCAGGCTGCCAGTAACACTTGTCCGACGAAAGTAGGTATCACCGGAAGAAAATTTAATCAACTGCCATCTTCTACAAGAACAAAGAAATTTCATCGTTTCATGAAAAATTCATGAAAAACCATTAATCAGCGTCTAAAAAAAATATGGATTTCAAAATATTCGCTTTGGTTCCGGAAGTATATACTTAAGAAGTAAAAATTCGAAGTGAACGCTACTTCTGGTGTTTCAAAAATGATAAAAAAGCAAGAAATTCCATCTTTCTCCTTACGTTAGCTCTATGATGTATTTCTTTGGTACTTCGGAGACTATGGGTTATGATCCAATACATCATATTTCATTCTATGCCTCGAGAAGAATAAGTGATATCAACTTTATTCTTTTGCACCTTGTCAAAACAGTTTCACCCTTTTTCTTTATTTGCATCGACAGCTGAGAGCGCATATTACAGGGAAAAAAAACAGGCTTCCTCCAATGTTGTTGTTTGATAAATTATCGTCTGTATCAAATTAGCTGCATCTAGGGATTGAAGTTATTCTGTCAATAAAGTTGTTCTTCATAAAATACTGGGTTCTTTTGGTTTTTGATAGCTTTTCATAAACTTTTAATGCTGTGTTCATGAGGGACGCAAAGAATTAAAACAAGTTCTAAATTAGTTTTCTTTTCTTCTTAGTTTTAAATTTTCTTTTTCTTATTTATCAATTTAAACTCTAAACTGCGTTACTTTTTAAAAAACCGTGTTTGAGTAAAAGGAGGTAGGTAAGTGCGATTAAATACGAAAAATTCTTTAAGGGAGGTTTAAGCATAGCAGTGCTTAATTAAAATGAATTAACTGCAAAAAAATTGATATCGCTTTATTAAAATTTCTTAATAAAAAAACCATCTTTGAATAAAAATTGTGCTAGCTGTATAATTTTAGTAATTTATGATTATTATTATTTTTAAATTATAAAAATATAAGTGATGCTACTGCATGTGTGAAACTAAAGTGAGAGAAATGTATTTTAATTATTTCTGGTCTGTTTTCCTTTTCTCTTGTATCAAAGACCCATACATAATTATCTTTGTAATTAATTATAATTTTGATTGATATAGCTAATAAATTATTTAAGTTAATTCTATAATTTAATTACATATTTTTATGATTTTGAAATTTACTTAGTATTAAATTTAATTATTTTTTATAAATAGAAGTCTAGATGGGCTGTTATTCTGTTAAAAATTCTCAGATATGACTGTTACAAATTAATTAACGAAAAATGTAGTAGAAAATCTGTATTATAAAATACCATGCGCATAGGCAGAGAACTTAAGAAATTTATAAAAAATATTATTTGTAAAATACTTTAAATATAAATTGGTAATAATATTTGAAATTTCGTTTTTTTTTTCAGTGGAACAACACTCTAATAAAGAAATAATTTCTAAAATCAGTTTGAGACAAATAGTGAGAGAGTAACAGAAAGAAATCAGAAAGAGTACAGGCTTTAAACAAAAAAAAAAGCTGAAATTATAATATAATAAATTCTGCCAAACATAATCTCCGAAAATTAAAATAAGTATTATTAAAGGAATTATGAAATGAATAATACGGAATTTATTTAAAAAAATTACTAAATTTTTAGTAATGGAAAAATGTGGTAAATTCGCAACTATTTATATCAACGATAAAATACAAAATAAGTGCATCACAGATATAATATAATTATTATATATTTCCTGATAACATTTATCTAAATTTGGACCGTCTGGCTGATTCAGGGTATTGAAACAGTTTGAATAAAAGTTTTACAATACAATTGTCAACTATCGGCTGCATATATTGATTTCACTGCAATCTGGCACAGCTACTACCACTAATGAACCAAAGCGCTAATTTGTAACAGATATTAATATCATTCAATGAGAGATCATTAATGCGCTGAAATCATTTAATGGAATGCGTTGAAACTATTTCGATTCTCTGTGAACGATGGGAGGAATAGAAATGAAAGATGATTTTTTGAAAATATGATTTTGATATTAAATCTAGTAGATCTGATTTTAAATTTATCTTAGTGATTACATTTCATATATTAAAGATGAGACACTTTTTATTGTAATCGAGATTGATTCGTTTTAGCTAATTCGTTTAATTTAGTATTTCGCGAATAATTTATTTGGATGATGGTATTATTTGCATGAGTGTTTATAAAATTCAAAAAATAAATGTGTGTGGTTTTTGAGGAATTCGGAAATAAGCTATTCGGAAATAATTAGGCAATCAAATAATTATGAATCAAAATGAAAAGTTTAGCATGGTTTCAACTGTCGTTCTCTAAAAAAATCCCAAAGTTAACTTTCATCTGGAATAACAAATTATCATAAAATTTGATCTTCTTTGTTTATTTTTAAAACGAATTTATTTTTTAGATAATGCTTGTGATATTTTTAATTATATGCCATTTTTATTTCAGTAATCTTAAATGAGAAAATATATTTTTAAATATTTAGTTTTCTTTGCAGTATTTAAGTTTTGCTATAGATTTTTTGGCATTTTTTTTTAATGTTTCGTATATGTAGTATAAAGAAAGTATAGTGATCGTTAGAAAATTCGATCTCGAGATTTTGCAGAATCTCCGTTTTAGACTTATTTGAATTCGGAAAGCCATAATTGAAAATCACCTGTCTGTCTGTGACAAAGATAACTTAAAAACGTTTTGAGCAAGATGGATGAAATTTGGTATCATGTATTTACATCAAATGCAGATTTCTATAAATTTTGCGTAAAATTTGTTCAGAGGAAATCTGTCTGTCCAGCTGTTCGAATATAAATAAACATGATAATTACAAACGGAAGAGTTTAGGATAGATAACATTAGGTACTCAGATTTACTATTTATAGTGTAGACACTTATCAAATTTTGAGCCAAATCCAACAACGGGTTAACTGTCTGTCGGTCTGTACATTCAAATATATCTAAACGCGATAATTCAAAAACGCAATATCTTTAATATATGGAATTTCGTATGGGATTTTGTGACTACAAGTGCAGTTTTGTATAAAGTTTTTGTTTCAATTGGTTTAGGAAAACGTGTCTAAAACACAAATTCGATTTTTGGATACTATTAACGCATGCCAGAGATTAATTGCTAAAAATATAGAAACAGATCAGGCGATAGATTCAGCAAAAATGCTAATTTCACGCAAAGGTTAATATTTCATAATTAATGTACACCAATGCCATGCAAGATATTCGCTGGATGACACCTTTAAATAGATAGTATGCGAGAATGTTTTGGGGAGACTTCTTTCCCTGGTTTAAATGCGTGTTTTTGTACGTGATTTGTATTAATCATGGAGACAATATTTCATTAGTAAATTAAGTCTATTTCTATTAAAAGACCGTTATATAAAATTGGAAATTCGGGAATTTCTTTTAATAATTTAATATATTTATATTACTGATGTGTAAATATAATTTATAATCATAATTATCTATATCTATACTTATAAATAAAGCTCAATGTGTGTGTGTGTGTGTTGGCGCTCTACAGGCCAGGTCATTTGACCTACAGCTATCAAATTTGGTACATGTATACCTCAGAGGTCGGGAATGTGCACCTGGGGTCCCTTTTTTGAATTTTTAATTAGAATTTTAATTATTAATTAAAAACTAACTTTCCCGCCAAGAAAATCTTCCATTTTCTCCACCGCCAAATAAGTATGGCTTCAGGTTTTTTTTCAAGAATAATGAGGCTAGGGTTAATATTTTTCGGACGATTATTTCAAACGATTCTGTTTATTTTCTTAATGTTTGATGCATTTAAAATTAAACATTCTTAATTAATCAATCTTTCAGATTCATTCTGAAGTACTTTTGAATTAAAGTAACACAGAATAAAGGAAATTAAAAATGTCTAATCTGCATAGCGTTACCCCAACTGGCGTAGAAAAATTCACGCATTTGCGTTACCGTAACTGGCGTAGAAAAATTCACGCATTTGCGTTACCGTAACAGGCGTTGAAAATTCACGCATGTGCATTGTGTTCTGATTGTTGACAATATTATCAACGGGTGATTCTTAATTTAAATTATATTTAGGTTAGTTGCATGCTTTTGTAATTAAATTGTATTTATGTTAGTTATATATTTTTTGTATATGCTTATAGTTTTAAGTACATCGTTTTTTAAGTAGTTTCTTTAAGCCTGTTTTCGATCGATTATTTTAAAGGATTCATTTTATTTTCTTAGTGTTTAAGGCATTTAAAATGAAACATTGTTAATTAATCGATCTGTTCATGATGAATCTGAGAAAATTTTGTTGAGAAATTCTTGAGATATTACACAAATTAAGAAAGATATTCTTTAATACCCATAAAGTTTAAACGCTCAGTGACTCTGTTATCAGTAATCATATTATAAAAAATGCTTTGTTTCAGTAAAAAATATTATTATATTAATTGCAGATTAATTCTTTCCACTTTAATTTAAAGCATAAATTCTGCAGGAGCTAACAAAAAATTAGAGAGATACATATTACGTTATGACTGAAGGCTTTTATAATATTATGAGTGAATTATATGACTATCAAAATTTGAAGTTTTAAAATATTTTGATGAAGAATCTATTAAAGTAGGAATTGCGTAAAATGTTTTATTATTAAAATTTAAACGAACATTAAGATTGGCAAACCAGCTGGTCGCCAAAGGCGGCTAGTAATAAATAAAAAAATTAATTTCTTAAAAAAAATTATCCTATGTGTTTTTCGATACATAAAATTTACAAAGAAGAACCGAAAACCAAAACAGAATTCTGATGCTGAATTATTAAATTAATATAAAGAAAACGAAATATTTCAGTTAAGCGAAATTTCCTCCGAATTTTAAACAATACGAATAAATTATAATCTTAATGAATAAAAGTTTTTTGAGCATTTATTAATTTTTCTTTTTATTTCATTTCAGTATCTTTTCAAAACGATCCTGCATTACTGAAACAAGTAGTGTGCTTGTTATTTAAAAAAAAATCCCAAACGAAATAGTTATAATTCACCGACTTTTTATTTGTTTATAGTCCGTCCTTCCTTTAATGAGAGCCGAGATAAATATTTCCATGACAAATGAAAACTCCTTTCACTTTACATCATGCAGAAGCATTTTCAATCTTTTCACCGCCGGTTGAGAGAAGTTTTAACGAAAACGTTCCTTAACTGTAATCGCCGAACCCGTCGGAAAGGAAATAACAGTTGCCAACAAACTCATTAGGGCGTACAAAGAGTGATCTCAAGTTTCTCTCGAAGCAACAATAGAGGGCCCACTCATGGATCAGAAATAAAGTGTCCCCCTCGCACAGACCCTGTTACTACTTTTGCTTATTAATCAGCTTCAGCCTTCATTAATTCTTGCTTTGCAAGTCTTCCCCCAACTCGCTTTTGTCAAAATGGAATTCGATCTCGGTTGACGAAAAATATCGTTTGCACCGGAAGCTAACTTTTTAATGTCGGTGCAGCTGAAAACAGAGCATTGTTGTTTTTAAATATTGGGTATTTTCTCTGAGAAAAAAAATGTTTGCAATAGCTTGTTTGCATATTATGTAGCTATCAGATGTTTTTTAGAAAGTCCGTTTGAAAATATCTAAATACTTTTGAATTCTCTGGTGAGGAAAAGATTTGTTTACGGTTGATATCTTTCTAATGCTTTATTTAAGCACAAAAAGAGATTTGCTACTCATTTTTTTTATGCCAATAGAAAGAGTTTTCGGAGGGGACTTCATTCCTTTGATCCGCAGTCAAATTACGAGGATAGCACCTGAGCAAGATTTTAACCTCTTTAGGTTTCCTCATCACAATAGAAGGAGTTTACAGCTTGGTTCAAAGATTTTCTATTATTTAGTATTCTTTCTTGATTTAATCTGGATAGAATTTTAGACACCAATTTATTCTGTTTTTATTTTTAAAAAATGGCCTCCAATGGCGTATATTTTACACTTATATGTAAATTATAATAAAAATTAAGGTATTTGCTTTAGAGAAATCATTAAAAAAAACTAATTTCCAATTTTTTTTCCATTTTTTGCCTAATAATCCCTTGGTATAGTGATTCTTTTGAATATTATGAATTTACGTGTATAGACACATACCATTAACTCATAGTGCACAGATTTTTTTTTTTGGAACACTGAGAATAGGTTAATACAATTTATAAGTCATTCTATTTTCTATAAGTCATTTTATCTCTATACTATACACAGTTTTATTTTTGTCATATATTAGATTAGAGAAAAAAATTGCTAAATGATACATAAGTAAAGTAAAAATTTTTAATTCCTAAAATTGTACCATTAATTTAGTACTGACGAAATAAGGCTCAAATCTAAACGGATTTATCTTTTCTTGTGAAACAAATACACATTTCTAACCATAATATTTCATGATAGGAAGTTCTTTAAAATGTAAATTTATTAAAACATTTTCATTTTCGAAAAAAGTATATTTAGAAATTAAATTTTCAAACTTATATATATATATACAGGGTGTTTCAAAAACCTTGACACGGCTTTTACTCATTAAATATTGATCATAGACATGTACTGTAAATTACAAAGTTGTGTAAAAAAGATTCAAGATGTTATGAAATCGATTAAAATGTTCATAGGATTAAACTGAAAAAAATACAAAATTTTCCAATGAGTAAAATGTGCCCTATCTTTTAATAAGGTCATAAACAAAATTTCAGAATTTCATCATGAAAACTCCCAAAGATATATTACAACAAAGTTGGTGTCAATCACAAATTAAAATTCAAATGTTTATAGACTCAGTGCTGATGAGGCGATGCAGGAATACTTCATAAGGAAATAAAATATGCTTCATAACTTTCGATTTAAATACAAATTTTAAAATCTATGCTCCCTGAAAAATACTTTAAAATTTTATATCATGAATCACAGAATATAACTTAAAAATAGCACAGTCAATGAACTTGTAAAAATACTTATGTACTCTTTCCTTTAAGTAATCTTTCCTTTATGTAATCTTTCCTTTAAGTTATTATTTCTACAAATTTGTAATACTTTTTAACCAATAAATAGCAAAATTATTATTTATTGACTAAATCATTTATTTCCTCTTTAATTTGTGTACGATTCCTAAAGCATGAACATCAGCCGTGATTTTTCCTCTTTGCGAGCTCATATCCAGGCATCACAACATGTTTTAAGTCAAAATTTATGTGGTTTCGTATATTTGAGACTTTTTTTTGATGAAGTACTGAAATTTTGTACATGACCTTATTAGAGGATGGAGCACATTTTACTCATTGGGAATTTTTCGTACGGGTTCCGTATAAAAATTTAAATTTTGCATTTTTTTAAAGTTATATTCCTAGAAAATTTTAATTGATTTCTTAACATTTTACACCTTTTTTTACACAACTTTGTAATTTACAGCATATGTCTGTGATCAATATTTAAGGAATAAAAGTACAGGTCAAGGTTTTTGAAACACCTGTATATACCTATACTTATATTAAAGCTTAATGTGTGTGTGGGGGGGGACGCTCTACAGGCCAGATCGTTTGACCTACAATTACCAAATTTGGTACATGCATACCTTGGAGGTAGGAAATGTGCACTTGGTGTTCCTTTTTTTAAAATTTTTAATTAGAATTTTAATTATTAATTGAAAATTAACTTTCTCGCCAAGAAATCTTAATTTCCCCACCGCCAAATGAGTAAAGCTTAATTCCCCCCCACGCTAATGAGGTTAGGCTTAACATTTGATACTCGCTCCTCACAAATTCTCCTCATTATTTCGACCGATTATTTTGTTATATTATAAACATTGTTAATTAATCGATCTTTCAGATTCCTTCTAAAGTACTTTTGAATTAAAATAAAACAGAATAAAGGAAATTAAAATTTTGTTATCTGCATAGCATTTTTTATCTGATTATTTTAAACGATACCCCAACTGGCTTAGAAAATTTACGCATTTGCGTTACCATAAATGGCGTTGAAAATTCACGCATGCGCATTGTGTTCTGAATGTTGACAACTATTTTTAACGGATCCCGACTTGATTTAAATTATTTTAGGCTAGTCGTATGCCTTTGTAATTAAATTGTATTTATGTTAGTTATATATTTTTTTATATGCTTATAGTTTTAAGTACATCGTTTTATTAAGTAGTTTTTTAACCTGTTTTCGACCGATTATTTTAAACGATTCTGTTTATTTTCTTAATGTTTGATGCATTTAAAATTAAACATTTTTAATTAATCGACCTGCTTATGACGAATCTGAGAATTTTTTTTTGACAAATTCTTGAGATATTACATGTATTAAGAAAGATATTCTTTAGTGCCCATAAGGTTCAAATGCTCAGTGACTCTGTTTTCAGTAATCACATTATAAAAAAAAATGCTTTGTTTCAGTAAAAAATATTATAATATCAATTGCAGATTAATCATTTCCATTTTAATTTAATGCATAAATCCTAGGAGAGCTAACAGAAAATTAGAGAGATACATATTACGTTATGACTGAAGGCCTTTATAATATTATGAGTGAATTATAAGACTATCAAAATTTGAAGTTTTAAAATATTTTGATGAAGAAGCTATTAAAGTAGGAATTACATAAAATATTTAATTATTAAAATTTTAATGAGCATTAAGATTTGCGAACCGACTGGTCAAAGTCGACTAGTATATATATATATATATATATATTGAAAACCATTGAAGCTGAAATAAATTGGTTGGCGTTGGAATTTTATGGTAATTGATTATATAACCCATCGGATACAAATATCAAAGAGTGCTTTTGCGATTTAAAAATTATGATTTTGATACATATGAGAAAGAGAAAGAGAGAATTACGAAATGTTGTTATTCAATTAAACTATGAATAGTGAATGATACCAGTAACGGTGGATCAATTTAAACAAAGCATTAAATAAGAAATGTCTAAAATATGAGAAAGAAAAATAAAAAACCGTGAGAAAGTTGTTTTTCAACGCAATAATTTTCACCTCACTTTTTGTTGCCCATCTGCCATATTCAACATATGTAGCTCCTTCAGACTACTATTTTTCGTACCATGCAGGAGAGAAATTCATTGCTTTTCTGGAGAGCAAAAAATTGGTTTGATAACTAGGTTGCATCAAAATAACAAATGTTGTTTTCTTCGCAGAATTCGATTTTTCCTGACAGATAGGCAAATGTTTTTTTTTCGAAGGAACATTTTTGTGTAAAAATCTCTTTACTTTTTATGACAAACGCTTGTCATTTTTTAACTTAAAAAAGGACGAAATCCTTATTATATACAATAAGTCAATCTAATTTAACTGCTGATATTTTCCGAAGCTGTGTGAGCAATGGTGAGAAGCATTGATCTTTAACCGTGGTTTCTTCAAAGACATGGTCTGCCTTCCAAAATAGAATGAAAATGCATGAAATGCATGAAAAAAAACATTTCATGCATAAAATTTCAATGAATGAATTGTTTTAATCATAACAGAAATCACGTAACAATGCTGCTAGAAGTATGCACTTTTATATAATAGTAATTATTTACTTTTAAGAATTATGTGTATTTTTTATTCTGATGCATTCTGATGATGATTAGGCGTGTGTTAATAGTGGCATTACACTGGCAAAGAGATCATAATAAAAAAAATAATAAATAGCTGTTAAATTATTACCCATTAAAAAAATCGCACTCATGTGAGCTAAATGTAAAAGAATCTAAAGACAGCCAAAGGAAATAAAAAAGCCGGAACAAAAAATAAAGGAGCAAGCATAAAAAGAAAAAGTGGAGAAGGTCTAAATATCTTAAGTAGAAGACCGCACATAATTTTCCACACTAAAAAAAATCATATAAACTTAATTACTAAATAATAAAATTTACCAAAGACAAATTTACCAATTTAAGCTTAGAAAAAAAAAAAGGAAAAGAAAAAAAATGAAGAGAAAATAAAAGAATTTTGAAGGAAAGAAAAAAAAAAAACATGTCCATGGCCAGTAACAAACGGCTAGAAAAAGAGTCCATTCTTCATATACTTACAAGATGCTGTTCACTTTTAACAGAACTTATTTTTCTCTATGCATTATTTTGAAATACTCAGGTAATGTTAGAGTCTAATTTAAAGTTTGCTACAAAGATGCTTTAAAACTTGTAGTATTGAGAGCATTCCGAAAATGGCATACAACAAAGTATAACCAACAAAAGTTCTCTCTGCCTTTGTAGTAAAGGAACTTTTTTTAACCTCTGGAATGGTATTAATTTATTTCCAGACACTCCTCGCTTCAAGGCACATTTTTTCATTCATTTAAAAATGATATCTGGTTTAATCTGGATATTCATTTAAACATGATATTGCTGTGCAATGTATTTAAAGTTCCATTAGTAGTCAATCTTACTTTTAATCTTTACTTTTCGCGAACACTTAAAGAATATATCTGCAGCCCTCTATACTCCCTGATTTGACAGTGTTTTCGAATCTCCACTAATCTCAGCGTTTCTTTTATCGAGACATAAAATTCTCTCCACGGAAATCATAAGAACTTCCACAGGTTTGTTTGTTGGAAGAAGATGCCCCCTTTAAGCCCTATTTTCTTTACCCATTACGAGGTAAACGCTCTTCCCCGGTTGTTGTTGTTGCTCGGGATTAAGAATCAGAGAGAAAGGATTAAAGCACTGAAAAAGAGAACAGAAAAAAGGATTAAAAAAAAGAGACCAAATTTCCAGGACCTTAATTCCTCGGAAAGATTAAGAGAAAGTTCTTGGAAAGAAGATAGAGATCTATGTGATTGAAGTTGATGTTGCCGACATTGCTATCGAAATAAATTGGTAAGTGCTGCTTGACACTATCAAATGCATTCAGATTTTCTGAACAATGAAAGATAAAGATAATAATAATAAAGAAGAATCATAAAAGATGAACCTGTTTTTGATTTCTGGGCTGTTAGAAAAAACGATTTAATTCCAGTTGGACATATGTTTTGAAACCCTAATAGCACATATATATTGTAGGACATTGAAGAATATTCGTAATAATTTATAATATTGCTGAATATTTGATAACAGAATATCATGCAATATTGTAAAGCATTGTGCAAAACATTGTTATACTGAAGGACAATTAGTACTGGCAAAAAATTTGGATTTATCACAGTGTTCTCCACCTCCTTATCTATGCAATTTCTATTTGTATTCCTACCTAATCATCTTATGTAAGCGATGTGTGACAAAACAGAGAAAGCTGCATAAATGACGTTTAGAGCTTGCTCTTGTTACTGAAATATCGTAAATCTGCATCTAATTTGGATTGAATTAGTCAAAAAGGTAGTGATCGTAAATCTATGGTGGATTTTATCCATATTCCTTAGAAAATTAACATAAAACATGCTTTTTGTGGAATTATATGACAATTTCGTGCTGGCAACATACCCATAGGGTAATTAGGTAACAAGATAATTATAATAAATATTTAATTTTGAATCATTTATATAGACAGTTATATGCAGCATTTAAACCACTGCTAATGGACATATATACAATTGAAAAAAAAAAACCGTCACCTACAAAATATTTTTAAGGATTAGGGGTCAAATATTGCACATTTTATCTAATTTCTAAATATTTTCTACCATAATAATTATAATTTTTTGTACAATATTCCAATACATTACGCATAATCGAATAAATAGGATTATCTAATATTCCTGATCACATTAAAATGCCGCGTAAAGAAAATTCAACGAAATTCCTGCGGCTCAGTTGGTAGAGCATCGAATTATTTGTGTTTCATTCTAATAATAAAGATGAATGTACATTCAAAAGACAAGACCATTTCACCGAGAACTACCGACCTTTCTACATAAATAATATGGGGGGGGGGGGAGAAAGGAGCATCTCAAAACGATTCTTTGATATTTCATTTAATTAAAAATTAAGTGAAATTCTAGGGGTTTTCCAAAACCGCAAAAAACTAGTTTTTTTGATATCTTAAAATTTAAAAAATCATAAGTTCCTTGACACAATATGCTGCATAACGTGCTCCATCTTTAATCATTTTTTAAATATATTTTAAGCGCATTTTAAACAATATATATCATTCTTGAATCGAAACCCAAATCGTCCTTATTGTAACTACTAATATTCCATCCAGGATTTTTTTCCTTCATTGCAGTTTATCAAGATTCGGCTTATTTTTTTTAATGTAGAATAGGTTTCCACATAAGGTACATTTCTCATAAAAGATAATGTTGTTGCGCTTTCAATTAAGGCTTAATTTCGGAATCAAGCAATGGTGAAAGTGTCTTAAGATGTGTTCTTTTTTAAAAACTACTGTTCCTTCTTGTCATATATATTTAAATGTATAAAAACACAGAAAATTTGGGAATTACGTAGTAAAATGGACAGCATAGTATAAGGCTTCTAAAACAGACTGAATTAGGTACCTATAAAAATTTGAATACAAAAATATTTTGCTGAGGTACTATTAGAAGATAATTATTCAAAATACTTAATTGAAAGTTTTAGAAAACCTTTATTCTGGGCGAACCAAATCGGCACCAAAGGTAGCCAATAGCAAATAATTATAAGACTGTAATTTGAGCTTAAATGGCAGTAAATTCAACTATAAAATTAATTTTTTATATATATATTCTACGCAATTATGGATTTACCTTCGAAATTCCAGATAAGTATACTGAAATATTTTTAAACGCATAAAGTTATGTGCCTCGAAAGTGGCAGAAAAGTTACCTTATGTTGCAAAACGGTTTGCTTATTCCTAACTGAGCACAAAGATTCCTTGTAACATCGTTACAATATTTTTTTTTATAATTACAAGATTCCAATTTATTTAATAACTCTTCTTGAAAAGAAATATGTTTTATAATTTTCTTGGGTAAACTTGGTAATACATATTACAATTATATATATGTGTATTCTCTTTGAAATGTGTTAGGAAAGAGAAATTAAGGTATCTTTAAAGGAATGTTGTAAACATTATTTTTATCGCTTCATTTGTAGTGTGAGCGCCTGCTGAATTCAGCAGTTTTATAGACCGTGTGGTGAATTAATTAAATAAATAAAGTGTGAATTGGGTCAGGAAATAAGAGAACACTATAGAATGCAGTTAATAAGGGTTAAATTAAGATAAAAATGAGGAAATTGATTATTTAAATTATATATATATATATATATATATATATATATATATATATATATATATATATATAACAAAAATCATTCAAGCATTTAATTCATTTAAAACAAAATTCCATTTACTATTTATAAACATTATTAAAATGCATCTAAATATCTAAATATACATAATGGCTTCTATATGCAGAAATATACAATATTCAAACTTGGATTTCTAAAATATTTAGGCGCTTATTTAAGCTCTAATTCTATTAAACTCGTTTTCAATATAATTTGATTTCATGTAAAATAATTAGGTTATGATTTACAATAACGAAAAATCACATTTTATTCTATTATTTGTGCAGGACAAACTGAGGTGATTAATAAATAAAAATAATTTTTCCGTTGCCACTCTTAGATTGCATACAACAAAAATTTCATAAACATGACGTCATTTTTGCTCGGCATTATCTTTCAAGGTAATTTACTAGATACTCAAATACCATAAAACGGTTTATTTACGCAAAATTTTGGTGGTTGTTACAACAGTATAAATCCACAAACATTCATTCCATTCTTAACAACGGCGAACGGAAGCAGCAGTAGAGCAAACGATTTTCTATCATTGCGTGCGCATTCTTTGTTTTTCCAGGGAAAATTACGACGATTTTAAGTTTGCTGTTTGTGAAGTAACATGTAATACGCCAGGCAAAGTTTTTATTATGGACTAACAGTTTCTTTTTGTTTACGTTTAATCACTTAAACATAGAGAAGAAACACCTGCAAATTTAAGAAATGTAACTGAAACAAACTTAAATCAAATGTGATATTTTCAATTAAATGAATGCAACAGTCATGATAAAAAAATAAGAAGCTTGTTCATTTGAAAGACATCTTTTTATTAAATTATGTTTATTAGTTGAAAGAATTTTGTTAATAGAGTGATTTTTGCCCTTAAATGCATAGCGATGTAGACCTAATCGCATGTTTACACTTTGATATGTAATGATCTTTGCACAGTATTTTTTAAAAATTTTAATTCTACCAAAGCTATTTTATAGTTTACGCACACAATCAGTTGATTTCTTTATCTGTGACAATTCTCATTATTGATGCGCTATCTGATTACAATTTTCATTTCTCTGGCTGTTTAGAGACTATTATTTATATAAAAAGTAATAAAAATATACAGGAAAAATTGTTTTTAGATAGAAATAAAGTAAAAGTGACGATTAATATTTATATTTTTACATATATATAAATGTGGCTTTTTTGTGATGTAAAAAATGCATCAATATGCATAATTGGTTTTTATATAAGTTCACTAAACCTAGAAGGTCATACAATCCTTTGCCATCTATGGATGTACGAAAAGACGGCGTTGGCAATTAGTCTGTACTTTCAAATAAGTGTAAAATTCCAGTATGTAAGGATGCCACACAAGGATTTTATAAAGCACATGCAATGTTCCCTTATGTTTAAATGCTAAAAATAATTGTTTCACGAATTTTCGTGTTTTGTAATGTAATGAAATGTATTATTCATGTTCTAAATATTATATTATTGTACATAGTAGATTTGTAGAACTCAAGGAGTGATTGCTCAGGGTGATGTAGAAATATATCAATAGGTTTTTTTTTGAAAATTAAAAAAAAACCTATTGATATATTTTTTACATTAACTACACCCATTTCTAGATTGACTTCAAATTTTATTTGTTAAAAATAAAAATTAATGCATTTAAAGGTTAAGCTATATTGTTTGTCCATGATTGTAAAAAATACGAAATTCTAATATAATTATAATTTTTTATCACAACCTATTTTGGAAAGTGTTCGGATAATGCTATCCAATATATCCATTGATAATGTATTTCGTGTAAGGGGTCTATAATGCATTCAGATTTCGTTTAAATTCTACAAAAAAAATTGACTTAAAATTAAAACATAAAATTATTATAATTTTTAACTATCATTATTTGTGAAAGTGTTTCAATAGTCCCTTTTAATATTAGGTATAATTTCATAAACAAATAACTTAAAATGATAAAAATCAGAAAAATAAAAAAAAATTAAATAAAGCAAGACAGACGTATATGCCGGATTTTTGGATATTTTACATCTAGTATTCACGGAATTTGCTGTTTGTTGAAATTAATATTCCTGAACTTCAAATATTTACCTAAATATACAAAATAAGTAGTTGATATATAAATCAGTACAAATGTTTTCTTATCGAATTTCTCAGATATCCAGACATTACGGTGCATTTCATGTTTTAAGCTCAGCTTCGTCATATGGACCAACTAACATAGTATACCTCTAACATGACCTCTCCATATTCAGTCCATAATTCCATACTAAATTTCATCCGTTTTGCTCTCTGCTTTTATAGTTATTATGTCATATACAAACAAATGAACAAAATTTCAATATATTAGAATATTTTGATGCCAAGCATGCTAAACTTATGAGGATTATTATAAGCTCTATACTTTGCACGAAAAATAATTCTAAATAGAATTTTTGAGGTTTTCAATATTTTCTATTTCTGTAAATCATATAAAAAACATTTCTTGGTCATAATTTTTAGAATTATAATTCTTCTATTTTGTGTCGTGAAATTTCGATTTCGAAATTTTGAGTAATGTAATTCTTTCGCTTTCTGATATTCTTACGTAAGCAAATTTCTAATTACAATGTTTTATGATTATAATTCTTTCTCTATTTATATTGCATACACAAGAAAAATTACTGGGAGAATTTTGCAGGATTCTAATGCTTCTATTTTGTATATTTTGAAATTAATAAAATTTCTATATCCTATTTTTGAGGATTCAAATTATTAATCTTTCCATACTTCACTTGTAGGAAAGAAAATAAAAAATCCTTCGATGTTAGTTGTTCTCACATAATTTTTTTATAAACAATTACAGTTAAATAACTGTAATAATAAATTACATACTTTAAATTAACTTGTAATTTCAATCTTAGTAGTATTTTGAAGAAAAATAAAATATAGATTATTTTTATAAAGTCAAGATAATGCTGATTTTTTTTCGTTTTTTTAAGGAAGCAAGGAAGCGTTTTTTAAGGAGTCGATCATTTTTTTTATTGAAAACCCATTCATCTTCCTTTTAAATAATTAATTTCGCCGTTTAAGGGAGAAAATATTTTTTTCTTCTCAGACGTGAATTTTAATGTGCACCGGATATTACTTTTTCTGAGACGGGAGCAACGTTTCAATAGGTAATTAAGTATCTGAAGTGGATCGATGTTTCAATTCTTTTGTTTCGTTGTGTCTACATAAATTATTACCAGTGTTCACTAAAGAGAATACATTTAAAAAAAAAAGAAAAAAAAGACAATTTTCTTTTATATATCTGCAGAGAAAACTTGCATTGTTTTTTTTTAAAATTTTTTCCTTAATTTTCATTTGTATTCAACTATTAAATTCATTTCAGTCATAGAAGTGAAAGCAGAGACTGCAGGACTATTCAAAACAATCGCACTAATTATGAATGGCTATTATTTTATTATAATGAAATATAGGCCAATAGAATTTGAATAAAGTAATAATTGAGAGATACATGTTTTGTTTGGATGTGCTATAATGGTTGTATGTGACTTAATTTTGACAAAATATAACAATAGTAAAGTAGAGTTCATGTAATAGTTTACTTCCCACCGAACATTTAATACTAAAATCACAACCATTGATAAAAGTTCTATAGATTATGCATGTTTTGTACTTAGTTAACCTCATGAAACTATTTCTCAGTTTTTTATTTCATTAGAATTTATTGAACAATTCATTATTACCTTTAATTCATTCAATTCATTGTACATTTAAAACATTTTAATGCCCATTTTGGAAAGAAAAGGTACTCACAAAGGATGCTTCATATGTTAGTAAAATTGACTTCTGCAAGTTCATATATATTTTGTGAACCAGCTAGTTTGTCGGTGAGATTGTTTATATTTAATTCTAATTAAATTAATTATTCACAATTTCGTATTAATGTATTCATATTAAAGCTGTGCTATTCTAATAATTTTACATATTTCTGTTCATTGTTACATGGACATTACTAACAGAAACTAGTTCTATCACCATTTCCAGGTCCATTCCATCTAATAAGAATGTAAATGTAAATGTGCAAGTCATCTATTTTCTAACATTCACGGGATTGTAACTTCATTTTTATTCATGTTGTAAACCGCACAAATATTAAACAGCATCTTCCTTCCTTGGCTTTCAATATTGGAAAGAAAATCACAAGAATAAATATTTGATGAAACAGTGAAAACGATTTTAATTTAGGCATAACAATATAATCTATTTTTGAAAATTAAAAAAAAAGTTCCAAAACTCAGGAAACCTTATAGGAGAACTAAATGGGTATCAATAAAAAAATAATTTTTTTATTTAATGACTTCTTAAAGTGATATAAAAATAATTTTATCTATAATATTTTAGAAAACTGTGGTAAAACTAAACGTCAAAATATCGTGAAATTTTAAATAGAGAAATTTAGAATTAAAATTTTAAAAAATTCTCTCCGGATTACATATTTTTAACTCTCAAAATATACCTTACCAGATGTCTTAGCTGCAGTCTAATCTACACACGAACATACACACACACGGAGAGGGAGAGAGAAAAAAACGCACGCGCACACACACACACACAGAGAGAGAGAGAGAGACAACGCACCCACAGATAGAGAGAGAGACCACATACAGAGAGAGAAAACACACGCAAACACATACACACACACAGAGAGAGAGAGAGGGAGAGAGAGAGAACACACAGATAGAAAATGGGAAAAGACACTTACTCAGAAATAGTAAGATTATACACACACTCACATATACAGAGAGAGAGAGAGAGAACGCACACATACACAGAGAGAAGTAACACACATACATGCACTCACAGATAAATAACATACAGACATGTAAACAGAGAGAGATTATTAATATTTCTTATCGCTGGACAATGACGAAATCATGTCTGAATTATTCCACATATATCTTTTGGCTGGAGGTTATGGTTTCATTTCAACCAAAATTATTTAGACTCATTCACGAACAGTCTATATAAACAGTGGTTAAATTTAGTCAACGATTTTATACAAAATAACCAAAATATCGCGAGGGATCAAATGGCTAATTTCCATCAATTTAATAAGCCAGCTGACGAAACATAGTCGAGTCTGCACTCCAAATTTGTTACCGTATTCTACATATTCTGTTTACACTGTCCATGATGAGAGGTACTGATTTTCACGCAATCTGGGAAGAGATCATAAATTTAATCAGTTAGAATGATGATAGATGATAAATTGGATCAGTCTTCGGATGCTTCATCAACGTCTATCATCAGATAACTCCCAATTATTTATCATGCCTGTCTTTGACGAATCTAATTTTAACAGTATGACTTTCGATATTATCTTCTGATCATTTTAGTTCACGAAATAGACAATATTAGATTGTCTCAAACCTTTGAATCAGTAGTAATGATGTAATTTTGGTGTTATAGATTCGAATATTACGTAGATTATTCAAATGCTTGGAAATCATGTACATGACTTTTATATTCAATTGGAGATTCCTAGGTAAGAGTCAATTAGTTTCCTTCAGAATCATAACTAAAAAAATTCTCACATGATGAAATAAGATGACTCTCCGGTTTTCTTATAAACAACTTATAAATTTGAAAATAGACGCTTTTTTAAAAATAAACTTTTACAATTCATCTCCTGCCACTTTTCATCATATACATGTATAGTAATGAGACTTTGTTGTATATTATTTTAAAGAAGTTATCCAAATATTAGTCTTTAAATTTGGGACGTATTTCTTTTAATAATGAAAGTCGTTTAACTATAAATAAGGTAATTTGTTCCGAGATTTGTGTCTTAAAATTTGGCAAATCGAGTTGTCCGGATATTAGTCTTTTTTAACATTGGAACGTATTTCTTTTGATAATGAAATTTGTTGAACTATAAATAAGGAAATTTGTTCTGAGATTAATATTTTAAAATTTGGCAAATCGAGTTGTCCGGATATTAGTCTTATTTAACATCGGAATGTATTTATTTTGATAATAAAAGTTGTTGAACTATAAATAAGGTAATTTGTACAGTGTCTTAAAATTTGGCAAATCGATCCTTTTTCGAAATAAAATTGTACACACTTTATTTACCCTTATCATATATACGTTATAATGGCACTCATCCGTTAAATTGGAGTTTTGGAGAATATCGCATGTGCCTGGTGAAGAGAATAATTAAAAAAAGAACGTGAGAATTGCGTCCACAGGTTGTAATGTAGAAGGAAAGGAATTTCGCCTCATTTAAGAATTAAACTGAGAAATCACTGAATCAGCAATTTATTAGGCGGTACTGAAAATTCTAAGGAAATCAAATGTCTCTCAATATTTAACAGCTATTAGGTATGGTGAGACGTTGATGGAAAGAATTTTACAAACATAATTAAATTTATAGCCCACACAGAAAAAAAAAAGTTTATTTTCTGTTGAATTCTATGTATCAATTTAATAAAAAGATACAATAATGCATTATTTAAATTAATATAATGAGAAACATATATAAATATTTTGTATTTTTGTTGTTTATAAATAATTTGATTTATCGATATGAAGACATTCCATTTAATTTGTATATAATCAGATGCTCATCTGTAATAATAATTATCAGTAATCGGTTGCCTATTTTATCATCGATAATATTGATAACTTATTACAGAAATAATTTTGCCTTTTCTTATTTGTTATTTTTGAATACAAATTTTTGGATATGATATATATATTTTCAAGTAACAGTACTATTGTAATGAAGATATTGTTACTGAAAATTCTCGAAAAATCTGCAAAAATCAATAGGAATCAACTAGTTTCAGAGCATTGGGTGTACGGAGATAAAAAAATCGATGTGTTTAATAACAAAGGGTGATATTTTTATTAAACATAAAAGCACAAACGCGTACAAACGACAAAACTCAGCAGTACCATACATAATAATAACACTCATAGGAAATTCTAGAAGGATTGGCATAATTCGCATCCTAATACTTCTATTGCTAAAATTGGAAATTCTGGAAATCTTCCATTTTTTCGCCAAAATCTCTAAATTCGTCGCCAAGTTGCTAAACAGTCTCGAAGTTAGTCGAAAAGCCAAAGGATCATTAATTCGCCAATTACTCAACATCCATAAAAAGTATCTGCACTATTGTATTTCCTTGCTAAGAAATAATGCAATGGGAAGTAACCTTCCGAATGGTATCAATATGTAAAGTCGATTTTCGTTTTATTATAAGCCCTAATCCTATTTTTATACTTAAAATTAAAACATGATTAGTGTAGCAAAATATGAATTAATGGTTAATGGTATGCCTGAGCTACAGCCCAATTATCCCACTGGATAAGTCGACCCTTACTATGTAGATAATATGACAAACTATTTTCTGGTTCAATTCAGAATAGTGAATATGAAAAAAAAATTTCATTTATTATTATTATTTGAAAGGGTGCTATTAAAATGTGAAATGCATGTTTTCAGTGGCAAGGAACTCGAAAATTTATTGCAAAATTCATTTTCTCATTTTATATTATTACAAAATCAAACAAGACTTCTGTACTAAATGAAACGCAGTAATAACACAAAATCCAATTTTAAACTACATATTTTCATTTATAGTGAATTGTTTTCAAGAATTACAAAAAAAAAAACCCTTCTTATGTTATATTCTTAACCATAAACTGGCTGCTTCGACCAGCAGGATAGCACACGGAAAAATCTGAATGACCGGACAGCCGCAACGACAACACTGGCTGGAACTGTGATTCAGTCCTAAGGGTCATCACCGGCCACCCTACACTTCTTCCCTTGGGAAGTACGTCTCCTCATCGATGGTAGGTGCTAGACTCCCACTTTTTCCTGTACCCACCAGGGTGGCAAAAATCAACAACCATACCGGAAACTTCTTATTCTCTATTACGAATTGCCCCTCCTGGGGAGTGTTATATTCTTGAAATTTTATAACTGTATTCTTAGAAATTTATTAAATGACTGAATGCGGTTGATATAATGTAGTCGCAAATTTATTAACTTAGTTTGCAATTGCTAACTTTGCGTCGCAATACACTCTTATAAAGAGTTGCTAATAAATTGTTTCCGATTCATTTCCATAACTTTATGGTTAATTTCGAGTATATTTTATGCAAACTGTCATATAGGAATTAATTAGTTAATGGAATTGTAAATGCTTTAATGACTCGTCTCGTGTTTTCAAAACAAAATTTCAACCAATTATGATGGAAAAGCTGCAATCGAATCTCCTTTTGAAAAGCCGTTCGTTCCAAAAACCATTCATTAGCCACGAAGAACCCTTATCCAGCAAAATTTTGTTAAATTCGGCATAAACAACACGGCGATATTCGAAAAATCAAAAATGATTTAAAAGTCATGATTTTGAAACTTCACCTCTTAGAAACATGTTCCAAATGCTTTTCTAAAGAGTTTCACAGACATTCACCTCCTCCCCCCTTCACAAACGGTGTGCAGACGAGCATTCTCGGCACGTTTCTGGAGTCGAGAAGCGTGAAATGAGAATGCCAACCCTTTAAATAATACTTCCGACAGGAAACCTGAATTTTAAACCCTCTGATTTCTCGCCCGAGAAGGGTAATTAGTGTAATAAGTCACAGAGCAAAGGCAAAGGGCTTGAATTTAGAAAGCAAAGGAATAAACGTTGAATTCTCTACATTTTCATCCTTGATATTCTTCTAGATCTTAATACATTGTTATATATGTAAGGGATATTTGTGTTTCGGTTTATAAGGTTTTGTATGTAATGTTTCCATAGTTCCTCTTTCGTTGTCGGAGGGCTTCAAGGCATTAACAGCTCACTGAGCTTCATTTATTTCCTTTTATCACATAGATTCTATTTCACGGAAATGTAGAAATCCTTTCGTTAGTCTTCACACATGTAATTCTTCTTTTACAGACATATAATTCTTCTAATTTCTTATTTATCAGAATTTAAAATATATTGCTACGTATGTTTAATATTGCTACCCAACTCAGTAAGTTTCTTAATATGGATGAAAATTTTATTAATATTTTAATGCTGAATGGATGACAGGATAAAGACTCTGGACCTCAGTGACTTGGTACCCAATTTAGAGGCAAAAATAAAGGTTTTTTAAAAATACAGGAATTTTGGCGACATCTATATTAAGAACCGAAATTCGACAATTGTGTAATTTTACGAGAAAATACAAAGTATTCTCGTAAGAAGAGGGAAAGGATTTTAAGTACAGGGACAGGAATTCAGTCCTTCAAAGCATATGCCATAGTAAAATGGTGGATTTTGTGTCTTTATTATCTTTCAATTTTGAGATGTCGATAAAATTTCATTTAAATTGAGAATCCTTTTCAAAAATAATGCTATTAAGCGGCGTGTTAGTATGATATAGTTCATATTTCTGAAATAAATGCCTAGTTTTTTTTTTTTTTTTTCAATATCTCAACAGTCATCCATGCTTTGTTTTTCTGGGGTTTTTTTTTCAAAATAAATACATTGAGTCAGATTTATTTATCTATTATTTGACTTAATATTTTTCTAAATATTTTTTTATTTAAATGATTTAATCTTAAATAAAAGATTCATACTCTTTGGCCATTTTTAATGCCAACCAAAACGTGTTAATTAGTTGGAAATATTAAAAAAAGCATTGAAATACTCTTATTTAAAGATTAAAATTAACTAAGCTGAAAAAAGTTTCATGAAAATGTAAACCTTTAAGGCTTATCTTTTTTTTAAACAAAGACTTCTTATATTTAGCATTATGTTGGATTAGTTTATGATTGTTTCAAATATTGTTAATGCTTTTTAATGAGTGAATTGATTAAAGGAATTGTTAAACAATTGCGTTGGGGATTTTTTTAACGTTTAAGGCACCTGAAAAGAAGCATTTTTTAAACTTTTATTCCATTTTATTCAGATATTAAAGTAGTTCAGAAAAACTCTTTATTTAAATTAACATTTGCGCAAAAATTATTTTAATGTCTCTTGCTTTTAGGACGTTTTTTTTTTCAGATATCTAACATTAATCTTTTATTAGTGAATATTGTTATTTAATAGAACCAAACTCCATTTTTTAAGAAAAAAATTAATACAACATTTGATATTTCTTAATGATGAAAGATTAGATTTTGTTTTTCAAATTAATAAAAAAAGAAATTAAAAAAAATTCAAAACAGTGTTTTTAAATGTTTATTATTAAAGGCTAATAAATTATTTTTGAAAACATTTTAGTTTTAAAAAATGTAGAATAAATTCTATGATGAAATGATTTTGTAAATAATTTTCTCAAAAGTCATATTAAAACACATTTTTTTAAGTAATTGCATTTTAACTATCGATTTAAAAAAATAGTTGAAATACAGAAATACAACGGAAATTTACTTTAGCATTATCTACGAAAATACCATAATAAATTGAATTAGTGCTATGAGAATTGTAACTAATATCCAATCTCTCCGTCAGGGCACTAACTGAAACTTCGCATCGTGTAAATACTCCAAATCTCTTCATATATCCTTCGAGTAAGGGTCTATTGCGCCTAACGTCCAGTGCAATCAAGAGTCATATGACGTTGAATCCATAAACTCTCAGAAGTGGAACTATAACGTATTGGAGATATGTCTAGTTAATAATGCAGGAGTCAGCGTTTATGCTATAATAGTGATAATTGATAATTACCTTCAATGATACTGTGGTAATATCTTAATTCATATTAACGGTAAGCGCATCGATTTCATAAATATTATTCCTCTCGAGCACAAGAGCCAATTTATGCTGTGATATATTTATTAAGTGGATAGATCTAATAACATATAAATGTCATATCAAAGAAAGATATGCGTTTGTTTCGATGACAATATAAGTTTTGTTTATACTTCGTCTTATGCAAAGTATACAAAGTGAAAATGTTGTAATTGTCAAAAATAAATAAATAAATAAATAAAATCTGAATTCTGGAGCTTGAGGAATCTGCAATTTCAGACTTCCTTGGGTCCGAAAACTCATTTTTGTAATTATATCCGCATATCTGCAAGACTGTCATTCTACTATCACAATAGTTTAAAAAATGAGCCAGATGGATGGAATTTGGTTTATGGTCTTTAGTTTCCAAAGTTTTAGATTTTTATCTTATTTAAACGGAATTCTTACAAAGAAAATTTGCCTACATGGATTTAAGCGACATAATAATGAAACGAAGAAAGCTTGATGGATACAATTTGTCATACAAATTTGCCCATTAAACATACCTGCACAACGAAAACAGTAACATATGCAATTTGGAAAATTTATAAGTAAAATGTTAGCTGAAATTGTTTATATATTATGAATTCATTTAGACATATTTTTTATCTATTTATTAAAGCTAAATTATGGATTATTTTAGTAATTCGTGCAATTTAGATATTTTGTGGGGGAACTTTAATTAATACCTCACCCTCGAAACATTTCCATTGATGCAAGAAAGGTAAAACTGTCTTTACTTAGCAAATCTTCAATAAACAGGGCGAGCAGTCTTTACCGAAATTTTCCCGCTTTCTCTTCATTAAATGTATTATGTCCTTTTCCCCTGCATGAAGTAGTAGACCTTGGACAGGTCCACCAATGTCATAAATTCTCAAAGTTTTTTTCTCAGGGTTCCACACTTTTCAGGATCGTTTCAAGCTAAAATTTAACACAGAATTACAATTGTAGTAGCATACAAATTTCATTTATTTCAGTCATTGTGTTTTTAGTTATCATATTTTTATGTGTGCGAAATAACTATTGTAGTAACATACAAATTTCCTTTATTTAAATCAATGTGTTTTTGAGTTATCATGTTTTTATGTGTCTGAATTAACATTGTACTAACATACAAATTTCATTTAATTGAGTCATTGTGTTTTTGAGTTATGTTTTTATGTGTCTGAAATGACATTGTACTAACATACAAATGTCCTTTATTTAAGTCATTGCGTTTTTAAGTTATCGTGCATTTATGTGTTCGAAAGAAAAGCTCAACAGATAATCAGCCCCTTGACGAATTTGATTCCAAATATTATATGAAAACAGATAGTAAATCCTAAATTAGCGTCCCAAATTTTGTTAATTTAATTTTTATGTTTCTCAATCATTGTGATAATTTCACAAATTGTCATTCTGAGAATTTGATTGACACATTTAAAAATTAAACGACACATTTAGTGTAAAACACCACACTAAATTTCATCCGACTGACTCAAAAAACTTATGGAATGACAGACGGTTATGATACTAAAAATTTCGTATTAAAACTCAGAAAGATCAAAAATATGGAGATTTGTTAAAATCGAGCTTAAATTTTTAATGATTACAATAGTTTCACTTTGTATATTTCGTATGTTAAAAATAACAAAAAAAAAAACTTTTTTAAGCGAGACAAAATTTAATTATGCGCATGATAATTTCACCAAAAATTTAATTACACATTGACAGCGAGAAAAAAAGAAAAAGTAGAAAGAAATGTTAAAAATAAAATAATTTGATATGTTTTTAACCAGTATAATCTATCTGGAAAATGGCTTCTAGATTTACTAAATACTACCCGTTAAATGCATTAAATTAGTAGAATTAAAGGTCCAATTAGCGTAGATCTTCGTTAAATATGTGATGCTCCTAATGGAAGCAAAAGTTAAAAGATCTTAAGAAGAAAGAATAATCAAATCAGAGCTACGATCACGCAATGCTCCTAATTAGTGAGCAATTCATGTTATATAAGAGCGAAACAATTTCCCCCCTCTCTTTTTGATAAAGTTCAAACTTCATAAAAAATTCATGCACTCAGATATCCTTCTGATATTTTTGATTAGGATAATGTGTATATAAAATGAGTATGGCTACAAAATTCTGTTAAAGATTTTGCTAAATTAAAAAGGTTTAAACTAAGCTTTAATAAATGATTTTAGGGAGTCCACTTATATGATTATGGTAATTAACCAGTTTTGGAAATTGTATTTAAACATTGAGTGGTTAAATTAAATACAGAGTTTATAGAAAATGTTTGGGTTTGTAAGGTTCGCGATTAATGATTATTTGTCTTTGATCTTATATCTATTACAAAACAACCGGGGGGCACCTCGAAATGAGGATGAGATGCTTCCGGTATAGAGGTTGGATATCGCTACCCTGGATGGTACACAAAAAGGGGGGATCTGGCTCCTCCCATTGATGACGGGACGCACTTCCTTCAGGAAGGGTTGTACCGTGGCCGGTGATGGCCCTTAGGACTCAATCAGAGTTCCCGCCAATGTTGCTGCTGCAGTGGTCCGGTCATTCAATGTTCTTTATCCATGTGCCTTCGGACGGGTTGGAGAGTCAGTGATATGGCTTAATCTAATCTAATGCTACAGAATAATGAATAAATGATGGACGAAATATAATGCCGCATTGGAGAAATATTTTTAATTAAAATATTTAAATGAAAAAGAAAGAAAGAACCCTAACCTTAAGAAAAAAACCCTAAACCAACTATCGAATTTTCAGATAATGAAAGAAAACTAAGCGGGAGTGGTTTCCCCAAAACTTTCTCGCATTCTCTCTAATAAAAGTTTTATTCTAGAAAACTCTTTTCATGGCACTGGAATACAATAGTTACGAAGTATTAACCTTTGGCGTGAATATAGCATTTTTATTGAATCTATCATGTCATCCTTGCCGAGTTATTTGGCGACATATCCCTTACATGCTGTTACAGCCCAACTTATGGTTCAATCACTTGTTGAATTTGGTTCAAAATTTGATAGATATCTAGATTATAGGTGTTAATTCTGCATTTCCAATTTTATCTATCTCGCTTTCTTCGTTTTGTATTTATCGTGTCAAATTATATTCGAACAGCTGAATAGACAGACTTCCTCCGGGTGGATTTTGTTTAAAATTTCATGGAAATCTACAAATTTGGTGTAAAGACCGTATACCAAATTGCAGCCATCTAGCCAAAAGCAATTTTGAACTGCCTTTGTCACAGCCAAACAGATAGATGAACATTTTCCAAAAATGTGTTTTCTGAACTCGGAGTGGTCTAACATGTGACGATTCCTCTAAATCTCTAGTTCGATTTTTTGAAGATTACTATAATTTCTTTATACTATGTATACTAAAAAGATAACAGACAAAAACAGAGTGATCTATAAAGTCGAAACTGCAATTTGTTGGTGGAGCTGATTTATTGGAGCATACGTAATGGCGATTTGAAATAATCACATAGCATTTCAGGAGTAGAAATGTTTTCCATCAAAATTAGAAGCATTTTTATCAGAACTGGACTTTATTTACATTTCTAATCAAACCCTTTCACTGTAAATGTTTCCTTCAATAACGTTGGTGACCCATCATGAAATTTTTTTATTTTCCTCTGCCTGGGTGGTAGAAAATAGGTGAAGTTTCTAATGAAGATGCTCGAGAACTTTCCGAAAAATAATACACTGTTGAGGCTGTATTAGTCTGTGCTTCAGACATGATGTATTATTATTTCATGAATGATGGATGTCACCAAAGAAATTCATCAATACCTAAACATCACATATGGATATTTCTATATCGTGCTGAATCATATGATGTCATATCCAATCCTGTGACGATTTTAATGTAGGAACTAAATAATTCAATGAAATGTCATTTCAATATTTCCGTTTTATGTGCTTTGCATGCAAGAAAGAAAAAAGAGAAAAAGATGAGACCAACAAACTTTAAAATTATCAACATTTGCCTTAGAGACATTTCTTCCCTTGTATTTTTAGATGATTATATGAAATGTAGATAGTCTTTTCAAGTAAGAAGAGATGAAGACCACCTTCGGGAAATAATTCGTTTCAAAAGGAATGCTAGTGCTAATCCGAGTAAAAATGCTTTAACAGATGGAATCTGTTTCATTTTCACATGGAGTACGCTAGTCTATGAAAAAGGACAACAGAATCACTAAAATATGAATCAAAAATATAGAGATGATTCGTTTTCAAAATTACCGATTCGATTCTTCAGTAACTAATGATCAATACATTTAATTATAGTAAGAATTCAAGATCGAAATATTTAATTGCAAAACAACAAGAAATCCTTGATTCGCATTTTTCAATAAAAAAAAATGACAAATTGTAAGCAACATATTTCAAAAACAAATTAAAATGAGTCAGAAAAAAAACATCTTGCTCTCTTCAAGTTCGAGAGCTGCGCAAAACTGCATTTTTTTTTCATTTTTCTCGAAGAATGCGTTTGTTTGTTAACAGCAATATATTTTTTGAATGTATTCATCCTTCCGGAATCGTGCTTTTTAAAATATTTTAGCGAAGTCAGTTCAACCATTCAGGGATAAGAAAGAGGAGACTTTGCTTCTAGGTAATTCCCCCTTTTCTGATACTTATGTATTTTTTTTACTAGGTGAAAAAATTAAATCCAATAACCTAAAATGATTTTTTTTTCAAATTAAAATCTTAAAGTTTGAACTTTCTCAATAACTTTGTTAGAAATTCGGTTTTTAGGCTTTCCTACAACTTGAAACGTTGATGCTTTTTGGTAATTGTTTTATCGCAATTTTCCTTTTAGGTTTAGAAAAATGATGAAAAATGATTTTCAAGTTGATGAACAATAAAATTTTTCTAATTAGATGTTGTTTCCTATAAAAAAAATTAAACACTTTTTCACCGTCATCTTAAGTAAGTATTAATGCAATATACTATAATTTTTTTTTGGAAACTAATGGATACTCATCTCTCCTCTCTATATTTTTCTTTTGAAAATAAAAATATATCAAAAAGATATTTTGATAATTTTAAAAGACTTAAAAAATATTTTGAAAGTAAACTTTATATACTTCTATGTAACGCCTCTTTTAATGGTTATAAGTTTGGATTCTTTATGCGATACTTCTCTCAATTATTGATGTCCTAGAGCTCTGAAATCTTGTACATTTAAATAGTTTTAATAGTTAAACAGTTTTTAATTTATTTTAATATTTTCTGAACGTAACTCTATCAGTACCGAAAGGTCCGAAACACCCGTTAAACGAAACTAGAATGGCGCCCAAGTTGCTGGCCCAGGAAAGTGAAATCTCTCCGTCCTTCTTTAAGAGGAAACAATCGAATAACGTTAATTATATTGATTTAATTGAATCCTTGAATTAAGAATGATTTATTTTCCAAGAATGAATCTAATGCCTTGTTTAATAAAAATATTTGTTTCAGAGAGATTTGCGGGATAGGGAATATTTCTAAGAACTCTCAAAGTACGTCCGAGCATACATTTGCTTAATAGCCATAATAGTATCCACATCCATAAGTTATAAAAATAACCATAGCTTAATAGCCATATTTTATATTGTTTCTCACAATATTCATCTGAATCGTGGTCATATATCTTAAAGCAAAGTATTGAATTTCATTCATCTGGATTCACTTATTCACACTATTCGTCACTTATTTTGTTCAGAAGTAAGCAAATACAATCCAAAAATATCTTTTCGGGCATATGGAAGAGAATCATGAAATCTCGTATTTTAATTTGTAAAAGTTACTAAAATGTCTCTTAATATTCCAGAATTAACATGAGGGAGAATGTGATATTGCAACCAAACTATGAAGAAGTTTTCACTAGTTACAGTCGTTATAATGAGATAAAGGAGATAAAGATGACAAATTGATTTACTCTAATTAGCAAAAAATGCCCCCCAAAAAAAGGCTCTGCAAACTATGATATTATTTTTCCATATTTAATGTAAACTTATATTTTTATAAATAGTATTTGTTACGGATAAATTTCCAATAAGTATAAGATGCAAAAGTCCAAAAGGATGGAAGGTCAGTAGCATTGCTTTTTTTTATAGGAAAACACGAATCGTCACTCGCAAAATACAAAAACCCATTGCACTTTCGGAAATCAACAACAGACAGGCAAAAAGAAAATAGTTATTTGACAACCACAACACCACAATAGTGCTCCAAAGGCAGCTATAGAGCTTGCTGGGTAATAAACACTCCAAAACAACAGAATAGAATTGTCGTGTGATTGTTTCACTTTTTACAGTCTCCCAAAAGAATGTAGAATTTTTCTTTTTGAAGCATCTGCAAATATTGGATCTACTAGAGGTATCGGCATAGTTTTTGTATCTTCTAGGACACCTTTTATCATCAAAGGCATTAAATATGGCGCCAAACTACAGCCAAATTATCGCCAAAGTTGAGGCTTCTTGACTTGGCATACATACCGACTCCATTAAATGTATCTTTTAATACTTTTAACTTATTATGAGATTAGCTGTGCAGAGAAACAATATTGTAGACTATTCCCAAAATGTTATTGCAAAGAAGCTTTGGAAATATAGTTTACTCATAATAAATTTTCCAAAACTATAGAATTAGCTTCTCAAGACTATTTAGCTATTTATATCCCAATAGTGTTTAGAATTATTTTTTTTTGAAATATATATAAATATTGGCTCCACATAAAGGTATCGGCAACATTCTTGTATCTTCTAGAACCTCTTTTATCATCAAAGGCACAAAATACACCGATAAATTGCCGTCAAAGTCTGTACTCCTTGACCTGGCATTCATTCAGACTCCATTAAATAAATCTCTTAATGCTCTTTTCTCTGAGACTAAACGCCCAGGGAAGCAATATTGCACATTCCTCCCAAGATGTTACTGCAGAAAAGTTTTGGACGCAAATATATGCGTTATTATTCTTATATTCTTAGAACATTTTCAAAGTATATGCTTCCTCGAAACTGAAACATGCACGTTTATGTCTTGAAGTCACGAATTCTCATAACGGACAAACTATAACCTTTAGAAAGGGCGAAGAGATGAAACATTCAGTGCTCGTTCCTCTAAGACAAAATATTCGAATACAAGTTATCTAAACCTGGTTCCTCAGAAAGTTTTCATTATTTTTATGCATATGAAGATACATGAAATATATTGATACCGCATGAAGATATTGCAAAACGATTTCTACGGCATAATAAGTATTACAAATTTGAATTGATATTGAACAGAGTGTTTAGTCCTGGTATAAGAATGGAATATTTTAACATTTATTAATGCGATATCAATAAATGAAGGATGGATTTAAAAACATTTTTAAAAGTATATTAAATTGCAAACGATTATCTTTATGTGAAAAATTTCAAATTCTAAGCGAAACATATTAAATCATAATGTGTTAATATAAATATTATAATTTAAAAACAATTTTAATCATATTCATAAAAAGTTTAAATTTTTATCAACCTTTTAATTTTTTTTCCTTATATTTTTCCTTCGTATTTAGTCCCACAAATTATTAATTTTACACTCCAAACTGTTCATTTAAGATTGATAGTTTGAATTAAATATGATTTCGATTTCGTCATCTGTTTTTCATCAATTCACGGACAAAACAGATACGTCTTATATTTAGCTTGTTAGATGATTTTAGGGTAGTGAATAAATAACATGTAGAAATCTACACTTATAATAGAATATAATCTAAAATTTACAATTACATTAGACACACTGGTCTTTCCAAAATATAGATAAACATACATTCAAAGAAAAGCAGGCAAGAGAATTCAGTCACCTCAATACTGCGTGAAAATCATATTTGGATTCTGCTCTATGTATTCAGAATAATTCTTTGGTATTTCTTTATTTCTGTGGTTCTCTATAAATAGTTAAAAAATGAAAGCCGTCACCAAACATCGTGACGAAATGTTAGTATCTTACCTATAACGGAGCTTGGCGTTCTTGGTGCAATCAGATTATCGCGAAGTAAACCCGGAATGCAATCATCTTGGCTAAATCTTGCATTTTAAATATAAAGGAACTTTTCGATTTTATCTAAAAATCGCCAAACGCCATAATTATAAAAAAGAATTAATTTTCTTTCTCTATTATGGTGATAGAGCATTATTAATGGACGCCAAATTTATCGCCAAGATTGAGGATAAAAAACCTGGTATCCATTAAGAACCATTTTAATGGCCTCTCTCTCTCTATTCTTTCATATTTGATACAAACGTTAGATAAAAACAATATAACAGAATCGTAACAGTATATTGATATATTAACTTTTAAGGTAACAGAGTGAGTTTTTTCAAATTGAATAAGACTTCTAGTATTATAATATTATCGAGGCAATAATCTCAGTACTATTGCTGATTTTAAGATAATTCTTAACATCAACTCGCATATGTTAATATATATATATATATATAAAATAATAATTTAATCCTAACTAATTTTCTAAATTTTTAGCCTTATTCACCCCATTAGCCCATGTAAAAGACATTCTAAAATATTCTCTTATTTCCTGATCTCATTCCACTTTTAATTCAAATGAAGCTGTGTAAAAATTACTGCGCAATCAGTTCTACGTATCGAGTGAAAGTGATACTTCCGGTGCCTTTCTCAAAGGTCAACACGTGTATTGCATTGACATGTGGCCGGAAATCCCATATTATATAAGACCTACTTTTTTGTCGCACTGCGCCTTGTAAATAAATCATGCATGTCTCCCAGGAGAGAATAAAACGAAATTAAAAATGCATAGTTTCTTCTATGTCTTCGAACCCGCATTATGCTGCAAACAAAAAAAAGGTTATATATATATATATATATATATATATATATATATATATATAATAACAACTATTATTTTATAACTAGTTTAAAATATAAAATAATATTAAAAGAAATTTAAGGCTTCGACATTCTCATTTCATCCTTTTTGGTAATTTCATCATCACTCAGCTTACTTTACTGGTCTTTGATATGATCCTTGCCCTTGTTTTAAATATTAATTATTTATACATTAATTAGCATTAATCCATTCTTAAGAAAACACTATTAAAATGATATCAAATGCGCTCTCTAACACATTGATTTAATAGACATGGAGTCACCACTAACTTTCTTTGGACTCTATCTCTTGACATTCGTTAAATAAGAAACAAACAACCACCAAACAACTAAGTTATTATAGAGTATTTCTTTAGATGTGTAATCTCTTTATTTAAAGTGTTAATTGACATAGTACAGAAAGGGCTATTAATACGTATTGCTGAATGTCGGCAACCAAATACGAGCAAATCTTTATAAGCCATCGATGTTTTACTTGTAGTAGGTACTATTTTGTTTGTTTTGAAGCGAGGAACAATGCGAAATAGAATATAGTAGAAGGAAAGAATATAAAATGTGTTGTAGCATCCCAATCCACAATCAGATACATTGTTCCAGGAAGGTGTTAACATTACCTACTCAGATATCGATTATGCAGAAATCCATGCAGTTCGAAATTAGCAATGTGGAAACTATTCTGAGAGGCTCAAATGAAGCCGAGAAGTTTTTCGCTTGGATTGCAAAATTTTATCTAAACCAGATACAGGGAATAAAACAAAAGGATAAAATAAATACTTATAAATAAACTCTTGCAAAATAGTCTGATTTATAGACTAGATCAGTTTATCAGATCACCCTACTTATATTTTAACATTTTCATGGGCATAATAAATTTATTTTTCAGCTGATATTAATGGATGTATAAATTTAATAGAGAAAAGATCAGAAACGGACCTGTCATCTATTGTCTGTATTAGGTACTAAAGTCATATTTTTTCAATTGATTCTCGAAAGACTACCGCCTGGTTAAGCTAAAGATTTTAAAAGAGAGTTATGAAACAATTAAAGTTATTTTGGGAAGAACATTTTGTTTTTGCACAATGGTCAGAGAAACGAGTATGACATCTCACTTGTCAAATTTCTACACCACAGCAGCGAGAGAATGCCTGCGTTAGATGCTATTAGGATTAGATAGGTAATAGTGCCAAGTGGATCGTTGGTGAAATTAGATCTCACACTTACGATTATGTAATTTAAAGAAAGATTCAGTGAACAGAGTACTATTTCATTGCTTTAGACGTGTGAGAAAATGTAACAAATATATTTTATGTATAAATTGGTAATGGTTGATAACTAAAAAAACATGTTTATCCTTTTAAAAAATTGTGTCCACTATAGTATTATTTTTATTAAATTGGAAAAATTTACCAGAAATTTCTTTAATATTTTAATGACAATCAAAAAGTTTTAATTAAAATTATATGGAGATCATGCTATCAACGATTTGATATTCAAACACGCACATTTTTATAAGTAAATGATCATGATAATGAGATATAACTTAAAGCAACATGCAGCAATAAATGACATGCGCAAAGACGTTTCTTCCGTGATTATACTATCGAAATAACAAGTCATTATATTCAATCAGAGGAAATTATGTATCAAACGCAGTGACCCATGAAACACAAATTATGAATCAATAACAATCAATCAAAAGTCAAGCATATATATGTAATGATATCTCTAAATCTAAATTAAATCCAAATGAATTTCCCAATGTTTATCTTAATTGAGCCCATATTGATAAATTCTAATATGTTCTCTTATTTACTGATCCAATTCCACTTTTTTGTTTAATTAATGCTGCAGAAGTTTTGCAAAAATGCTTAAATCAGCGGTTTCCACGCTTCGAGTGAAGGGATAAAAATTTGTAGATCTAAACTAATTCTTTTAAAAGATCCCTGTAATTCCCTTACCTAAATCGACAAATGTAAAGATATCCCTATTATAATTTCATATCATATAATCATGGGGGTAAATATTACGTTCGCTCTTTTCTTTTTTCTCTCTTGTGCAGTGCTGTAGATTGACGTCCTTGTCGATTCTTGCTTTTACATAAATTATTTCTCCCGGGATGAAATAAAGCGAAGTTTTAAAATAACAAAAGTATCTCTCTCTTCGGCCATAACTCTGCTACAAAAATTATGTGTTTACATATATCTGATATAAAAACGGTCTTCTGTTTTCCAAAATATTTTACCTATATTTTTGATATCATATATTTTCCATTCAAACAAACGAATTACTTTATAAAAATAGTTACATTTATTAAATTCCAGCACCATCTTTTTTTTTGATACACCTTCATAAAGCCTCATTCAAAAAATAACTATATTACCAAAATTATTTCTTGTACCAAATTTCAGCATCATCTTTTCGGATACACTTCAAAAAGCTTCATTCAAAGAAGAATGATATTACCCAAAATATTTCTTGTGCCAAATTCCAGCACCCTCTTTTCTGATACATCTTCATAAAGCTTCATTCAAAGAACTATATTAACAAAATTATTTTTTATGCCAAATTCCAGCACCATCTTTTCTGACACACCTTCATAAAGCTTCATTCAAAGAAAAACTATATTCCCAAAATTATTCCTTGCACCAGATTCCAGCACCATCTTTTCTGATACACTTCATAAAGCTTCATTCAAAGAGGAATTATATAACCAAAATCATTCCTTGTGCCAAACACTAGCAACATTTTTCCGAATACACCGTGCATAAGAAATCACCTCTACAACTCTTATGAAATGATTTAATCTTTAATTTAAAGCTAAAACTGCGAGTAACCCGGATATTTTAAATATTTACCTTTCCCCTCTTTCAAAACAAGTTTTAAGGCCATCGAATTCTTCAGAACGGAACAAGTCAGAGCAACAAGCACCTTCCTAAGAACGAGCTGGAGCACAACGCATTTAATTTATTACTCTACTGAGAGACGAAGCATCTGCAGTGCTTATAAAACAGCAGAGAATCGATTTATAGGGACCAAGGGAAGATTTTTGACCCTAGAGAGTGGGAAAGTTTGTCTTTTATTTCAGGGAAATTCACTCGGAGTGGGATTAAAACATTCTGATAGGAGATGCCACCAGATGGTTTGGAAATTTTGTGGGAATTTTTCAGAATTCGACAATTATTCTTCTGTAGTTCGCAGAAAAGACGTCTGAAAAATCTGTAATTCTAAAAGTATAGCGATTCGCCAGCTGAATTCTGTTTCATTTGTTGTTTTTTTATTATTCTTCAGGTTTTATTTATCGTTTTCATTTTCTAGTTTACGCAGAAATCTATTTTTTTAAAAATGATCTATGAATAAAGCAGAATTACGAAAGTATCTTGCAAGTTTATTAATATTTTTATGATCTTTATACATGAAAATGAATAATTATTTTTAGCTATTGAATTATTTAATGTTTCTAAAACTAATTTCGAAAACTGAATTATATCATATTTATTACATTATTATAAAAAAATATACTATAAAATTCACGATTCTTTTCTTACCATTTTTTTTTCATTTAGATGGTAATAATCAAAATTATCTCATACTATAAAAATTTATTTTTGAGTTTAAGTAACAATATTCTTTCTGATTTTTTTTTACTATTAATTTTTTACAATGTGTTATTTTGAATTCCCGAAAACCTTTTTACATACAAAGCGTAAAAAAAAAAGAAGCTAATTATCAAAATTTTCCATCTCTTGAATATTCTGGTTTGAGATTTTCACGAGTTCAAAGAATACATTTTTGTAATTACGGTTTCCTATCAGTTTCTTTTTAATGCAATAATTTCAAAATTAGAAAAATGAAATATATGAAGTGAGGTATGAAGTCTTTACAACAAAGACCTGTGGTAGATCTACATGACATTTTGATTGAAATTTGTGCTCTGGAATCTAATTCAAACATTAATACCAAAAATCTAATCTAAGAAGGTAAACACTTGGCATGTGGTTTTGTTGTAAAGATTTTAGGTATGTAACGCTTTTTTTACAGTTTATATACTTTAAGTATCTGCAAGTCTGTTAATTCATATCAACAATAAATTTTGAACTAAATTCTTCAAAGTTATACTGCCTGTACTATTTTATATTTTTGTGTGAGTAAGCAAGTTAGCTGAAAAAAAAAAGTCCCAAGCTAAATAACAGAAAATTAATTTCTGATTATTACACTAAAAATATAGATAAGTATTAATCATGTTTTGTATGTTACTCAAAATTATGATCTTTATCAATAATAAAGAAGTATGTATGTGAGTGGATTGGTGCTATATAGGCAAACCATTTTAAATAGAGCTAGAAGGTAGATACAGATATATATTGAAGAAGAGGACTGTAGGGCTGGGATAGAATGGTTGATAGGGAATTGGATTCACGTCCCTTTTGTTGCGAGTTCGAACCCCGCCGGCAGAAGACTTCTCGTGTGTGTGGTGGCTGGCGCACGTATAAATCTGTCGTGGTCACAAAGTCATCCATGTCGAGAGTAATACCACTGGATACTGGATCAGGTGTGATCGTTCTCTGATTCAGGTCTAAATTACGATTTGTGGAGGAGTGAATGAAATGCATGAATGAAGTCCACCCAGTAAAATGGATTGTGAAGTATGTAGCTAAGTCGTACTCTTGACCCTAGATGGCGCTACTGATAAACAAGAGACGTGCCATTCGCTTAAAATCACTGACTTCTAAAGTCAGTGGGCCTGTCTATGACAAGTGACATTAGAAACAGCAACAGAATAGGACTGTGCATTTCAGAGTGATTTAGGGTTGCGATTTTAAATTAAAATGAAGCAAAATTTTGAAACGTTTCCACCCTGAAAAATAAGGCAACACAAAAATAATTTTGCAGCATCTTAAAATTTAAAAAAAAATCATTTTAATACCATCAACATAGATTCTACGGAATCTTTGTCTAAGTTTTGAAAAAGTTATAAAAAATACATGATTTTCAACAATAGATTTCATTGTTGTAATAAAATTAAAAACGTTTTTAATGTTTTATCACGTAATTAACAGTGCAAGTTTCATAATTATCTGCACAATTTATGTGAGAAATTAGAAAGTGAAATCATATCACAGCAAAATGCAGCATGCAATTTAAAATCAATCAAAAAAGAAGAAAGATTACAAAAACAAACTGTGTCTGAAAGTATCATCAATTTACTTATGTGACATGTTTTTAAACCTGCTAATGGGTTTAAATTTAAGAGCAATAAATTTAATAATTCTTTAGTTATTGCAATAACTACTGCTTTGATTACTTTATCATTATGTAAAATGGTTTATTTTAAAGACACGATTATTTTATTGCTTTCTGGAAACATAACTTATTCCACATTAGTCGCTTTTGGCTCTCTGCTGATTAAAATCTAGAAAAAAAAATCCAGTAGAGGAAAATTTCCAATACAGTTTAGACATCAGAATTATAGATCAGAATCTACTAGGGCATCTTTTTATTAGTGTTATCTTTTTGAGGGCTATTCTATATTCATTTTTTTTCTCATCGCAAGTAAACGATAGAAAAACTAGCCAGACAACACGGATTTGTTTATTTTAGCTGATCACAAGAGGCTACCCATGGAAATAATAATTAAGCGATACGAAATGAAAACAATTTTTATTTTATTCGTATAGAGCACATGCCTGTCAATTATTTTACAATTGCAAGTGATAGTTAAAGTAAAAAGAAAATATTTTCTTTTTTCTTGAGAATAAGCATGAAAGTGTTGTTATTAAATTAATTAAGTAAACTTTGTATGAATTTTGTTGAATTATTATAACTCGCAGTTAAAAAAAAAAAGTTGTTTCTTTTTATTTACTTTCAATTCCGTACTGTTTTTTACATTTTTTCACAATTTAGGAAAAGTAGTAAAAATTATGTTTTTTATATATATTTTTAAGTATATTCATTTTAAGTTAAGAAAATTTTAAATACAATTTTTTTAAAGAAGAATATAGCATATTTTCTATACTATGTCTTTTATGTATATTATAAAAAAATATGTTTTTTATACATAAAAAATTATGTTTTGCATGTATATTTTTAAGTATATTCATTTTAAGTTAAGAAAATTTTAAATACAATCTTTTTAAAAGAAGAATATAGTATATTTTCTAAAAATTATACATAAAAAATAAAATACTTGAAATTACAATTAAAAAAATCTATTGAGCCATTTTTAAATATTATTTTTCTTGTTTAAGTTATTGTAATATAAATCATTCTAAACGAATTTAACAGTTTAAATGTATATGCTATTTTTAAAAGCAGCATAGCAGATTTTCTTGTAGATTCCTTATTTTAATCCTAAAACAATTCTTATAAATAGCTAACGTTTACGAAATAAATTCGACTTCTCAAATTCAGACCGTTAAATATTAGACGCTAAAAATGCATCTGAAATAAAATGCAGCTTTTTTATGCTGACGTTGGAGTAATCACAAAGTGCTTACAGCAGAACGAAAAAAATTACGAGGATTTGCTGAACATAGATTATTCCCTCTTTACATTTAATTTTTTATGTGCAATAAAAAAGCAATTTTTTGCTTTATTTCAACCTTGATTAAGAACAAATGGAAAGACAGCAAACAATTTCCACAAAATACTTCTTTAAGTAGCTGTGTAAATGCAATTTAAGCAAAATGCAGCTATGCACAAATGTGGGGGGAAAAACCCTGCACATTGCAAATGAGCAACTCCTTGTTTAATTCGATTTTCGGTTCTTTTTATTTTTATCTCTAAATCGTTTCAATTGGCTGTCCCCCTGCCACGTGACTCCTGATACAAATCAGCATCAAAACGCAATCAAGGAACCCTTTTGGGTCATCATGTTTACGAGATTAATGGGGAACAGGGAAACTCCATTTTACCAGAGGGAGTAAAAATCCGCAAACGATATTTAACAGTGACAGAACGAACCCATCTTGTCACCTGCGCCTGAACTTTGCGACATTTGAAAATGCCAGCTTTGTTTGACTGGGCTGTATATCTTTCGTCAAAAGCATCAGCATTTTTCTTTTGCGTCTGTTATACGTCTTGTTTTTGTTTTGTTTTTCAGATTTTTTTATCTGCTTTTTGCTCAGACAATGAATTCTTTCTCTGAATTTCTAGAGCATATTTGAATATATGGTTTGAAAACCATTTTGAACGGAGTTTTTAAAAGAATATACATTTCTTTTATTTGTAAGCATACATAATTGCATTTTTTTTAAATGTAAACATTCAAATATCCAAAACAGAATTAAAGAAGTAGAAACATTTGCAGGTTTAAAAAAAATAAATAATAATTTCGATTTCAAACTTCAGAATAGAATCACATCCGTTAAGAATATGAAAATTTGAGAAGCAAAGGGTACAAAGAAGGTTAATATACAGAATTAAATTTAATTAATTTTTTCATTTAATTTTTAAATTTAAGACTTAAATTCTGAAATTCTAAACTGATTAACAGAATTATATATCTTGATGAAATAAGCAAATTTTATGCGTTTGCATATTTTTTGAGTGATTCTTTCAAAATTTATTCATTTCTTTTTATATTATTACTTCAAACAAATGAATTAATTTTTTTCAAAGAAATATGATTTATTATTTAACGCAGAGTGTCTTTATACGTCAGTTAGATTATTCCCCATTTCCTTTGAACCAACATAGACTTTGAATCGGTTAAAAACAGTAAACTGAGAAATAAATTCTATAGTGCTTTTTTTAAACACTACTTTCAGATAAGGCAATTGTTTTCGCTAATTGTAAAGCTTTAATGTAAGGCTGACAGATAATATCGAAAAGGCTTAAGAGTTAAGTTAGTCTGAAATTCTAAACCAATTATACCTCTATTCTGAAACTTTCATTTATTTCTTAAACAGATTACTTTATATTTAATCTCAATTTATTCGAATTTTTCTTTGTAATATTTTTAGAAAAGCTACTAAAATAGACGAAATACTTTTTTCAACTGAAGTGCTTTAAGAGTTACTAAGTAATTATAATGTTTATAAAATAAATCATTAGAATGGACTAAACACAGCTAAAGCAGTTGTAACTTATATTACACAGCATACAGGCAAATAAAGTGTAAACATGAAACGCTTCATTGCATGGTGTTATTTAGCAATTAAAAACATTAATATACGATAAAACAATCAATTATCCCATTTTCTTTAGTAATATTAACACTACGGGTAATTTTTCATGTTCGATTTTTCATCAGCAATTTCACTTAGTTCTCAAGAACTATTTAAGTTCAACTTGAAAATGAGGGAAAATATACCTTTTTTCGCTTTGCTTATTGCTTTCTAATCTGTTTTAGCTATTATATTAAGAGATAATTATAATTTTTCTGACAAATAAGAATTCTCTTTTTAGCATTTAGAAACATACATTTTTACCTGTGTGATCTTCAGAATTTTTAGCATCTTAGTAATAGAAAAATTCATTTACCTGAAATAGGAAGAAAATTCAAATTATTAATATATATTCATTATAGTTTATGTACAAAAGAAATAAACATATCAAAAATATAAACACCAAAATATAGTACACAAAAGTAATATTTATATCAAAAGGACAAACATCAAAATATAACGCATAACAGAAATATATGTATCAAAAGGATAAACAACAAATTATGATATACAAAAATAATCAATTAAAGGATTAAATTCAAATATAATACTCAGAATAGGTATTCATGTCAAAAGCATGAAGAACAAAAAAAAAAAATAAGAAGAAAAAGTCATATTTATGTTAAAAGGATAAACAATAAAATATAACACAGAAGCATAATATTCATATCAAAAATATAAAAAAAAATGAAACCAAATGCTCCAAAATGTGAAGCATTCGCGCAAAAACAAAAAGAAAATATATAATAAAAACTATACGAAAGCGCAATATGCTCAAAGTCCATGAGCATTATGGAATTCTAAAAATCAACATTAAATGGAATGATGGACGACAAAATCAATGGCGATATAACACAAGAATGCTCATTGCAGTAATGAAATATATGAGCACAACATGAAAAGATTTTAGCCTTTTCCGCTAATTGTGTTAGCTAAAAGTAAGATGAAAAACACAGTTATCATGTAAATGCCAATACCATACGAATGCTAAATATTAATGAAAAAAAACAATAAATAAATAAAATATTAAATGAAAAGAGCTTATTATCTAAAAGAGCAACGAAAAAAAAATTTTCTGTTGATTTTTTTGCTACATTAGAATTAAAATATTTTTACTCAAATCATTATGTTTGGTATTTCTACAAATGAAAAATCAATAAAATAAAATGTAGTAAATGAATTAATAAAATGCAAAGTTTAGTAAGAAATTATTATTATTCAATTAAACTTCTTAATTAAAAGAATTTATTCTGTTTTAACATATTCAAAATTTATATTTATCAGCATAACAATATTTTTTTAAAAATAAACACTTCGATTATTTTTGTCATAGGAATAGATTAATGTATATTATAAAGATTTTAACTAAGAGAAAAATAAACTAGTGTACTCAAATCGAAAAATATTAAAACTGTTGACTAAACTAAAACTAAATATAAATTAACTAAACTAAAAAAAATATTAAATGAAATTCTGTTTGTTTATTTATATAAGAATATGCAAATGGATAGTCAAACATAAAAGTTAAATATAAGTTATATATTCTTAAATTCATTTTTTAATATAATTAATTTGATTTTTTTTGGTATTTTTTCCTATTTAATATAATTTTATGTCAACATACTTAAAATTTGATAAATTTAACGAATTCTTTTTGTATATATCTCACTAAATGTAAATAGACATAGTTACGTATTATATTTGATTCTCTGAAGTCTCACATTTAGATATAAGACACAAATAAACCGCTTCTGAACACGGAACCAGTGAAAGAAACAGAGTTTTGCAATATTAAGTACTTGTTACATACGAAAACTTTGTTTTAAACCAATTTCCGTTCATTGTTGTTTACATTTGTTCTTCTAGAAAAACAGACCTTTCTTCGTTCAACAAAATACCTATTCTAAGGACTTGAAACCCAATTAAAGTCCAACTTTAAATCCAGGGAAAATATCCCTTTTTCTCACCGCTTACTGTACCAGAGAATCTTATTACACTTCTTTCAGAATGTCAAAATTGTATTTCGCCATGTTTGGTCATGTATATCTTGAGCTCTATTTAAGCAGAAAGTATTTAATTTTGCATTTTTTCTTAGTATAGTAATGTAGTGAGAAAATACACGATGATAGTATATGAGAATAAAGTGAAATTCAGTATTTTTTTAATTCAACGTTAGGAAAAAAAAAAAGATGCTTGAACGATTATTGAAAACGCTATTTGAAAAGGCTTACTACTTTTGTAGAATATGGCTATTAGGAAATGTTTTTAGACTCTTTCATTGAAATTTGAATCGTATATATTTCCTTAATAAGAAAAGTATAATTTATATAACTAATCATTGTATATTTGTCTATTTTCCAATTATATCATCAAAAAATTTGCTACGTGGCTTTCTGATTGATATAACTGGTACATTTCTGTTTTAATGGCGACCAAAAAGCTCCAAGAAAAAATTTCGCCACATTGTAAAAATATGCTCAAGTGCATTATTATTGATTATGAAAATTTTGAACTTGCGAATCATATGCTATGTAGTTTAGAGACTGAAAGCGCCAAATTGGCGAAACCTTTTCTTGGCGCTTTTTGATCGCCGTTGTAACAGACAAGTAACATATAATTTAATATAATTTTCAATAAATATAGTAAAGTTAAAAAAAATTGTCTCTTGCCTATTGATATCTAAGTAACCACCGTTCATATTTCTGAAAATGAAATTTTGCAACCAATTTTTTATTTAATTTTTGTCCTAAATCATCATTGAAATTTTGTTCAATTATTTCTTACAGTATAATTTTTTTAATAGTCTCTGTTAATGAACAATTCATCGATTAATTTTTTTTCCTAAACTCCGTTTCTACTGAAAGGCATCATCTGGTAGGGAATTAGAAATAATTGATTGCAAGATACCAGAACATTGATAATAAAGTTACATGAACATTTCTAAACTCTAAAAATTGGAAAACAATAAAAAAGTTAAAAGAGTTTGAAAAACACGTCTTTAACTAATGATATAAAAAGTAGTATATTTAATACTAAATTTCTGAAGGTTATATCAAAATCGTGAAAGCAAGAGCCTCTGCAAATAATACATGGTGAAAATGAAGCAATAATGAATTATCACAAGAAAATAATTACAAAACATTTGTTAAAAATTAAAAATAAATTATAAATGAAATTAAAATTCTCATTTGCGTATTCCTTCTAACAGTACATTATATATAAATGATATGTTTTGCTCTCAACTTTGTTAAGATATGTTCAAAAGTTTCTTAAAATAATTTCCTTGCTATCTATAAGTTAAGAAAAGTTTCTTGCTATCGATTTGAAATGCGCAGAAAAATTTCATTTCATCTTTCATGTATCGTAAAAAATACTGGTAAAATTTATTGATGACTTTTTTTGTCAATAAATTAATAAAATATAGTCGAAATGCTAAGTTGGACGAAATTGACGGTAATTTATAAATATCAGTAAAGAGATGTTTCTATAAACAGAAATTCAAATTGCTAATTTTTCATATTTCATATATTTACCTGATATTGCGTTTTAATGGCAGAATTGTAACATTTTGGAATTAACAAGTTATCCATGGCCTTGTAAGTTGAAAATTCCCAATTTTTCAGCACACTTAGTCGTTTTATAGTTACAGAGCGAGACATGATTTTGCCCCGCTTCATTTTACCTATTTCAATGTTGCATAATAGAACTTCCAAATTTTATATATTTCTCAATATCCTGTTATAAGTGTAAAAATTTTAATAACCAAATCTCAAGTTTAAAAGAATTTTAAAACTATATTTATCAAATTTTTACTTTTTTTTTCACTGTTTTTGTTTTCCATTCCGCTTTTTACATATTTTATTAATAATTGAATTTCACATACAAGCTTTAGAATTTCCATTTAGAAGAAATGTTAATAATTAAAAAAAATTAACAAATTTTTGGTAAAATCTCTCTTTAAAATTAAGAAATGATTTTTAGCACAATTTGCGAATAACATTTAACTCACTAGCAATTTAAAAGTCGAAAGACGTCGGTTATATCAACTAATACTACATTTGACTAAATATCAGAATTCAAACCAAAAACTTAATTATGCCAATAATGTAATAATAATACACCAATAATGTAATAATAATACACCA
>JAPMOR010040041.1:757222-776621 GCA_026543865.1 Argiope aurantia
ATGTAATAATAATACACCAATAATGTAATAATAATACACCAATAATGAAATAAACTTAATTACATTAATAACGGAAAAAAACTAAATTACACCAAAAATGTAATCATCATACACCAATAATGAAATAAACTTCATTACACTAATAACGAAAAAAAGCTTAATTACATCAATACTGTAATAAACTTAAACTTAATTACACCAATAATGTTATAAACTTAAACTTAATTACACCAATAATGTTATAAACTTAATTACACCTATAATGTAAAACTATAATATTATTACACTAAAAATGCAAACAGCGGAAAAAGAATATTTTGCAATATTACAAACAGCATTTCTATATTGTACACTGGATTTCATTAATTGTTCTCTAACATGCCAGCGATTAATCACCAAAAAATCCGATCAAATATATCAAATTTATTGAAATCATCAATTAATGACCAAGAAAAAATGTCAGTGGCATGTCATGTTAGTCATAGTTAAAATTTAATCGTGTTTTCCAATTACACGCAGTTAAGCCTAAATTTCGCGAATGGCACACAGCTCAACCAAAATATCGCCAAATGCATGCAGTTAATATACAAATATTTCAAATTTAAATTGATGCCGTTTACTTAATATTTATTATCTGATTATACACTGATTTCATAATATATACTTGTGGAAGCACCAAGGATTCTTAGAATTTTGCAAAACTATTCATCGTTTATTAGAATATATTTTTGATAAAGAAAAAATAGTTCAGATAAACCAACGTGGTATCATCGGCAAGATAGAATTTCTCTATTCTTTAACTCTTAAATTGTGCCAATTCAATTTATTTTTACTGTAGCCCTAAAATCCTGTTTTAGGACAGAAAATCCGAATTCTAAGACGGCGATCGTTTAGTCAGTTTTTAATGTTTCGCCCAATTTAGAACATGTTGCAGAAAATCCTGAACAATATACTTAAATCAAACGAAGAAACATTGAAACTTTATCTTCCGTTCTTTTTAGGTAATAATTAATATCAACGAATCAAAGCATAACAAGCATAACTTATTTAGTTCTCAGAGATAATTTGTGACATCTTTGTTTGCATTCTTAGTGGCAATTTCGTAACAAACACCACCAATTACTATAATTTTTCGAACTGCAAACGATAAACTTGGAACAACACAACTCAATTCCTTTCACAACATCGCACCAATGAATGACTTCATTATGAATTATTTGAATCTTTGAAAAATGAATAATAAATTTACTTCTAGTAAAACGTTTGGGATCTAAACAACCTCCTCTTCCTTTGCAAATCGTATAATATCTCATTTGATTTCTGCGGTTGGATATTTTTATCCAATCAAAGAAACATTCTCACCAATAGAAAAATAGAAAAACAGTTACAATAACATTTACTGCAGCTGTTATTCCTTCAGAATAATTATAGCAGTAAGTTTTATTTCTTAGAACGTATAAAAGTTTGAGAGATATTTTGAAATCTTAAACCCAACATTATTTCAAACCATTTTAATGGATTGATGATATTTAAGTATTATCTGACCGGTTGTTTTTGTAAAATTCGAGCTTAGCATGTATTTGATGAATTAAGCAAAGAAATTTTTTTTCTCTGCTATGTATAAACTTTAAATTATTATTAACTAGTACTAACTTTTTTAGCAATCAATTGTGATAGCAAAAATACGCGTTCGTTCAACTTTTTTATAAACTAATACATGCAGATGAACAGTTCATACAGAATTTAAAGATTCCCAAGGGCTGAAATTGTATAATTATTTGGTTTTTTATTTCCGGCTCTTACAACAAATATAGCCATCTTTCCTAACTTTTCATGACTCTTGTGATAATATTAAAGTTAAATGAAGTGGAATTTATTAAGAGATTATATTGACTAAAGTGGATGACGTAAGTTCAAATAAAAAAATAACGTTAACAGAGATTACAATCATGATGACAAGTATATAAAGAAAATGAAGAGAGAATTTATCTTTGAGATCTTCTTTATAAATATTCGCTTGAAGTACTGGGACATGTCAGATTTTGAAATTAATTTGCGGTGGAATTAATTTTTGATTAGATATTTAGTTTAGGCTTCCTCTTCATATAAAACGAAGTTTAAAATTTTTCTTCAATGTCAAAAATTTGCATCATATATGTATGCAACAATATTTAAATATTTTTAATAATTCTCCATCATCAAAACTTATTTATAATTTTGAATTTTTGGGGATTCATATTAGTTTTTTTTTACGCAGCTTAATTTTCTTTACGATAGTATTCTTCATGTCATACGAATCTTCTTTTTCTTCAAAGTTCAGATGTTTTGAGTTTCAGCTTCTTTCACTGTTGAAATATTTGATATAGGAAAAAGGTGCGTTGTGTGTTCTCACAAAATTAATGATTCCTCTATTATATATTTTTTAACTACATAAAAAAAGGAAATCAGAAGAAAACATCTACAGTTTACTCACAAGTATCCGATTTGCGACTATCTGGCTTCCGTACTATCTGGCCTAGTTTTCTTTTATAGGCAGATGAGGAAGGCTAGACGTTGCATTGGAAACATTGCCAAGACGTTGGATGCGAGCGTCTGCTAAGATCCTCCTACGTACCGTGTGTGAAATACAAGTTTTGACAGAAAAAGAGCAACGTTCTGCTCGTTGTTCATTGTTTTGTCAGTGTGTAACGGACCTCAATTGTTACCGCTGTCCCTGATTGTAACTGGACAGTACGTACAATATTCAGTAATTGTTCTTAACGTTTGCTTTATGTTTTTTTTAAATGTGCCACAGTGAAGATTTCAAAATGGGTGATAAGCGGAAGAAAAGTCGTAGTGCCTATGAAGGAGAAATTATGCGCTATATAGCATCTAGACTCTTGTGTAACATCAAAAAATATAGCTTCGGAGTTAGGGGACTGGGAAAAAAATCAAGCAGAAATTGAAAGTGTCTTAGAAAGTATAAACTTTGTCTTCTGGCATTAGTGAGTAAAAAAAAATGAATTCATAGAACACCGGCCTATCCGGCGTTTTTGCTATCCAGCTTACCCTTCCGCCACATTCCCTTCCATTCCCTTCCATTAGCTCGGATACTTGCGTGTGTACTGTATATTGGGAACACTTTTTCTGACTTTAAATTTTATTGCTTGCGCCAAATGCAGTGAAAGTTTCATCTTTTTGCTTTGAAAGTATACATTCTCTAATTTTAAATGAGCTTCATCTAATTCAACTGGGAAAGGAGAAGAACAATACCTATCTTTAAAATATGACACCATACCAGCAAAAATTTCAATTGGATCTTCGAGACATTTAATGTCCATCAACTCTTATCGAAAATGAAAATAATTTTTTGAAAAAGATAAATTAACAGTGATTCTTCATATCATGATTATGCCATACATTACATTAATAAGAGCATCTTTAATTAAAAAACAATATTATTTATTTAAAATTTGTGAAAAATTTATTATTTTTAAATGTGTTTACATTATATACTTCGAAATAAAAGAATGGTTAGTATTGATGTGACAAGAGGCAGCTCATTTATAATAAACTAATTTCCTATGTAAGTATAAATAAACGTAATAATTAAAAAGGTAAATAATTAGATTTGCATTTCAGTTCAGACTCAGACGTTACAATTCGGATCACACGTTGGCGCTGCTTTTACTGGTAGTGTATAAGTTTTGCCTTTGGAGAAGAGTGTGTGTTTTTATCACAACAGAATAGTTTTCTCCATTCCTGTTTTAAATTTAAATAAACTCTTTATAAAAACCATCATTTTCCCAATTTCTAATATTTTGTTAATTTAAGAATAGAAATGATTAGTCAGAACAACAATAATTATATAACATTTTGAATATATATATATACTAGCCGCCTTTGGCGACCAGCCGGTTCACCATTATTACCGCTCGCTACAATTTTCAATTAAATATTTTAAGTAACTCATCTCTTAATATATTCTCAAACAAAACATCTTTATTCTTCAAATTTTGATAGTCATACAAAACTTATAATGTTGTTTAGATCGTTTCGTTCAATTTACTATATATATTTTGCTAATTTGTTGTCATTTCCGGTAAAACTTCAACTTTAATTTAAAGTGGAAATGATGAAATTGCAATTAATATAAAGATATTTTTAATAAAACCAAGCGTTTTATTTTATTTATCATTTTTATTGTTATTTATTTATTTATTTATTATTGAATATGGGTATTGCAAACAGAATCGCTTGGTATATAAGTCTTATGTGAACTACAAAATATTTTTCATTATTTATGTAATATCTCAAAGAATAATTCAACAAAAATTTCTCAGATTCAGCATACAATTCAGTTTTTAGTTTTGCTTTTAAAAGGATTGAAATGAAATCAATAATAATATTTTGTTCTGGCCTATAAATATATTTCAAGAATTATGAAGTCTAAATTTAATGCAGTAAGGTATCATATTCTGAGAAATATTCTGGACACACCAAATTTTAAATAAATGAATGAATGTTTCTATTTTCCACGATCAACTAAGACTTATTTATGAAGTTTTGAATGTTAAAAATTTAGAAAAACTCAACATTTTCATAATCTTAGGCCAATTAATCTTGAGAAACCTGCGTGCTGATTGGCGTATTTTCTTTGAAACGAGCGATGAAAAATCTAAAATTATCCTTTTTTTATTGAATAGTGATATTCAAATTTTCATAAATCAATCAGTTTAAGTGATTGATTTAATTGATTGGAAATTAACTCTTTTTATTTAAAATATTAGCGTTTCAAGAACATTTTGTTAATCGTGATTTCCACAGCAGAAGCTTTATGTAAAATCAAAAATTCGTTATTTATTAGAGCATTTATTGAATCAAGTTACATAAAATATAATCATTTTCCATTTAGACCATTTTAGCAGATCTGTGTCTTACTAAAGGTTTACAAATTAGCTGTCTTTCCCTGATTTGAATGGATATTCTGTTCATATTAAACAAAACTTGCCTTAAAATAAGACTGATTTAATGGATTAATAATATAGAAAGTGTGAAAGATCATAAAATAATTTTTCTTGAATTTATTTTTTAGAAAAAATAATGTTTCATATTTGTTTCATTTATATTTTTACAGATTTCATTTCCAAAAAGATTTAATTTATTTTTAATTGGAGCTTTAATCAATGAGATGGCAAAACTTTAAAAAAAGCTAATATTTTCCCATGAATGCGAAACGTGCTCGTGCAGCTTAAATTTTATTTTTATTTTGTACGAAAAAATTGTTGAAAAATATAGTTAAAATATTTATTTAAAAATTCATTAAAAATATAAATTTAATTCTACGTTTAAAACAATGGTATCATTTAAAAGATAAATTTTTGATCTTTAACTTGATGTAAAAATCGTGTTTGTGCGGTAATATTTTCGGAAGTTATAGTAGAAACACGCCAAAATTTCGCTTATTTTTTAAATAAATAAAATTCTAATTAAAAAATCGAAAAAATAACCCCCAGGTGCACATTCCCTGCCACCAAGGTATACACATGCCAAATTTGGTAGCTGTAGGTTGAATGGTCTGGCCTGTAGAGCGCCAACACACACGAACACACATGCACACACACATTGAGCTTTATTTTAAGTATATATATATATATATATATATATATAGATAGATAGATAGAGAGAGAGAGAGAGAGAGAGAGAGAAATGGTGGCTCAAAAACCTTAACCACGGCTTTTATTTCTTAAATATCATTTCTTATTGATCATAGACATATACTGTAAATTACAAAATTGCGTAAAAAAAGTGTAAAATGTTATGAAATCGATTAAAATTTTTAGGGGATTAAATTTCAAAACATACAAAATTTAAATTTTTATATGGACCCAGTACAAAAAATTCCGAGTGAGTAAAATGTTCCCCATTTTCTTATAAGGTCATGCACAAAATTTCAGTAATTTATCACAAAAAGTCTTAAACATATGAAACTACATAAATGCTGACTTAAACCACTTTTCGATGCCTGTATATGATTTCTTAACAAGGAAAAACCATTTCGGATGTTCGTGTTTTAGGTTTCGTACGCAAATTAACAAAGAAAGTAATAACTGAATAAATAAATAATAATTTTGCTATTTATTGGTTCAAAAGTATTAAAGATTTGTAACTTAAAGGAAAGATTACATAAGTTTTTATACAAGTTCATTATCTGTGCTTTTTTTTAAGTTATATTCTGTAAATCATGATGTAAAATTTTAAAGTATTTTTCAGGAAATCATAGATTTTAAAATTTGTATTGAAAACTAAAGATATAAAGCATGTTTTATTTCCTTATGATGCATTCCTGCGTCGCGTCATCTGCACTGAAGCTGTCAAACATTTGCATTTTAATTTGTGATTGACCCTTCACCAACTTTGTTTTAACATATCTTTGAGAGTTTTCATGATAAAAATCTGAAATTTTGTACATGACCTTATTAGAGAATGGGGCACATTTTACTCACTAGGAATTTTTTTGTACGGGGTCCGTATAAAAATTTAAATTTTGTATTTTTTTAAAGTTTTATCTTCTGAACATTTTAATCGATTTCATAACATTTTGCCCCTTTTTTTACGCAACTCTGTAATTTACAGCATATGTCTGTGATCAATATTTAAGAAATAAAAACAGCGGTCAAGGTTTTTGAGACACCCTGTATATAAGTCTGTTGTGCATCATGTTTCCAGCTGCAAGTTACACAGGAAATGAATAAATAAATAAAATATATATAAACTGATTATATACACCGTGAAGATAACAATATTTAACATTCGTTCTTTTTATGAAGGGCATTTAGAACAATAGTGTTTGTTTGGCATGCTTATTTTCATCAAAACCACATTCTTAAATTAAGTGCATTTATTTTGAATGGAATGTTGATTTTTTTTTTAAAATTAGCATTTCCTGGCTGTAACTCAAAGAAAAACTCTCCCCTTATGTTTGCGACTTTAGGAATGTCACAGACATAAAAAAAAATGTTGTTTAATCTTTAAAAAAACAACCCAATCATGTATTTTATTTTTATTTAATGCATCCTGTTGATTCTATGCGTCCAATAATTAATTAAATGAATGTTTGAAAAGTTAATTAGCTTAAAAAATTGCTTTGCTTTGAAAATTATTTTTTCCTCTCTTAAGTCGCCTGGATTATTTTTCCTTTGCTAAAAACCATAATTAATTAGAAATTATAGAAAAATAAGCCATAGCATCACGTATAAATAAAAAAAAATTCAAGTGAAAAAAATTAATTTTTTAAATAAATTCTTTTGAGGAAAAATAATGATGATATGTTAATAATGCGATATCTTTATAGAACATTTTTGAATGTAAAATATAATTATGATATATACCGCTGCGGTTTGTTGCAAGCAATCGCGGTTTTCTTTTACTTTATTTTGTCTTTAATGATATTACTTTGAAATTCAAAAATTGTATTTTTTATCATATATTTTTTGCTTATAATTATTCACGTCTTAATTTATAAAGTAAACTGTCTAATTTCCTTAATTAAATCCCATTTTAAAATCCCACGACAGATATTTGGAGCATGCCTTGTGTCTTTGAACTAGAAGATGATGTTCATGATAAACTAGAAGATGATGATGAATTTCATCTACATCAATGATGCAGATGAAATCCGATTTGACATCCTGCTCTCCACATTTCCACGTAACGCTTACATAAGGACGATTGATCAATATCATTTTTTAACCAGTATTTTTTCAAAAAGTGATCTCGAAGGATCTGATGACTCATAAATAAAATTCGGTTCAGAGATTCGTTTAAAATCTTCATATTGTTACGGAAAATGCTCGACCAAAATTCCATAAACTCAATGAGTTCGTTATCGTGAGTGTATAGTGAAACAACTCAACAGACCTTAATAACAAATAAAGATTTTTATTAATGCGAAGATAGAACACAGAGGCAACAATTACACAGCCGAGACTACACAAGCAAAAAACAGCAGTATTTGAGAAACAACAGCTCACAAGTAGCTAATTTGTAGTAAACAACCAAAACAGCAAACAAAGCGTACGTGTAGAACTCAGCAGGAAGGGAGACTTCATACAACTATTAACGACTCTTCAAATGCTTGCTATTATCCACTGTCTCCTCGCTTTGGCTAAACTCAACTGCTACCTCTCTACTATACGAATGGCTACTCAGGACAACACTTGATGCTGCTTCAGTTCTAGACCCCAAGACTAGGAGTACAGATCAATTCTCAAATAGTTCACTAATCAAAAGAATGTCAAATATTATTACGAGAGTTTAGATCTGAAGATTTTTTATCTTGCAATTTATTGGAAATTCTCGTTAACAGGACTGTTATGAAGACAGGATTGTTCTATGTCATGATGTATGTCACCCATAAATAGAACATGATGCTAGTGAGCTTCATCAATGTATCGATGACCTTTCATTGTTCCAAATAAAAATAGGAATAACAGCGTGATATCCAATGACAGAATTTTTTCCTCGATATTTTCTGGATAATAAGTAGTATTATTCTTACGCGTAATCAATTGTTATCTACACTCTACTGATAAATTTAACCTATATTCATCTGAACAATCAACACAAGCTTAGTCCCGTTCGACCCAATTTCAATGCTCACGATAATTATATAACATTCAATGCTCTTCATTGCATATTGATGGTTTGTGAAGTTTTAAGAAATGGAACCCGCCACTCTTATTGGTACACAAAAAGGCAGTTGTATGGTTCGTCCCATCGATGACTGGGCTTACATCCTAAGGGAAGGGCTGTGCATGGCCGGTGATGGCTCTTAGGAACTCAATCACAGTTCCCATCAGTGTTGCTGCTGCGGCAGTCCGGTCATTCAAGTTCCGCGTGCTTTTCGGTGGATCGAAGTAGCCAGTATGTGGTTGTGGTTTCCAGTAATGATTGATTTCCTATTGATTTCAATTATTAGAATATTGTATTTGTAGCAATTGCCTAAAAGTGATACCAGTTACTTCACGCAGTCATGCTTTAAAGCTGTGGGTGATGCCCAAACCCCTCAAAACACCTATTGCTAACTATATGGCGCCACATAAAATTTCTAATTATATGACGCCACTGAAAATTGCCTTCTTCTTCTTGCGTACAGCTGATCACCCCGCCACCACTGAACGTAGCAGTATCGACAGGATTTGTTGTGGCCGACTGCTATCTTTAGCATTGTCCATCCTTGCATTGACCGATTTGTCATATTGACACTCTCTTCGAGGTAATTGGCCACAAAGTAGTCAATTACTGTGCATAAAATTGCCTAAGTGATATCTCGAAGGCGTAGGGAAAAATTTAAGGTTTCTCAATTAAATCGTTTCTTTAAATGCTTCTCGTAAACTTTTCACTTAAAACAGTCACCCACAGGAATCAATTCCTATAAATTTATTACCAGTTGACAAATATGCGGGAAAAAGAACATTTATATACACAAGTCTCTTTTTTTGTTGCATTCCACTATTATTTTAGTTGCCCAATCTACTATCGTTCATCTTCTGGTAGTTATTGGGTGGTAGAGCCACACGTACTTAGCAATTGCCCAGCAGTGTTTTTATTTTTTATTTTAATAAAAAAAAAATATATATTTAAAAAATGTATGCTTTTCTTCGAATTAGTAAAATAGTTTTTTATTTAATTTAAATTTGACAATTTAAGAAATATCCCCTTTTTAATGTGAAACTTAATCTGTAAATCATCATCGTTCCTTCTAGCTGTTTAATACGCAAATTTTCGACTTCTTTCCTCAACAAAATAAAAGCAATATTAAAAACAAGTAATCGCTATATTGTATTCTTTACTACTTCCAACTTTCAACTTATTACCTGCTACTTACTGACAAGTATCCTTTGATTCTGCATTCCAATTGGTCTGTAAGTTGCTGACGTCATGTCTGGGCCGTCGACTGTGAAATTAAATCCGCTTGTGCCAGCTTCTTATAGGCTTTAGGAGTTGCGCTTTCACTAGAGGAATGAGATTAAGCTCCTTTTTGGGGAAGAGGAAGGATACCATTTCCTTCTCTGCTTGTTGATTGAATACGTAACTGCCTTCACTTCCTTTCTTCCACAGCGGGGCTTGCATGTTTCAAGAGCCCTCGTTTTTTTTCATTTCATTTTTTTTTCTTTCTTTTCTCTCTCTTTAGTTTCAAGAAGAGCCGAATCTTTCTTGTTAAGACGGAATTAAATGTGCTTAAACCTTTGATTACTTTAATAAAAGTGAGAAGATATTAAGTAAAGGATAAAGTTTTATAAAAATTATATAAGATTTAACGGAAGTGAGGTTTATTTTATCGTTTTTCTTTATGGCGGAATAGAATATTTTTCCTCTGCATACAGGTGGTCAGAATTGAGGCGATTTTAATTTTACTTGATATTCTACAACTACCACTCTGTGAGTTAAAGATTTATGATAGAATGGGAATATGGTATTATATTATATTAACTCTAAATGAAGTTTTCTGAAATTCGAATGTATAAAAGTAAGATTATTTCTTGGAAAATGTTCAGGGGAAACTGGTTCCTAGAAAATCCTAGGGAATCCTAGAAAATATACCGCCCTGATTACAGAGATATGGCTATTATTGCAATATTACTACGCAACTTAAGTCTAACTAAGCAACTATGCCCCCCAAAACTATTCGGATATTATTATGCTGAAACAATAGGTAATGATTTCCTTCTACAGGATGGCAACGCTGGACTGCACATTGCTCGCATCGTGAATGATTATTTTCAATTAAGAATCAATTCAGTTCATGGAGCTGGCCACCGGACCCGAATATTATCGAGCATGCTTGGGATGCTTTGGAAAAACAATAACTGCTCTCAATCCCTTCCTCAGAGCCTACACCCACCTGCAACTGCTTTGCAAGAACAATGGCTCTCACTTTCTAAGGAATTCATTGATCGCGTTATTGACCGCATCACACATAGAGTCTTTACTGCATTGTTTTTAGGAGAGATCATGTTCTATATTGAAGGTCCTTTTCTTATCTAAAATGAAATATACGATTTGTTCATTTTATACATAAGCTAAATTATAACATCATAACTGCCTGGTAATATCTTTTCATGTTATTTTCTACCTTATTCGGAGGGTTTCAAGTTCGAGAACCGATTACAGCGAAGAACCGTCGTGGAAGCGAATTTGGTGCACGTTAAATCCGTCTTCCCGCTGTTGTGGCGTGGAAGTTTGGAATGGGGGTCCGGCTTAGGTGTTGCCTTCGTCATCTGACCGCGGCTCAAAATTACGAAGTCAGTACCATAACAGCCCTAGTGTTGCTTTAAATATAACTAAAAAATAAAAAAAATTAATATAACTTAAATAAACTTTTAATATAACTAAACTAAACTATACCTTACTATGTGTTGCATATTGTGAGTCACTTTCATTACATTTTACAAGAAACCTTTTGAGTGATCATCACTTTGCTATTTTCCCTTAATTTTTGTAAATTAGCATATTTTGCACAAATAAAAAGTAGTTTTTAGCATAATTTTTGTTTTTACTGGTGGACCTGTCATTTCGATACATATTATATAACCTAACGGAATCAGTAATTTCATGGAGTTTCTTCTTCTTTGTTGTGGATGCAAATAATTTTATTTCATTCTGTAAATACGATGAAAAATGATATTTGAACTTATGTGTTTGCCATAGAAATTTATTTAGGAAGTAGACTTATATCTTCAATGATGTTTGGAATTTTGAGATAAATAAATTTTTTCTATCTGGATCATTCATAATTCAAAACACACCTAGTCCCCAGACATATATTAATCTAAGAAATGAAGCTAGAGATAGATGCTATTTATTATTATTCCTTCTACTTATTGTCTGTTTTGACGTTTCTGTTAAATAAAATAGATTTTATCCAGCTCAAAATACAATGAAAACAGAAGAAAGTAGTTTCGTAAATTCTATACTAATTTTTATTAATAAAACGATTACGGTAATATTGACAAAACAACTGAGAAGTTATAGGCTTTTTATTTTATACTGATACTCGCTCTGACAATTACCTTGATAAAATGTGTTGCTTCGAAACGGAATAAATTAAGTCAGAAATATTTATTTTGCATCTCTGACTGGCATGATTCAATTAGTTTAAGAATGTTGCAAAAGTATCTTCCTTTTATCCATTCCATTTGTTCCCTAGCAATGCTAGTTAGCTGTCAAAGTTGAATGAATTAAGACTTAATTCAAGGAAAGGTGGATTCTTTTTGTTTCACTTTAGCAAAAAGAGACATGAAATATTCGGCAATCAAATTTATTTTTCTTTAAGTTTATTCCCTTTCCTTCTCCTTCCTCGTGTAATTTGTCAAAAGACTAATTAAGCTAATTGTAAACAAGTCTGTTCTAGAGAGACTTATATTGTTGTCTAGACAAACTCCCAGCATTACTTTTTAAATCTTTTTAGTATAAAATATTGATCGATATGAGTATTTTGATCATACCTAATTCCGTCGTGTGAAAACTAAGTAGTTTGGGTAAACCACTCAGTAGTTCGTTCGGCTGGTGGCCAGCCGCAAGTGAGATAAATATGTTAATTACTTTCCCAGATACTAATGAGATTCAAAGATAATGCCATAATTCTCGTATTTTCCAAAACTTTCAACTGTTTCGCCAAAATCTCTGTGTTTTTCACCAAAGTCAGGAAAAGTTGACCTGGTATCCACTTACCATCCGTTAAGTAGATTGCTTAGTTAATTTTCCTTACTATGAGATTAACTATGCTGGAAATTGGAAATACAGATTCATAACAGTGTTAATCCACTCACATTATCCCAGTCGAACAAGTTCGCTACTGATCGGTCGATTTCTGTTTCAGATGAGGGGTGGGAGATGTAAAAAAATATCATGAAAGGGGTATCATTTATATTCTGCACCAACTGTTTGAAAGCTAAACTGGCACTCTAGTATAGAACTTTTATGGCTGGATTGGATTGGACTAATCGTAAAAGGGTTAAAATGTATGCATCTTCATATTTGAATAAATGGAAAGCAAAAGCATAGTTCGAACCTATCTTAGGCTGGATTTGCCAGTAGATGTTCGAGATTCGATTCCACCTAACCCATATTTTATAATATGTTACATTGTTTAATCTGTCAAACACTTAATCTGAAAATTAGTAGGACATAAAGTGAGGAGTCCGCTTAGAAGCAAAAGCATAGTTCGAACCTATCTTAGGCTGGATTTGCCAGTAGATGTTCAAAATTCGATTCCACCTAACCCATATTGTATAATATGTTACACTGTTTAATCTGTCAAACGCTTAATCTGAAAATTAGCAGGACATAAAGTGAGGAGTCCGCTTAGAAGTCATCTTCCACTGATTATAGTCATGGTTGCGAGTATTTTCATATCGAACAGCTTCGTTTATCTTCATAACATAATCCAGAAATTCAAAATTCTAATGTTTATATTCAAGTTCAAACACTCTAAAAAAGAGTGGTCTTCCAGAAACGTTCTCACATACTCTCTATGAAAAGTGTTCTCCTCCATTCTCGCACTAAATTCTGGATCTTTGACCAAGACCGTGAACATATTAGTGTTCAGATTTTTATTTTCAGAATCCCACACATGCGCTCCGTAACTTAGTATGGAAAAATAGAATTTGAAATTTGGATATTTTTTTTGATAGATCGAAATCAAAATTTGATAAAGGACTACAATTTGAGTAATACGACCACATATGAAATATCTTTTATTATTTTTGAGACATCGTTTTGACATTCAAGTGAAAGTAAAACTTGGCAGACAATTTTTCTTTATTTAGAAAGTAATTTTAGACGCACATACTTTTCTTAAATTTTTATGAAAGTTTACGTATCAAATGTTGATTACATTGCAGAAAATGTCATTAATAGAAGTCGATGGAGTTTTTGGTTTATATGCATGCAAAAATACAGACCGACAGACAACCTCCTTGAGAGATCCGCCACAAAATTTTATGCATATCTCCACTTTAATCCTTTTACTATCGATTCGATCCAATTGACCGCGCAAATTTTTTCCTGGAAGGCCTGTTTCTGTTTTAAACCAGGAGTACAGGTGTATTATCAACAAGAATGTTCTCACTGTACATCCTCCACTTTTCGTTCGAAACTGAAACCGTCCCACTGGGATAAAATTTGTACTACTAATTGGGCCGGATCGGTAATGAAATGGTTCAATTCTAAAACTCTATACAAAATTGTATCTGTATAGATCTTTACGCTTTGTAGTTATCATATTCCCTTAAAGTCTGACAATCAAACTTGCTTTGAAGGAATTCCAGCCAAAACTTTATAGAAATTTATATGTTTAACGTAATATGTAAATACCAAAATTCATACGAATGACTAAAAGCATTTATAGCATCTTGCTTACAGTCCGACATAAAGATACACATAATTCCCATTTTTTTGGACGAGAAAAGAGTGTAAAAGGATTTCGTGAGATTAAACATACGTCAAAAACTCGAACTTGTATTTTCTCCTTGTACATAAATTTGTTACTAGAAAGTTACATTAAGACAAATTTTTCAACTATGATTTATTGTTGTTTGAAAGAAAACAAATAAAATACTTAGAACTTTCTTTATGCTGGTTTTCTTGCTCGAAAGATGTGTGTTATCAGTTTGTTTTAGAATTTATGATTGCAGGATTACTCACTAAGTTATGAAGATAAATGAGATTTTAAGGCTGGATAATAATTTCAAAGGATCTCCCCGTCAACTAGTTTTCAATACATCACTGACTCGTGGATACCTGTACGATTTTTTTTAATTCCATTTTGCATTTATATTTCTATATTTTCTTAATTTACAAACTCTTCTGGTTCAAAATTATGGTACTGGGTTATAATTTTTTCGGCATATTTTTTAAAGATTCATATTCAGTAATAAATAATTGATATGCCTAACAAAAGCCTTTAAGAAGCTCTAATTTACATATATATCAATAGCATTTCAAAGTTTATTTGTTATTAAAGAATAAATTTTGAATGCAATATAAGTGTTGCATTTTTTCAAGTTTTTTCTTGAAATTTTTGGTCGGTTAAGTTATATTTATATTTAAGTTATATTATATAATTATGATAAAATATTATATTTAAGTTATATTATATAATTATCATAAAAATGTTATTTTTTGTTTTGAAAATATTTGACATTTTTGAAAAAGGGCTTAGTTATAAGATGTCCATAAATTCATTTCAGTAATAATAAAAAGACAGAGTAAGTAACAGATTATTACTGTAACATTAAGTACTGTATATAAATTACGTATTTATATACAATACTTCAATATAATATTAAAACCAAATCAAAAATATAATGCTTTAAATATGGCAATTCTGTTCCGTTCAACTTACCGACGAATTTCAAATTTGTTCGCTTGTCGTAAAGAAACGAAGCACAGAATGCATACTTCCTGCTACATACAATAGTGATTGATATATGTAGGATGAAACTAAACTGTTAAGCTAACATATACATTTAGTGGTTTACTATAATTCCAAAATTCGCAAATGAGGATCGTTCCGCTAACGGGTAAATATGAAATATTTTTCCAATTTTCTGGAACAAATAAAGACATTTCGGGAAATTATTTTCTTCTATTTATCGTACCCCTGTGTTTAAACGAAGCTGGGATTTATACTCATAAAGAAAATAAGATTTTAAGATATTTAAAAATAATTACGAAATACATCTGATGAAAAATAATAAATGAGACATTGAAAGGACTAAGTGATTTTCATAACACCTAAATAAGCATAAGGATATCATGACAAAATCACGACTGAAAACATTACAGTAAAGCAGATTCGAAAGCCTTTCTATCAAGAAAATAATAAGTAAAAGACAAAATAAATATTTAGCGTGTCGATCAAAACCTCTTGAGAGTTTTGATGAAGGTTGAGTGCTTTTCCGAGAATTTCGAAATTATTGATTCATTAGCTCCCTTAATTAATTGAGCAAAGCGTGAATTAAATGCACCATTAAAAATGGTAAATGAAGTGTTTAAAATTTTTGTATGATGGTTTGTTTACATTTAACTGTTGCCATTCGACAATAAATAATAGAAGAGATTTTTGTGGCACATACGTTAGCATTTTATATATATACATGGTGGTTATAATTAAACTTCCCCTATAAACAACATCCTACAACGGAAATGAGTGAACGGATTGCAACGAAATTCGGTATATAGACTATACACGAGATGCGCTCACGGAATTCCGAAAAAAATGTTTTAGTTCCAAAATGTCCACTAGAGGGTGCCTTTTCAGAAAAACCATTAATTTTAACACAATAAAAGACCAAAACGATGTACAGAAACAATATTAACATTTCTGATAACCTTGTCATCGAACCATATTAAGTAAAGGTCAGGATGCTGTTTGAGGAAAACAGTTCAGTTTGCAGAAACAAGAACAAATTAGGACGAAATTGCACAAGAGGAGCAGTTGTTAATCATGTCCAGGATGATGTAAGGAGAGGCGCTCCATGTGACCACCCTCACTCACCAGCAAAATTTCAAGTGGATGGACAGTGTATCCAAACAGCAGATCGTAACTGATAAGTTGTGAAGCATCGCACATGAAGTTTCGAGGAGTTTTTTAATCATTCAACGTCGCAACAAGATACCGTCATCATTACAGCCGGAAGCATCGACATAAAACATGACAACGACTGCAAACGTTTCTTATCTTAACCTGTTTTGCATAAAGCTTCCTCTTCTTCCTAATCATGCAAATCTGGGCACTTTTTTCCTAGAATTGACAGCTATTCCTATTACATTTTAATAATCATAATTCTTGTTCTAGATTGTTAATATTGTTTCTGTATTCTGCTGTGGTCGCTTATTGTGTTAAATTTAATGTTTTTCCGGAAAAAGCGCCCTGGCGGACATTTTGGAACTAATTTTTTTTCTTCGAAATTCCGTGAGCGCATCTCATAGACTATCTCACGTATAGTCTATATACTAAATTTCGCTGCAATCCATTCCTCTGTTTCTGTTGTAGGTTGCTGTTTATAGGGGAAGTTTTATTATTACCACCCTGTATATAGATTTAGTCATCAAGGAAAGGCTCTGTGATGATCCTGTATTTTTTACGGCTCTCAGATTGAATTTTTTTTTGTGCTTCAGCATAATAATGATTTAATTGGAAATTGTTTTAATTTTGTGACCAATATTTTCACTTCTTTCTCCAGTATTTCTCTGATATATGATAATATAGCTTTAAAAGGATCGCAATTTTCAATATCATGTATATCTGCTGAATGGAGCATGATAAAAGATATATTTTTGATACATGACACAAATCATTTACAGGTTATATTTTAATACATTTGGAATATAAATTTGTAATTTAATTTAAATTTGTATAAGCTCCAACTGGAATTTAATTTAAATTTTTAAACAATTCTTGTAGTCAATAAAAAAAAATTAAAGTTACCTTTTTATATAGAAGAAACAGTTTCATAACTTCACTTGCAAACAAAATCTGAAATGTTAACAACGATAGTTCAACTTTTTACTACAAGATGGCAACTCATACCAAGATATGCGGTTGGGATCCAAAGTTCTTTATATATGTAATCAGGAAAAACATTCACATTTGTTTCACATGAAAGCGCTGTTACCTTTATCTAAACATCGATGAAATTAGTTCAATAAAATAGCTTCTAAACAGGACATAAATATAATTAATTAAACCCTTTATAACTCAGATTTTTCTTTAAATGCCCCGAAGATTGTCTTACGGGTAACTAGTTTTCTTTAAAATTAAAATAATGCTGCGAATAATTGATGCAATTTTTTACATCTTTGTTTGATTTTTTTTAATTTCTAAACTTTGCAAGGATATAATTTCGAATTCAATTTTTATTTATTTTCTGATTTTTTAGAGTCCTAAAATTTTGAATTCTAAAAGACAGATTAGAATACTACATTATACCATTTTTCATAATAATAAATTAATTTTATATGGATTTTGATTCAAAATGTCAAGGGCTCATTGGTGGCAAAATACTAGACCCTATGGTAATCATAATGAAAAATTAGAAAGCATATTAAAGTCTAAAAATACCTATCCTCCCATACAAAATGGAAAAATACTGTTATAAATTATTTTAAAATTACATTCCGATTATAATTTTTCATTTAAAATCAGATAATTTTATAATTCTGCTTACATCTCTAAACTTTTCTTCAAAATTACTTTCTTTTTTTCAAAAGAATAACAAAAACTTTGATTCAAATTTGTTGTTTTGTCATAAATAATATTATATGCACTATTTTTTATTATAATTCACTTTAAATTTATCAGTTAATAATTATTCAATTCACAATAAATAATAAAATTCAACTTAATACTTATTATTATTAATGTTTCATTTTTCACAACTATCTTTATAATCTTCTTATTGTACTATTCTTATTATTCTATTGTATTATTCTTACTATTCTTCTTATTGTACTAATAATTTCACACTTCTATAAATTCTCAGAAGTACCCATGTGCAAAATTGAATAACGTAATACAATATTTCACAATATTGTGCAATAATCTGTGCTATCGAAGATATCCCCTACATTAAAATTTTAATCTGCTTACAGTATTTTTCAAAAACAATAGAGCTATTGTACATGGAAAACAAACAACATTTTAAGTATCTAATGTTAAACCAACATAGCTTTTAGCATGAACGTAATAAAATAAATATTCATAGTTCAAAATCCATTTATATGTAATTCAGTATTGTATATCATCTTTTATGTGTATCTATTTAAAATAGCAGAGACGTATCTATAAGTATGTATGCATATTTCGTTATCATCCGGAAGACCCAAAATTGAAAAGCGACCAGTTGCCTTAAAATTGTTGGAGACATAATGGAACTAAAATGGTTTTAACATTAAGCCTTTTGTTTACCATGAATTCTATCAATTTGTTTTACTTCGCTTTATGTTTCAATCAATACATGCCTACTTTTCATGTTGGAGTAAAAGATGAAAATACACAAAAAATATCAACAATTGATAACTTAGTGTGAGTAAATGTTCACCACTCAAGGAAAGAACACTATGAAAGCTTTTTGTCAATTTAACAATTTTTCAGATAAGTGTAATTTAATACGCGAAAACGTTTGTTGGTGAGTGGCGGGTAGAAAAGTGTGTAAAAATAATAAAAAAAAGAAAAGAAAAGAAAAATAATAAAAAAAATTGTTAAAGATAAACAAAAGATAAAAAATGAAATTACAAGTTATAATTGTGAGAATATTATTATTTTTAAGTCATTATTTGTTTTAATTAATTTCAGTCATTAAACAGTTTAAACCGGTTTGAAACAATCACTGGACTTATATATCTAATATAT
>JAPMOR010040041.1:777021-808980 GCA_026543865.1 Argiope aurantia
TAATGATAAATTTTTCAAACTTTCATTTTCAATTTTTCTAGTTGGCAAACAAAATTTTCGAGCTCGACTGATTTTGAGATTTAAAAAAAACTATTGTTTTTCTAAATATCAACGCATCCGTAATCTGATAGCCTCGTGATTGTTTCAAACCGGTTGAAACTGGTTAATGGCTTAAATTAATTGAGACAATTCGTAAAAATTCAGATAATGAATAATTTGGGAAACAAGTTGTAACTTTAGTTGGCGATAAATCGCCAAATGTGACAACCTTCTGCATTATTTTCTAATAACCCTAAAAGCAAAAAACTAATGTCCCAAAAGCGATGAATCACCAATTTGTTGCCTACGTATTTTGAGGCTTCAGCAATTTGTTGCCTACGCATTTTGCGGCTTCAAAAATATCAAACCAAAACAACATCATGTACTCAATTGATAATAATTGATTCTTATAAAAACGAATTCTTCCCTGCTTTTTTTTTCTTCTTCAGAAAAAGAAATTATCATGTTATCTATGCTTTGTAAAAAAACAATACTTTTATCGTCTGCCAATGAAGCACATTTATTGAATACATGTTACTATTTTTTATAGACGTTTTATTTTAAATATAGGAAAGGAAATACTGCTCAATAAAACATATTATTCTGTTTGATGAAAATTCTAATTCCACTTGATGCAACATATCAAGCCAAATCTGTGACTGAAATCTATATGGATAAAACGGAAATGTGACATTATTTTCTCTTTAAACCAGTGAATGTGTTCTCCCAGAAGGTCGCCTCCATACCCTCTAATTATGACCTTATCTCCTTCCCCTCTCATATGAAATTATGAACCTTGGGTAAGGTCGCAAATACCTTGCATTGCATTAGCGAAATTCCTAAGTACTTGCCCAACTGCAGCAAGCAATTCATTTATTTATCAATTTTTAAATGATGATAACTATAAACATTGCTAGATAATAAACCACCAATATTCTTCATTGAATTCTTCTCTTCTCTACTAGGGAATGCATTCTCCATTTATTTTCTAAATAATAAAATAACCTAATAAAAGGTTATTGATACAGATTAAAAAAGAAAGTTATATTCATTGTTTTGTATCTTTGAAAATCGCGATGAATTGCTTGTAAACTTGGCATTTGTTCTGGAGTATAGTGGAGTCATGGCACAATTCCAATGTGGATGTAACTTGCTGCATATCATATTTACCATCGAGGATCAAAATTCCTGATGCTGGTAAATGCTTTCGAGAAAATGTTGCTAGCTTAAGTGTTGTCCTCACCATCTTATTAAGCTCAAATATGCGAGAGCTGTTCTAAAATAGCTTTCGTGTTGTGTTGAAAAAGTAAACTAGATGTTACTAAGCAAGTCAACATCCAACGAATTGTTGCCGTGGTAACCTGACATTAAGGCCTCAGCTTCTGTGCTGAAGGATAGTGGATTCGTGACATAATTCTAAATTCCTGTAGCATATTAGATCAACAAAGTTCTGTACGGCGTGGAATATTGAAGAAATAACGCGAATTTATGAGTCATCTTCATCATTTGATTAGATTACAGCATTCAAAGACTGTTCTTAAATTGCTTTTGGGTAGTTCTGAAACGAAACGCTATTGTTACGAAACAAGTATGAATTGATTGCGATGGACTGGTGTTATGGAATCAGCTTCGAGACCAGAGATCAACAGAATATACGCTATTTTCATAAGATAGTTCAATTTTCTGAATGCTCTTCTAAATCGCAGAGATATCGTAACGAATTTAAGTATTTGCCCTAACATGTCTCGAAGCACGATTTCACCAAAGAATCACCATGTAAGCGGATTTTATTGTATATTAAAACCGTCCGTACCAAATGCACTCTCTCTGCTGATACCCAAAAGCCTGATGATGACTATATGCCGGTTCACATGTCACCCTCGTCACCTGAACACGATTCAAAATTGCGAGACCGTTCCAAATTAATCCTCGTAGTACATCAAAATGGGACGTAAATGTAACTGGAATAGACTATTTTTACAAATACAAATGACAAATTAATTTGAAATAAGAAAAATTATATGAAAAGCTTTTGAAATGCTTATATATTTCGTTGTCTCTATTGGTTTGAAAAATATTATAACATTGCAACTGCTGTTTAAAATTTTCTGGTAGACAAATTTATGGTCTTCAGATTCAATCAATTAAATATAATGTAGATTTTTTTTTTTTCATTTTGAGTTAACTTAAAGAAAAACTAAAAAAGATTTTTTAAATCTAAGTAAGATTTTTTAAATCTAAGAACAAATTTATCTTCATAGTAAAAATAATACAGAAAATTATTAATTCACTTTAACAAGAAAATAAAGTATTAACAAATTTATATAGGAAGGGTTTTACACCATACAGATTTTAATTTACTTTTTAGGGTCAAATAATGGGGTTTTTTTAGTAACGAGTCTTTATTTAAGAATTTTTTAAAAAAAAGCAGTGCTATATTTTTCTTTATGATAAAAATACCGTTGCCCGTTAAAAAGTCAAGAGACCGTAAGTTCTCCTATTTCTGTAAAAAAACTTCCAAGATATTAATTAAGAATCTAATATAATGAAAAATAATTTATTTTAATTTTAACTGAATTTTTGATTATACTTGTTAAGTACTGCGAGATGATTATTATTTTACTTCATTGGCTAATAATGACGTGGCCCTTAATCCACTTTAATTACATGATTTATAAAGCACAAAAAAGATGTTTTGAAAATATATTTTAAATAAGTGTATTTGTTTACATTATTGTAATAAAGGAAGTCAAAATTTATTCCCCCCCCCTCCCCTCAATTGGAGAAAAAAAAAATAATAGCAATGGCATATATATCCTTACTGAAAATGCAAAAATCGTTTATCGAAAATTCTATTTGGTTGATATCAGTAGTTCATTCTACTTCATTTCGACAATTAATGCCAAGTCACTAATGCTGAAATATAAAATGGCTGATAAGGTATAAAATATGTTAAATAGACAAATAGAATATATAAAGGTTTGAAAATAAATTTAAAAATAAAAAGAATCTACTTATTATACGGTGCAAAGAAAATCCGTTCATTTTTAAGCAGTTAATTATAGTTGCTTCAAAGCATAGTTTATCAAAGCGGTGATCTTTCTTTTTGTCCTTATCGAGTTGGAATTCGTTGGCGATATAAAGGGATACTACTTAGTTGATTTTAACCAAATAGTAGTTTTGATATATAATTTTTTAAGCTATGCATTAAATATAATTAGAATAACCAAATAATTCATCTCCCGATCACAGCCACTGGTGTGATTTCGTCAGTTTTTAAATATATGATAAAAAATTCATCATAGACTTTACCAGGACAGCCACTAAATTGATTTAGTCATGTTTTAGCTCATATCAAAATTCATGAGCTTCAGATACCTCATCAATAATCACCTGTATCCCGTCAATCACTGTTTTCCAAAGAGATCTCAAAAATATTTCTTCACTATACAAAATCTACAGAAGAAAGGCACAACAGTGTCATCCAGCTCCAGTTATTGTACTAATTTCGTCAATTTTTATTTTATTTAAAAGCTCATAATCTTTAGATACATCATTACAGATTTCTTTCCCTTTTTCTAAATATATCGGAAAAATGAAACGATAGGGATCCTAGTCTCAACAACTGAACTGATTTCGCCATTTTGTGTATTTATCCTAATAATCAGAATGTTTTATGATTGGGTATAACTAAAATATATTTTCACTAAATGGGATAAAATGTTTGGTATTGATTTAAAAAAATTATTAGATTAATCTTTTTAATGTAAGGGCATTAATGGTATTATTATTATACGCTTGTAGCTGGTGGCCATAGGCTACTAGTACTTTTATTGATATGATATTCTTCACTTTCAAAGTAAGATCGTAGAATATTAAGATATCTCAATGTTCAGAGAATTTATTTACTCGTCAGAATTTCAAGTCTCATCGTCATATGGAACAAGATACCAAATGATAATTAAATTTTTATAAAGGCAATCATTAAAGATTACAAAAACATCAAATTTGTGATCTGCGCAGCATCAAATTTCATAATAAAGCTACCGATAATCAGTTTATTTTAAAACCATCATCTACCATTTTAATCTACAATCTGATATAACGCATCAAATCAGCATTAAAATCAGTAGAATGCATTTTCGATAGGAAAGCGTATATCTTGGCTTCAGGGTAATAACTCCAGTAAGGTGGATTTCAGAAATGAAAATGAGCCAGCCTCGCCAAATTAGTTTTATTTTTGAGCATCGGACTTTATTGCTCGTTTGAATAAGGACTGGCGAATAAACCTCGCCAATTTAAAATTTTGGCGGGGTTATAAATTAACTTTTCCGTGAAACGCCGAGGAAATTTTATGGCAATTTTATACAGCAATTAAAATTTATGGGCCTACATTCAAGGCCTACTGGGTGAAATGGGGCGCTTACGCAAAATATCATTGATTTTACAGGAGAAGGTTGATCTGGACGATAACGAATGAAGACATTAACTTTGGTCTAAATAGAATGGCAAATGCAGTGCTGTGTAGGAGAAATTAACTTATGAGGAATCTAAACAATGCCGAATAATTTTCCAATAAAATACAACAGGATTTATAATATCAACTCCAAAATTGCATATGAAGTGTGTTTCATATAGTTATGACTGAAGTTTTACAAGGAATAAGATATTATTCCAACACCTTTATCTTCTATAACAAGGTCGATGCCAGATTTGAGGAATTTTATTGGTTTGATCAAAATGGCGAGGATATGCATAATAAATAACTCGAATAGCTTACTTCATATTTCAATTTAAATAATCCCTATTTTATTACCTAACATTTGTATAGCTGATACTAAAAATTATATGATTTCTTTGTTACTTTTATATGTATAACACTGAGAAAAAAGAAAACAGGATATGAAAAAACATATTTTCTTAGGGAACAGCGACATTATGTTGGACAAATTAAAACGACAGCATTCAAGCCTTTATAAAATCTAGTCACATTTAGTAACCGGTTTGGTGGCATTTAATTTTAATTGCGAATTTCTGACGCATAATTTCATGACCATGATTCTATAAACAAAATATATTTAAGTTTGAAGAGGGACAAGACTCTTTATAACTTCATAACGAAGTAGATGAAAATAGATGAGATTCTAGAACAGTTATTTAATTATTTTGTAAGTTCCACATTTCACTAGATAAAACAAACACGAACTCAAAAATACACGACATTCACTAGAATACAATCTAATAATGACCCCAAAGAAGGATCATGGGAAATATACCTTGACGTTAATAAGGCAACGCCATCTGTTGCATCAAAGAAAGTAGTAGAGTTTTGTAACCGCTACTAACTTCTAATTATCACTGACATTGAAGTTATGTTATTTTAGCAGAATTACACCTATTCTATTAAGTATGTATATGAACAGAATAGGTATAGCTCAAGTTCCACAGTAACATAGTAATTAAAAACATAAATGTCCGATTCAACTATCTTCTAACCGTGAATTTACTTTCTTATTCCTCATAAAAATTAAGCAGATATTAAAGTGAATCTTTTTGCTTTAGCTCCCAACAATGAAAGAGAATTCCGTGATTAAAATATGTTATGAAACATGAAAGATCGTTTAAATTTCACTGCAACAATGATTACTACTACTGAAAATTAGGCTAAATTTGACAAATTACAGCAATAATTTACAATTTAGTCGGTATTGTTAAAAATGCAATAATTTAGATTTTAAAATTTAACATAGAAATATTTTGTGCAATATTACTATCCAAAGATATTGTGAAAAATTATAAGAATTTCACTTAACATTTAACAAGTTATAATTTCTTGGAAGTGCACATATGAAAGCTCTAAATTATAGATGCTCCAGATGTTGTGAGTCTAGATCAATTGCCTTCTACTGTAGAGTGACGCCGAAAACCCATCAACATGTAGACACTAAAATGTTCATTGTTCTTTATTATTAGTAGAGATTACAATATATCAGAGGTTTTGATATAGTTCTTCAAAAACTAAAACAATTATTTATTGTTTAGACAGACAAAATGGGAAAAAAATGAATCAAAACAACTATTTTATCCTTATCGAATTTGAATCAAATCCATCAAATGATTATCTTTCCGTCTATATTTTCATATCCATGTAAAGAGATCTGAAAGACGGAATGACTAAAATAAATAAAAGTTACTATATAATCGTATATAACAATTTTATTTTTGAGTCAAATTTTGGATTCAATCGATAAAAAAAATATGGCCCGCGATATATACATTCGGTTTCCTTGTACTTATGTTTTAACCTCATTTCAACGATTAATTGCCAAATATCGCATACTTCTGGGTCTCCTCCGTAACTGTTGTGTGCCAACGACATAATGATAAAAAAAATATGCCAGTTTTTTATGAAACAACGATACTTTCAACTGGTTTGTGCGGAAATCAGAAAATAAAAATCTGAGTACTCCAGCGTTCACGTCCCTCCCAAAGCCACACAATTTTATGTATGGATAGAGAAAAAAAAACATTTAATTAAGAGAATGTGAGAAAATTTCGAGAAGGCCATTCCCACTGATTTTATTGCAGGTATGGAATAGGGAATTGGTAAGGTACAGCGTTTTAAATCTGATTAACAGTTGAATATTAGAAAATACTCCAGACAAAATTGTGTTCTTTAAAATCTTAGAGCGATGTTAATCTTATTTATTTAAAGTTGGTCACATATTTGTAAATAATAACCTTTTAACAAACCTGAAATATCTCAATGCACTTTTAAATCCCTATTTATTTATTTTAAATACATTAACGGTAAATCATTCTCCCGGTATCAGTATAATTTAAGTAATTTTTTAAGTTTCTATGAATAATTAAACCAAATGAATACATCTCGAAATAGGCTTTAATAGCTAAGCCTTGCATTCCTTTTGCCTGAAAGCAATTGCCTGTTAATCCTGTATCTTTCCAACTGGCATTAAATAGTATTTATCCTCAGATAATTAAATGCAATATCCAGTCTCTACAAAAGTTTCTGATAATGACAACTCCAGAGAATTGGTAACACCGAAGCATTCTTAGATAATTATCGCGAGTGGCTGCAGACAGAGTCAATTTAAGCGGGCATTTCTCCGTTCTGTCTAATTATTCAAACTTTTCTTATCGGGTTGCAATCAACGTTTTCCTTGCTTTTAATTCACTTTCAGCTGGAAATCTTGAAGCGGGCCCAGGCAGAAGTTTGTTAACTGTGAAATGTACTGTATTTAAACTTATTAATGGGGGGTTTGAAGTCCAAACACGGATTAAACGGGTTTGATTCTTAGAAGTATTAAAGTTTCGATAATCTTGTTTCGATTTTTGTATGCGCATTCTGGTAATATTAGTCATCTGTGTGGTGGATGGTAATAAAATAACTGGCCGTCTTTGGCGAATAGTTGGGACGCCGAAAATATTGGACGTGTAATTTAAATTAAATCTTTTGGGCTTAACATTGTTCTCTCAACAAAAGAACTGAAATGTTCGATTCTTAGTGAAGAAGTTAAAGGAAGTTCTCTCAACAAAGAATTAGGTTTTACACCCTATTTAGGCAGGTCGTCATAGGGCAGACCATGACCAACAAAAAAAGAATTTGTCTAATGAAGACGAGTTTCATGGCAACATGGTTTAATTTCACAGTGGTTTCTTTTGCGGTATTGCGAATTCATTTTCTAATTCCTCTTGTAAATTTCTCAGATAATTAGTAAAATCATTCCTTTTATTCTTTATGTAAATCAGTACACTGGAATGCATTATTTTCTCTTACAAAGATAACAAATATTCTTATAAAATAAAAACTAGCACTAAAAGCTCATGTTCTTAAGGGGGTGATATCAAGAATATCAAGGGACTGAACTTTACAGACGACATATAACCAAATGCCTCAGATATTCTTTGAGGCGTTTCAGATAAATTACCAGTCAACAAAAATATATCATTCCGAGTGCTTCTAATTCGCAAGGCATGTGTCACTTGTATTCAATAAATTGTACTTAAAGAAACAGAAAAGAATTTCACATTGATATCCATGCGGCTTAGGAGACCGTCGTAGTTTCGTCGAAGAAGCATTTGGGGATTTTCAGTAGAGACAGAATTAACAATGTAAGAGGGGTATCGGTGTGATGAGACAGCAAGGTAAATCTTACAGTTTTACGTACTTTGACTTATATGTTAAAAAATATTCTCATCATATGAACTTTTTCAAATCATCACCATTACAAATGAGTAAAGTGACGGTAGAATACCCTCACTAGAATGTCATTAAATATTTAAAAGTTTTAATTTTACCTATTTTATAAATTCATTGTTTTTAAAATATTTGGAAATATTTCTTCATGTTAAGAGAATTTATTTTTCTGCTCAGTTTTGCTTTTCCACTTGTTTTGTAATTCTTTTTCAACGTTTTTTCAAGTATAAACCAGTTTTAAAATTTTAACTTATAAAAAACTTGTTTTACTTGTTAATGAAATTTATGATGAATATACACATATAATTTGTTTTGCTGCAGCATGGCCAATTTTGAATCTTGCGTGTTAAAAATCCAAATTTCAATCCAATCGGATCCATAGATGAGGGTTATGGCTAGTAATGAAAATGGTTTAAATTTTATTATAATAAGGAACATTAAAAATCACGCAAAAAAATATTTTTGGAGAAATGATTGGCTTTGAAAAAACTGGACAGCGGTTAAATTACTTTTAGAAAAAAAATTAATTAAAAAAAAGTGTAAAAATCATATATGAACTGTAATATTTTTGGAAATTAAAGCGGAGAAACTTCGAGATTTTGCTAAATTTAAATCGATTAAAAATTTTTAAAAACTGCTTGGAATTATTCATCCTTACCTTCTACAGCACATATGGGTCAAATCCGGTAGTTCTACGACTTAAGTTCCGTCCGAGCATCGCCTCAAAAACTTTTATTATGAGAAGAGATTATAGTAGTATAAAATAATTTGACAATATTCTCTTCCTTATTTCTCTTTTTAGAGTATTTAACCTCAAGTTTTTTTAGCCCCAAACTTCAAAAAATCTCTAAAGAAAAAAGTAAACCAGACTAGGGAAATGACTCGTGCAATAACTGGAGGGTTTCTCAGGTTGTATGTTATGCAGTACTGGCTACAATTTGTACGAAAGTTGCTTTGGCTTAAATTTCGAGTCCAAACAGTCAGCAAAATGATTGGACTCAACGATTAGACAGATGTGTAAAATTTCTACTCGCTTCACTTCACCATTCTGTGGAGATAAACACAAACCGTGCCATTATGTAAGAAGAACCAGAAAGCAGAGGCGGGGAAAATCTGTCAAATTATTGCCAGTTTTGCCACAGATATATGCCAAACATGAATGGTCCTCTACAAAGATTATGGCAATTAGCTAAAATGTTAATAGTTTTAAATTCAACGAAAGATAATCGCACATTTCCCAAACTTACCGAAATATCGGAATCTATCACAATTAATAGAAATGTACCAATCCTGATAATACGGTTTGAACACACTTTTCTGCAAGTAATTAATTTAGAGAGCCTCTATTGATTGTGCTCGAATTGAATCGATTGTGCTTCAAATTGAATACCTGACGAATAATTTATTTGGGCTGCTTCCTAACGAATTGATTTGAAAAGTGGATAGTAAAATCTAAAAATGGGTGCTTCTCATGCTAAAATCATGTTATGGATGAATTTAAGTGAATAGTTGTTACATTTAGCTTGTAATTGGTAAACGTCCAACGACGGAACCAGTCAAAAGCTCTACGGTGGAAATTAATTTTGGTGAAATTTCGGACAGTCAGTTTTGAAAGTAGCGGCATGAAAGGCCATCAAAAGTTTCTACTGGTCGAGATTTGTCGGGAAAGTAGTTATAATTGCCGGCAATAAATTACATTAATATAACTGAAATATTTTAACCCTTTAAAAGGCTGTTTTTTCTAGTCATGGTATAATAAAATATTTTTATGATTGTGATTGGCTTAAGAAAAGTGACTCATTTACCTTATTGGATAAATTTCTTTAGATTAATTAATTAATTTTGTAATTAAGAATTAACAAATCAAAACACACTATTTTGTGTGAGATAAGGAAATGAAGCATCTAAGTTTCCGACTGATTGAAAAATTTGTCAAAACTTACGCAAAACTTCATAATTCCATACAAGGATTGATTAATTTGGTGGGAAGCATTCTTCCCATGGCCCTAGAAAGGGTTAATGTAAAATATATTTTATAGATAGATCAAAATTTTAGACAAAATAACTCGTATACCTTGATTACCTCATCCAAAAAAAGTTACTAATAAGGCCCTATAATCAATTTCACAATTATAATTTGTTCTGATTTTAAGTTATCCCAAGAATTCGAACATAATTTCGAAAATGAATTTTCAATTGCAAAGAAGTTTGAAAGGCAAAAATTTATTTAAATCTCCAATATGAACTTTATAATGATTTTAATACTTTATCATTGCATACTTTGTATAAAATAGTGCTGGTCTCCAACCAATAGAAGTCTGAGGATCGAACCATGTACAGACTGCCTCTGCCTCTTTTGGTGAGCAAATCTTCCAGGATTCGTGGAATTCTATAAAACAAATGAGGGATTCCGAGATTTTGTCCGAGATTGGGATGGTAAATATGCACTTTAAAATACTTAAATAGTGCATTTACCTGTTAAAATATTCCACCCTCAGGAAAGACAGACATAAAACAGTTCTCGTGATTAGTGTCCAGATGAAAGATACGGGATTAACCTACTCAATTCTCGATTAAATCTTGTCTTCAATTCAGTCTTTAGAATTAAATAGCTTAAATATATATCCATTGTTATTGTTAACCCCATTAATAAGCAATTTTTTATGGTCTGCCGGACCCTCCCGCTAACCATTCTCAAAGCTTTCACGGGCAATCTGTTGTCAGCTAACTACATGTATAAAAGCAAGTAGAAATACAGCAATGCAGGATTAATACATATTTTTCAAAACTGTTATTCAGTTCCAGTTAAACTGATTACAGTAAAACTAATCTATTTTGTATTGAAACAAATTTAATACAAAATAGCTAATTTTGTATTAAAACAAATTTAATACAAAATTGCTAATTTTGTATTAAATTGGTTAAAATGATGTCTGTTTATTTCTCTGTCCATGTGTTTTTGAATAAGACGTCTTAAAAATAAATATATACATACGAATAACATCAACAACATATCTTTCTATTAAAATAGCAGATAATTATCAAATTTAGAACCGAATCGTTTAATAGAAAGAGATCTAACAAGTATTGTAAGAGACTACTAGGTAAGAATATCATTTTTACTTCATCGTGTTATTGTATAAATATACGAGTTTTGCTTTTTAAGAATGCACTTATAAAACGAAGGAGTATTCATCCTACTACTTGTTCAGTATGTTTATGAATTCTTCTTCATCCTACTTCTAATTGTTCAAAATGTTTACGAATTCTTCTTCAGCATACTTGTTTAATATGTTTACGAATTCTTCTTCATCCTACTACTATTTGTTTAATATGTTTACGAATTCTTCTTCATCCTACTTGTTTAATATGTTTACGAATTCTTCTTTATCCTACTACTACTTGTTTAATATGTTTACGAATTCTTTTTCCTCCTACTTGTTCAGTATGTTTACTAATTCTTCTTCATCTTACTACTACTTGTTCAATATCTTTACGAATTCTTCTTCATCCTACTTGTTCAATATGTTAACGAATTCTTCTTCATCCTGCTTGTTCAATATGTTTACAAATTCTTCTTCATCCTACTTATTCAATATGTTTACGAATTCTTCTTCATCCTTCAGTTTTTCGACGAAATTTGAAAGTATTTCAAATTATTAATTTAAAGTAGTTACACATATTTCTGAGATACAAAGTTATAAATTGTTACCCTGATCCAACTACAAAATTACTTTTCTCAAAAATTGAAAAACTTCCATAAGTTTATCATAAAACATTCTAGAAAATTTTAAATAAATAGCCATGGTTGGATGCACATTGAACTTAAATATTCTCAGAAGAAATTCGATCAGAACGAAGGAGATGCATTTCTGGCACATATTGATATTGACTCTCTGAATCGATTATTTATTTACAATGGTAGAATCTTGCGACAGACTTAATAATAACGTCAGAAACTGAACTCTGGAGACTGAAAGCATTTCGGCTATTCCAATTAGTCCTGAATCGAATGCGAGGATCGAATTTGAAGATGACTCTATTACTTCACAGAGAGTCTGCAAACACATCCAATATGCATGTTGCAGATAAACTTAGATTTTACATATATATTATATTTAGAAAAGGTAGAATAAATTGTTAAATCAAGCTTTTAAAGGGAATTTGGATGTCCTCGATGGCGAGACTCGTCGAAATTTGAGTTCTAATAAAGGGTCTTTTTTGCAAATAAATATTATATCTGATGTGAAATTTAGTGATCATAGAAAGGATGAGGTTTTTATCATTATAAATTATGTGCATATAAACATTTTGTGTGGGATGAGATTTACCGTGAAATAGCTTCTTGTTTAAGAATGGAATCAAAAATAAAATTTCAAACATTTTATAGCATAAATTTTGTCAAATAAGGTACCTAAGTTTAATACATCATTTGTTCGTTTGAACTTTAAGTTTTTTTAAAAGTAATATTAATGGCTGTATTGCAGTTTAAATGTTGAACATAAAAAAATATGATTTACTACATTGAAAAGGAAGTTATAAATCTGCTAGGACAGGGAGCTAGGCTGAATCAGCCAGTTACATTTCCATAGGGGGAAAAACCTACCTTCGCTTACCTTACAATGAAGTATTTTTTTATTTTTGAATTGGTAAATTAAACATTTTATTTCATTATATACATCATTGCACAAATAATATTATTACAACAGCCAAAACATTCTATACCATGATTCTAATTAGTCTACAGACCTCCTTGCGTCCAAACACTCATTTTAAGAATTGTGTACCCATTGTTTTATTAGACTGTTAGTTCGATAATTCGGTGTAGTATATATACATTTTAAACATTGAGCCAAAACTAACAACCGATTTGCCGTCTGTCGGTCAGTAGTTTCAGAAACATGTAAATGCTATGAGTTAATATATCAAATTTGGTATATGATTTTGAAAATATAATCGTAATTTTGTGCCAAAGTTTTGTTTCAATTGGCTGAAAAAAACATGTTTAATACACAAATTCGATTTTCGGATACAATTAACTGTATGTCAGTGGTCATTCGCCAAATAATTCGCCAACGATATGATAGGATCACACAATAGATTCGGTAAAAATGCGAAAATTTCACCAAAAGTTGACTTCTCTTTATATTGTATGCAAATTGCATGCAAAGTATTCTCTGGAATGGCACCATTATTAGAAATTATGCTGGAAAGTTTTGGGAAGACCATTTTGACACTGACTTTTAGAGGCTGGTTTTTTTCTAAGTCATTTATATTTCTTAATGATATTTAGCTGATATAAAAATGCAAGAGATAAATATATGTTTATAAAACATAGAACTTTCATTTTGAACAGTGATTTAACCTTATAATGTATGGCTTTTTATTTTTTTTACAAAAATAAATATATGTTTTAAATGCATATATTTCAAGAAAAATATTTAAAAAAATTAAAAAAAAATTTTTTTTGGGGATATTTTTAAAAAAAATTATAACTTGCCAAATGGTTACATTAAAAATTAAACAATATTCCATTGACGCAAATCACATTATAACAATACTGCAATAAAAATTAATGTCTCTTTTTACCAATTTTTCACGAAGTTAAAAAATGCATTTTTATTGTATTTTTAATAGTAGAACTATTCATACAACAGCCGTTCTGGTATTTGTCGAAGTTGTCAGTTTAAATCTAATTCGAGTACCACTATTATAATCAATCGAGCTTTTCTACAAATTTTTATCAAAATCATTTCCAGGCATACATTGTTACCCTTTGGAACAATTATGTGAAATTTATAAATGGAAATAATAACATGCAGCCAAGTGGCTACACGATGCACTGAAGGGTTAAATATCCATCCTCTGTTGAAAACAAGTAATGCAAATTTTGAAAAAAAATTTTTTTATTATCAGTAATCCTGGAAAACATTTTAAAACGTATTTAAATATTTCAATAAAGCAATGTAGGTACAATTTTAATTAACCAACATTTGTTATTTTATTAGCATCATATCTAATTAACCAACATTAGTTTCTTAGCATCATATCTAAAACTTCCAACATGCTTCATAATGTTTATGAGTAAAATTTGATTAATTTGTAGGATGTTTTCTTTTGAGTAGAAATGATATAGAGGTTTCAGTTTTATTTATACAGATTTCTCTCGAACACAACGTCATCTGTTGTATGAGAAATCTATAAATTTTACCCTGAGGAATAAGGTCTGTAATACAACTCTTCACTTCATCTGTGCACAACACATGCATTAAATTTGCTATCACTAGGTCCAATGTTCTATCATACAGAGAGGAAACCTATTCAACCATATCTGATTTGCATTCCATTCCAAAATATTCTGCCCCTTCTTTTAGAAAGCAGCTGCCTCATTGACAAAATAACGTTATGTTTACATATGATAAGGGTCCCCCCCCCCCAGCTTTTCATTCGAACTTAAATTCAAAAGACAAAATAATCTTTAGAAAGAGAACAAAAAGATTTATTGAAAAACGCTTTTTTGTTGTTATTCTTTTTTTTTATATTTTCGGATATATGGATTCGTGTCTTCAATTTTATTTGTTTTGTTCTTCTGTTTCATTTCTTTTCAAAAGAAATCTGATTCACCCACAGGTATTTATCAGATTTCAATTCAATGATTTTCATTTTTGAAATACACTAATTCTGACCAGAATCATTTTTTTAATCAAAAGAAGCGTATATTTCTAAATTGGCAATTAGTATGCAAAGCTGGATATTTTATCTATAAGCATCGATAATCTGAATTCTCAAAGACATTTGAAAGTTTTTTTTTTTTTTTTTTAATGAAATTAGTGAACTTAACACAACTTGAAGAACTTTGAAGAATTCTGCTTCATTTTTTCCGCCTTTCTTTAATCTTAGAAGGAGAAAAAGAATTTTAAAAAAACTCACCAAAGAATTAATTTCCGCTGCTAAAGATAATAGCATTTGTTTTTCGAAGTAAAATCCTTCATTTAAATAATTGTATCAACTTTTTTTTGTTTATATTTTTTCTATTTAGTTTTATTTTCTTTTTGTTTTATTTTTTTCAGCGCAGAGTGTCAAAGCGAAAAAGAGCCATTAATGGTATTACACGTAAGATCATGAATAATTGAAAACAGCTTCAAAGCCGTAGCGGGAGAAAGAAAAAAAAAACACCTTTTTTTCGCTTGAGTTTCAAATTCCTCTTTGGAATCATTGAGTAACAGGTTGAGTGACGGTGTCCTTTGAGGTCGTTAATGACATCGAAGAAAATGATGTGGTGCTGCGTTTTAAGCTCTTAATTAATAGAATAGTCAAAGATAGGTCTTTTCTCTTTCGCCGAATAGGTTAAGAATTAAGTTGGTTAAATTACTGGAGGAAACAGAGATTTATTTGCAATTACTCTGATTATATCGAGATAACAAATTTCTTTTTTACTAATATATTTTGTTTGCTTCTTCAGTTATTTATTAGCTAATGTCAAAATATAAAAAAGACGATGCAACGTTTGTCTTCTGTTCTATGATATTTCTGCAAAATATATTTATATTATTTATGTATTTAAATGTAATTTTCCCAGATTGCATATTTATACAAAATGTAAATAACGTGATTGTTGTAAATAGTTTACTATTGCTTTATATTATATATAATATAATTATATATATAATATATATAATATTATATATATTATATTATAGTTTATTATTATTATATTTTCTTTTTCAAATAGTTTACTATGCTTTGTTTACTATTATTGTTTTCTTAAACGTAAAGGAAATCAAAAACAACAACATTATGGAAATTTTTACAGTAGGTTTAAATTGAATAATACTTTCAATTAATTTGATTGATTCATTTCTTTTTTAAAACTGAATTCTTGTTTGGTTTCAGTTTTTAACATGATTACTTTTTTATTCTATTTTAAACGATATCATACACACGATATGCTACTTGGGAACAGAGAATATTTTGCAATATTTCCATATACTATTCTGAATGTCATTCCATTAGCACAAAATACTCAAAAATATTGTTGTGTTATTTTTACAACATTCATTTCACCAATATTGTTACATCAATATTGCCCGGTATTTAGGGTATCGAACAACATCATGGAGATATCATACAATATCTTTCACTTCTCTTGAAAAATAACTTCACAATGCATTACCTATTACAAACTTTTAAACATGAGCTTTCTTCATTAACACAAAATATTTTGTAATATTTTTATGATGTAGTTAGATCATTTGAATGTCATCTCCATTTTCAAAATATTGCTACCAATACTCTTACAATGCCTTCACGATGTTATTCGAATAACATAGAAAATTCGAATAACATTGTCAAGATATACAGTATTGTCCACAAATTAAGGTAGAATAACTGGTAGATGTAGCAATGGTATTGGACATTTTGTATTAATAATGTCTGTATTCTTTTTATTATATGCATATACAGTGGTAGCCAAAAGTGTGGACATTTTTTGCAAGTTACATCTTTTTCAACTTTGCGTTCTTGTAGAATATATTAATTGGCACTTAAATACAAATGTTTATATATCAAATTGAAGGTAATTTAATGTAGAATTTAATAATAAAAAACAGTATTACAATATCTGTATTAGAAAAAAAGTTACGCTCATTTTATAAGAACTATCTTACATTTGCATTTTTTTTAAAGTGATACTTACACAATCAATACTTAGTATGATAACCCTTATTTTTTAAGACAGCTTCACAGCGTCTTTTCATCGAGTGAACGAGTGTTTGGAGTTCATCTTTCGTAATCACATGATGCCAAGAATCAATTATAGATTCAGTAAGTTGTCTTTTATTGGATGGACGTTTTTTTCATACAAGAATTTTCAAACGTCGCCACAAATTTTCAATTGGATTGAGATCAGGACTGTTTCCTGGCCATGGTATACATCTATGCCTTTATTTTGAAACCATGCTTTGCATACTTTTGCTGTGTGGCATGGAGCTGAATCCTGCTAAAAAATAAATGGTGCTTTGTTGGGGAAGAAGTCCCTGATGGAAGGTATCAATTTTGGTTCCAGGACAGTTTCGATGTATTTTTTGCTCTCCAGGATGCCATCAATCACTTGAATTCGGCCCACACCATCTGCAGACATACATGCCCAAATCATGGCATTTGTTGTTGTTTTTATAGTTGCTTCAATTCAATCAGGATGAAACGCTTCACCTACTCTACGTCTCACGTATTTTCTACCACCACTACCAAAGAGCGAAATTTTAGTCTCATCGCTCCAGATTACTTGCTTCCATTGATTTTCTGACCATTTAATGTGTTCTTTTGCCCACTTAACTCGTTTTTCGAGTTGCTTTTGATTTAAATATGTTTTTTTCCTTGGAATTCTAGCTTGTAGTCCAAATCCTGATAACCTTCTTCATTTTGTTCTTGAACTTACAGCAACACCCGCTGCATTCATTTCACATCTGATGAAATTTTTCTATCTTGAAGGCATGGCCGTTTATTTTTTCTATCGGCAGTAGCAGTTGTGCATTTTTTTTCTGCCTTATTTGGCCTTATTTTCCACTAATTTCGTTTTTTCACAACGTAATTTGATAAACATATAGCATATACTATTTTAAAAGCCTTACACCGTTCGCTTATTGTGCAATGCATATCCTTAATTTTCTATCACTTCACCTAAAATGAAAACATTTTTTTTTTGAAAATGTTTAAATTTTAACTACACAAAAATTTTCATGATGAAATTAAGCATTTTTTTTAAAAAAATATAATAATTTACAATAGAATCTTCCCGTATTGAAGCTTTATGTCTATAACAGAATATAGACTTGTGTAATAACTCGAAGGATTATGGAAAGGCTGTAAACACACGCTCAAGTAAGTTATGGATCCAGTACGGGTCTCTTGGATATTATTGCGAAATTCATCAACCGATCGTTAAGTTGATTGAAGGAATAATTGTGGCGCGTGCTTTGTTCGTTAGAGACGCTTACCCACATGAGTTTGGGGGACATGGAGGTTTTCTAAGAACACTGCATAGCTACTGCTTAAACTTTTTTTTGTTTAGCAACCCCTGTAAGACAAAGAAAATGATTGTGGTTTCGGGGGAAGGCGGAATTTAAAAAAAACATCTTTAAAGGAGAAATTCAGGCGTTATAACAATTTTAGATACTTGAATTAAAATAATATTAGGGCCGAGAAGGTTAAAAATTGCTCTGTATAAACAGAAAAAAATTAATTCATTGAAATAAAGAATTAGTTTCCAAAGCATAAATAGAATATTTTTTATGCATTCAATGATATTGCATTAAAAACATAAGTAATAAAAATAAACTATTTTGTAAATTATATAAAATTTTAATGTAATTAAACATTATAATATGTTCAATAGTATAATGTAATAAAATTTAAATAGAAACTGACTTAAAGTGTACGTACACACTAGAAGATTTTTTTAAAATTTTAACTTTAAAAATCCAGTTTTTTCGCAGTAGTTCATTAAAATATGTTTAAACTCATTTCAGTGAGAAAAAAACCATATTGCACTAATTATTAATTAATTAAATAATATTTAATGAGCTAATTAGCCTATTTTTTGAAACATGATATATTAAATTCTAATTTGTACAGACAAACAATTCTAGTTGGAAATTATGCCTAATATTAGTCTTAATATTGTCTGCCTCAATCAAGTTATAAAAATATATAGTTTTTTTAACAACTTTTTCATCAACGATGAACAGAAAAAGTGAGATTTTTTCTGTAATTTTAACTTTTAAATAGCTATTAAAACTTTATTTCTATAAATATAACTTTGATTGAGGCACAAAACATCCGTTATTTCAGACAGATTATTTTGATATATAAATAACTGTATTTGGTTAATTTCTTGTTGAGTAATGATTGTTTGAATGAAGCAACTTAAGTGGAAAAATATCATTCTTCATAAAATGAGTTTTAAAAACACCGTCACTAGAGTTTTTAATGAAAACCCCTCAAGAAAAATAATTATAACTCGAGAAATATTTCGAATATTGACAGCATCTTGGTATTGTTTGAAAAGTAAAGGATCAGAGAACATTATTAAGCAATAAAAAAATATTCGATATTTTGAACGATTTTCAAAATTTCAAGTTTGTACATACACCTTAATTAGAAGCTAATTTATTAAGGCTAAACAAACTCCAATCTCATCTTTTCCTTTGTCAAAATAGAAAAAAAAAAGCCTGAATGAAAAAGTAGTACTAGTTATGACTTTACCTCACTTCAAATGAAATACATTACTATAATATGCAATCATAATATTTTTAAAAATTGATAAAATTCTTAAAAAATAATATATGGTAAAAAATTAGTATCATTATTATATATATATCAATATCATTTCGTGCTGTCATAGTTTCAGAATTTATCTCTGAAAAGTCCTTGAATCTGTCAAGAAGATAATAATTCGTTTCCCAGGTAGAACAGAAATTTACATAATACTATACAATCTTATATTATATTATATTTTATTATTCAATATTCAACTATATTATAAAATATTGAGAACATTATTTAATACTAAATAATATTGTACAATATATATGTGCCTGCTGGAATTGGAAATTCATTTGGAACTAAAAATACATTTACACTTTTTATATATAGGTACTTCGCTTTAGACTTCGGAAAAATCACCTGAATGAATTTGTTTATATATGCTACAGCATGCTGAATTAAGATGAATTAAAATGGGATGTAATAAATAAGGAATACATTTGTTGAATGCAAGTTTCAAGCATAAAAATAAATCGGCAATTTTGATTTTAACAGAAATTTGTAAGAGGCAAGTTGAATTTTAATATTAATTTTTTATAAAGATAAAATGCTAATTTTAAAGAATCCAATTTTTAAAATGAAAATAAATCGCTATTTACCCCAAGCGTCATTTTGATCGGGATTCTGACACATCTCTGGCATAAAGACATTATCGATTTTTATATTTCCTCTATTCATTAATATATCGTATATATCTCTGTCAGTTGTCTTTTATTCTAGTAATAATAAAAATGAATGTGTTTACCTGTGTGTATGGTCTGCGGCTGTACAGGAAAAACTGTTAGACCCTAGAGCTATCATAATTAGTCCAGTAATCACAAATTATTTTTCCATTACCTTAAAATTAAAAAAAAAATCTATGATAACAATTTTTTGCATTATATTTTTATCCAATGTTTAAAAAACATTTTAAGTTCATTTTACAATCATTTATTTCTTTTTTGAAGAGAAACCCAAAAAGTTCTTGTTGTTGTTAATAATATTGTTACGAAAACTCCAGGGTTCTTTTGCGATTTGTTGGTCGATTAATTAAACACAATCAACAAGCCTCAGTAACAAACGACGATGTTTACTGAAAACGACGGCATTAATACAAAGAAGACAAATACGCAGCCGGCAAATATATAGCAGAGACAAATACAGCAGCACACTGCAGCAAACAGTAGCCCACAAGTAGTAGTCGGTAGTAATAACAACCACAGCACACAAAGCGGCCAGACAGAATTCAGCAGGAGGAGGGAATCTTCGTAGCTTCTCTCTACGTTCTCTCCAGACGTCTGCAATTTTCCATTGTCTCCTCGCTTTAGCTGTATCCAACTGCCAACTCACTACAATACGACTGGTTATTCCTCGCACGATTCAATGCTGATTCCACAATAAACATCAGGACTCGGCACCAGCTCAATTCAGCAATCGCTTGAGCTCCATACAACGCCTGCTCCTAGTTGGACTCATTCAACTATTCGCCGTAGACTCTTTCCACGATTCAATACACGGTTGACTCCGGCTTGAGACTGTTGGCCTTTTATAGAGCTCGGAGGCAGGCAGAGAAGGGTCTGGAACAATCAATCATATCTCGGTTCCTATTGACTCAATCGTTAAAATTCTGTAAGTCTCCAATATTATATATTTTTTCGCCGAAGTCGCCAAATGGTCACCAAGCTCTGAGAGCACTGATTCGGTATCCGATCAGCATCCAACAGTAAAACTGTTGGATCGCAAAACAGTTTTCCAGTGATAGAACTGACCGTGCTAGGAAGCAATATTACACATTTGTAAGAATATTTAATCCTGGCTTTTGTTCGTTGCTAAGGTAAAAGTAATGAATATTCGGTTTATTTTTTCGTGTTAAGTAGATTTCAATATGAAGCATAATTTTTATAAAATTTGTAAGTGTTAAATGATATACTATTTGTGAATCTTGTTAAGTGATAACATTTATAGTATTTATACGTAAGGTTTAATTTTAGAATCAAGCAATGTTGATTTTCTTTTTAAAGCACGTCTGCTTTTAAACCGTACCTACCCTTTCCATGTTTCCATTAGATGCATAAAAATATAGGCAGGAAATTAGGAAAATACATAATACAATGAACAGAATTGCGAAAGGCTTTAACACAGTATGAATTTTGTTTCAAGCTTAAAAATATTTTTGCGAGGAAACCATTAAGACAAAGATGCGAAAAATATTTAATTTGAACTTTTAGCCACCGTTAATTTCAGCGAACCAAATAGTCATCATCGGCGGTTAGTTTGAAATCAGTATTTTATATCGCTTCCGGCTATTTGAATATTCCGAAATCATTAATTTTCAGTTTCACGATAAGGATAGGAAGAAAGCTGTCTTGAAAGAAAAATAATCAACCCAAGCGCGTTGCCCAAGCTATGACCCGTATGCTAAACAAATGTCTTATAAGAGAAATCTTACTTATTTTCTTTAGATTCCAATTTGCAGACTCTTAATGAAATCATTAATTAAGGCTACCAACCGAATTGCAAAATGTCACTCTGAATTAAGTATTTCCAATCTGGAAGTCACCCCAATTGATTTTCCTTCTTTATATTTGGCTCTAATTTTGGCACAACAAAGCAAAGGAACAATTCTTATTTTAAAAAGGCATTCATTTTGTTAAAAAGAGTAAAAATCTCCAAATAGGACATTTTTTATCTAAGCAATACTTTTCTAGAAATAATAAAGAAGAATGCGTGTGTGTGTGTGTGCCTTGGCGCTATACAGGGAAACTTCCTGTATCTAGAACTACAGAATTCGGCAGCAACATTCTCTGCAAAATGGAGATGTGACTTTGAGAACTGGTCCGCTAAAATACTATTTTCTTGAAAATTAGCAAAATTTTGGTATTTTTTCTTTGTAACCCCGGCAAATGTTACAGTACAAAATAATTTACACATCATTTGAGAATTCAACAAATAATCATTTCTCTGGTAGCAATTTAGTTACCGAACAATTTTTGCTTTACTTTTCCCATAAATATTTTTAGGCATATTTTATAATTTCTCATTTTCTTGTTACTTCAAATATTTTATAATTCTTTCCATAGTTGATACCCATATATGAAAATTTGCTTTTTTTTTAGACTACCATATAGTTTTTATTTTAATTTTTGTGATAATAACAGTAAAATGTTCTTTCTGGTTTACTATATATGCAAAAAGAAAACGTTTGGATAGTGAAGAAATTCATACTCGAAATTTTGAAAAATCTCCAAATTTCGGACCTTATTCCGCTCGAAAATCACATTTTATTTATTTGTGCGTGTGAACATCTGAAAAATGCGATCAGAAGATTTAGTATATGGTATTTGCACAAAATGCGTAAATTTTTATCGAATTTTGAACAAAATCCACTCAGAGGAATTTTGTTTCTCCTGCTGTCTGTGTGCAAGTAAACATGATAATAGCAAATCCTAAAGAAATAGGAAATTAAAATTTGGCTGACAGTCCTTAACGTCTAACTGTATTACATTTGGGGACGAATACAAAATGAGTTGACTGTCTATCTGCCTGTATGGTATTCATATAAGCATACGAAGTATAAGTATAAATTAAAAAATAATTATTTAGATAGATTAAATTTGATATGTAACCTTCTGAATTCAACTGCATTTCAGTACCAAATTTTAATATTAATTGATCGATATAAAGACGTTCAAAGTATATATCTTATTTCCTGATACTTGTGTATTAACCGCATATCAGCAATTAATCGTTAAAATAAAAATTCAGCAATGATTAATCGTTAAAATAAAAAAATCAGCAAAGATTAATCGTGAAAATATATCCGAAGATTCCTAGTCAATCGGCTCTTTCGTAATTATTGTTCACAAATCGTAAAAATAGGCTTAAAGCGCCATCAGATGAATAATCACTATGATTTACCTTCAAGAATCGATGTTCATATCTTCCAAAAATTATCTTTTAATTATCTGTAAACTGAAACATTACAATTATAATGATATCAGTGCCATTTAAGTGCAAAATTTCCTTTAATTTTATTAATATTTATTTCAGCTTGATGTTATTGTTCGTTTCAGTATTCTGAGACGATCACTTTTCCACGATTCTATCTCATTAAGGGGAGATGCGAAGACGGATTAGCGCATTTCTGGACCATTCTTTGACCTTGCTTTTCGTCCTATTAGATACTTTTTTGTTCTATTTTTTTTCACGTGTATGTGAATATCGTATCGTTTCTAACCGAATTATTTTAATTCAGCCTGCGAGTAATCTGAGTTTATTTTATAGTTAAATGTAAACACCCCCTCCTTTCATCTTTCTTCCCACCCATATTTTGACGAATGAAATTCATCCTAACGCATGCGCAAAAGCGCAGAGGGGTGTAGAATCCGTTGTCAAACAATACAGTTTGTTAGAATATTTTAAAATATTATGATGGGATTAAAACTCATCCAACAAAATTTCCAATCGCTTGTTCTTCGAATCATTTATTCGGTACTGTGATTTTCATTTCCCCTTTTATTTCGTAATATGCACACTTTTTAATTTGCTGTTAGCAGTTAATTGAATTCATGCTTTCCAGTTTATCAAATAACAAGGTGAAATATTTTTAAAAATTGCGTTCTTGTATATTAGTTATTTAAAAACCTAAATAGTCAATAATCTCAGAGAAAAAGCTGGTCGCAAAAGGCATCTAGTAATATAATATACTAGCCGCCTTTGGCAACCAGCAGGTTCACCAGTATTACCGCTCGCTACAATTTTCAATTAAATATTTTAAGTAACTTGTCTCTTAATAGATTCTCAAACAAAACATTTTTAATCTTCAAATTTTGATAGTCATACCAAACTTATACTGTTGTTTAGATCGTTTCGTTCAATTTACTATCTGTATTTTGCAAATTTGTTGTCATTTCCGGTAAAACTTCAACTTTAATTTAAAATGTAAATGATGAAATTGCAATTAATATTAAGATATTTTTTAATAAAACCAAGCGTTTTATTTTATTTATCATTTTTATTGTTATTTATTTATTTATTATTATTATTATTGAATATGGGTTTTGCAAACAAAATCGCTCGGTATTTAAGTCTTATGTTAACCACAAAATATCTTTCATCATTTATGTAACATCTCAAAGAATAATTCAACAAACATTTCTCAGATTCAGCATAAAATTCAGTTTTTAGTTTTGCTTTCAAAAGGATTGAAATGAAATCAATAATAATATTTTGTTCCGGCCCATAAATATATTTCAAAAATTATGAAGTCTAAATTTAATGCAGTAAGGTATCATATTCTGAGAAATATTCTGGACACACGAAATTGTAAATAAATGAATGAATGTTTCTATTTTCCACGATCATCTAAGACTTAATAATGAAGTTTTGAATGTTAAAAATTTAGAAAAACTCAACATTTTCATAATCTTAGGCCAATTAATCTTGAGAAACCTGCGCGCTGATTGGCGTATTTTCTTTGAAACGATCGATGGAAAATCTAAAATTATCCTTTTTTTTATTGAATAGTGATATTAAAATTTTCATAAATCAGCCAGTTTAAGTGATTGATTTAGTTGATTGGAAATTAACAACGTTTCTTATCTGCGATATTTCCAATTTCTAGAAAATTCTTTTTCCACCGCAAGGTGCTATTTTTGGATGGAGGATCTTTTTGGCAAATTCTTCTGAAAATTCTCTGTGCTTGCACTATCGATTTCGTTTCTATGAACCACCATAAAATCTGTGCTTTCTCTTGTGTTTTATGCATTCGCCTTAATATCCGCTCGAATAAAACATCACATACAAAAATACTACATAGAACAAACACATCAAAAGTAAACATAACATTTCCATAGTTTCCAAAAACAAAAGAGAGAAAAATGCAATTATTAAGCAGACGATATTTAGGAAAGAACAGATATTTAGAATGGAAAATGAAATTATCTGAAATTAACCACACGGGCAGACGATATTTACAAAAGTAAAAATATTCAAACCTGAAAAGGAAAATATATGAGTTATTCCATCAATAAATGCCATAAGTTTGCTTAATCTTTATTATTTTATGAGTCATTAAACATCAAAATGGGTCAGGAACGAAAAATACACCCTGTATAGAGAGTGTAAAAGATCATAAAATAATTTTTTTTGAATTTATTTTTTAGAAAAAATAATATTTCATAATTGTTTCATTTCCTACAAACACTTGCCGAAAATTATATTTTTGCAGATTTCATTTCCAAAAAGATTTAATTTATTTTTTATTGGAGCTTTAATCAATGTGATGGCAACACTTTGAAAAAAGCTTATTTTTTCCCGTGAATGCGAAACGTGCTTAATTTTAATTTTTATTTTTTACGAAAAAAATTATTGAAAAACATAGTTAAAATATTTATTTCAAAATTCATTAAAAATATAAATTTAATTTTAAGATTAAAACATTAGTATCATTTAAAAGATAAATTTTTGATCTTTGACTTCATGTAAAAATCTTTTTTGTGCGGTAATATTTTCGGAAGTTATAACAGAAACACGTCAAAATTTCGCTTAATTTTTAAACAAATAAAATTCTAATTAAAAATGCGAAAAAATTAGCCCCAGGAGCACATTCCCGACCTCCAAGGTATACACGTGCCAAATTTGGTAGCTGTAGGTTGAATGGTCTGGACTGTAGAGCGCCAGCATACACACACATACACACATTGAGCTTAATTATAAGTATAGATTGCCTCGACCGGCTTCCAAATTTGATGCACTTCAGGGCGCCATAGAGCATCTAAGAAAGCTACCACATTAGGTCGTTTTATAAATGAGAAATGAATATCTCTACAAAGTTAAAGTTTCATATTAATTACAAGTCGCCTATGGCGATTAGTTGATATGCTGGAGTTATTGGTTATATTTAATCTCATTTAAATTTTTTAGATATATTCTTTATTTTCAAGTTTCCGTGAAATTGTCAGACATTAAAACTGTGTTATGCCCGTTGTCTTACACATACTCTGTTCATTTTGTACTTTAACCTTTCTAATGCAAGCCAATCCCATGGCATCACAGCTCTTTTGAAAACATGAATGTCCGATTCATCTATCTTCTAACTTTTCCAGCATAGCAATTCTTTTTTTTTATATATATAAATTACACAGATGTTTAACATTCTTCCTAGCCTTCATCATTTCAAGAAAATCAGTATATTAAATATGTGATGAAGCAATGAAAACGGTTTGAATTTCAGGGAAACAATTTCATTCATTGTTGAAAATTAGGCAACAGACAATAAAGGAATTTTAAAAAATGCTAATGTTTAGGTAACATTTTGGTGCCTATTAAATTTACATCATCAAAAAAAAACCTTTTTAAAAAAAATATTCTGAAATGGTGCAAAACTTAATTTTGCACAGTAAAATTTTCGAAAGTTTTTTTAAGGAAATTGTCAAATTTCAGCTTAAATTGTAATTATTTAAAATTTTATCCAACATTTCGAAAATATCGTCCAAAGATGCACATTTCAACCCTCCAAGATATCAATATGAGTCCAATGTAGTTGTGTAAGGTCAAATAGTCTATCCTAAAGAGGGCCAACACACGTGGGTACTTATTTAAATTATAAACTGTTTCACATTGCAATGTACTTTACTGTTTGAAAAGCGTTGCTTATATTCCACCCAAGAGAGATAGATTATTACTGCTTTAAACATTTATTAGACAAAATGCTGCCAGCATAAAATATTCAAGACAAACGAATCATCTTTTTTCCGGATAGGAAACATCGATGCGAGTCGTCCGCGTACTCAACAAAATTCTTATAAAAAATTTATGAGTTATGTTCGTTTCTCCGTTCCTTAGAGCCTCTACGTGAAGGCCCTTTGAATGGGTGACCTCAGAGCAGTCAAAATTGTCTGCCACTCCATATTACACTTACTTTTCCCGAACAAATGGTGACACACGCACGATTGGAATGACTCCACGCAGGTGCTTCTTTTTTTATTTCATCTGCTCTCTCTCTCTCGTTTGTTGTTTCCAGAGGAGAAAGGGAAAAACATTGTCTTTTGTGCATGGGACTAAGGGAAACACTTCAGTGGCTTGTAAGTAACATACTTTGCTTGAATCTTAGATTGGGTTTTGTGGCTTCGGAGATTATTTTCGTCCATGGTACACAATGGATTCTTTGTTTCGGTTCATTGTGTGTGTGGACAGTATAAGGGTTTTTGTGCAGTATAAGATTCGTTTGTTGTATTGTGATGAAAGACTCTTTTTTTTCACGTTGTAGCAACTGCTGTCTCTCAGAAGAATTAAACTTATAAATATGAATACATTTTACAAGCTTACATAGAACACAAAGGAAATAAAAAAAAACAACTTTCATTTCTGCAATAAAAAAAGATAGAGAGATTTTTAAAAGAATTTAATTATTTTTCCTTCTATATAGTCTTCAATTTCTGGTTCATTATTATATTTATGTATATATATCTTTGGAAATGTGGTGATCTAAAGTAGTGGTGCACCCATTGATGCAGTTATTTTTGCAATTTCATTTGCGTCTAATATTTGCCCTGATTATAGCCATAGAGGCACTATTAAGAATGGTTTTTCCATCACTATTTGGGCTAGCATAACACATAAGTACTGATTATGACCATATGTTCTACCTAGTTTAAATGGTAACTACACATAGGACGTCTTTCTTAAATATCTTGTTTGTTTCATAGTCAGTTGTATTTCCGAGAAATCATAACGAAGCAAATTACTCAAGTCTGCGCCTGGAAAAGAGCCATTGCTGAGTTTTTGCCTCGGTTTTTTTCGAAATAAATTTTTCTCAAATTCATGACTCGTTGGAATAATAAACTTTAAATTAAATTAATTGAATAACTAATAGCATGTTCTGAAAATATCGAAAAACAATATATAACCATTGGTCAAAGGCAAGAATTATAAATTTTGAAAACATTTACACATGAAAAAAAGAAATTAAAAATGATGAAACTGACATAGTTACAAGCATAAAAATGGTCAAATTAAATAAAACTAAGTAAAAATGGGGATTAAACATCTTTTGTGAGAAAAAAATGTGTGTGAAAGTGTGTAATCCTTCTATGCTATGGACAGACTCTTTGACATAGTTATTAAATTTGGCACAGATATACTTGGGGGGGGGCGGTTAAAAAATGTAAGTAAGTGTAATAAACAAAAGGTAAATGTTATTAAAAATAAGAGAGAAAAAATTAGGCTCGATTTTAACGCCTAGAACATGTGACATCGTTAATTAATTGACTGATTATTTACGAAAAGATCATTGAAATGGTCTGAAATAGTCAAAATTTGTGATGATATTTCATAATTGCACAAATTCTATAAAGTTTAATATTGCAACTTTTTAGAGATACATTTAATGGACTAAATATTATAAAATCTGCTTTTTTCCCCGTCATTAAGAGTAATTTTCCAAATGGAAATATATGCCTTATTTTAAAGATTTTAGAAATTAGCTCTTAGCCCATGATTAAAGAGTACATTCTGAATATATATACAAACAAATGCAACTTGGATTTTCAAGGAAAGATGTTAAAGGAAACAACTAAAAACTAAAATCAATCGGAAAAAATTCTAAACATTTACATAAAAATAATTGCAAATTCAGTCATATGTTATATAAAACTACATAATTTTTTAAACACTTTCGTATATCTTAATGTAGCTTCAGAAGAAATGCAAAATAAAACAAATAACACTAACTATTCATAAAAACGCACAGCAGAAAGGAACTGAATAAAAAAATTTCAAATTATTTGCCTCGTGAATTAATTTGGAGTTCATCTCTCTTAATTACGAAAATAAGACTTTCACTCTTTAGATTATCGTGAATGTTGAGTTTATTTATTTATCGAATTTGTATAAAAGAAGAAGAAAAAAATCGAAACAGCCGCAAACATTCCTTTATTTGCTTGAATCAGACCTTTCCATCTGCTCGAGATGTCTGAAGTGCTCTGATTCATCGAGGTTCAGTCCAATTAGTGAAGGGGGGATTACTTATCGAATTTGCTGGGCAAATAAGATTTTAAAAGAAAATATTTTCCAATGCTAGTTAAAATCTAAAGAGTTCTCTGCTGTTTCTTTCTTTTTTCTGTGGTTCTGCTTACGGGGATGTAAATTTGATATTGCACAGGGGAATGGATTTTCTCTTTTAGGGCAAAAAGTTTTCAAACAGTTGTGTATGCTGTTCAAAGATTTTTAGAATAGTAAGCACTATTTACTTTAATTGTTCGCTGTATTTTAGCTTAACTAATACTTTTGTAAGCCTTTCAGTAACCAATAATAAGCCTCTAGATAAAATATAATGTGCTTATTCTACAAATTTAGAATTATTTTTAAAAATATTGTTTTGTTGATGACTAGTAGGAACGTTTTAGGGTAGAGAGATACTAGTTTCTGATAAATAGCCTTAACTGGGAAATATAAACTTATTCCCTCATTTATGAACTTTATAAAGATGAGGTTTTGTTACGGCCTAGCAATTTGATCAAGATATTTTGTTTAATTTTGCAGTATGGAACAAAATATTAAAAAAATAGACTTTTAATGGGATCTTTTGCACAGATCAAGCAGTACAATTTGGGTAACAATTGTTTATTAGATTTTCTTTAACAAAGGAACAGGTTGGCAACATTAATTTCAAAAATATTCAACTCATCGAAAACTTGACAAACGTAACTTTCATTTTATCCATTATTATAATGTATTCTTTTTTCATTACTTAGGGCTTAAGAAATTTTTTTAAGAAGTTAAAATTAGTTGAAGTTTGTGAAATGCTTTAAAAATCGATGTATTTTAACATTGATATCGCTTTTGAAATTAAAAAAAAAAACTTTCTAAAAGAAGAAAATTAATTTTTATCTATCTTAAATTATATTTATGCAACTAAATCTGAAATCAGTAACTTTAATTTTAGAAACCATGTAGATCAAGCTGTTTATTATTTTTTTAAATATTGTTTTAAAGTTGCGACGGTTTTCATATATACTGAGCTCTCCTTTTCAATATTATAGCTGGTTTATAAGAAATAGTGAATGTTAAAACCATAGTAAACCAAATCCGGTAATTTATACAAATGTTCAGTATTTTTTACCAAAACAGTGAATATCATAAATTATGCTTACAATAAATTTAATTGAATACACGTTGCAAAATATTCCGAAATATTTATTGACGAAGACAGATGTTTTCATGCGGTTTTCTGTAAACTAATATCCTTCCATTTTACTATTAAAATTTATTATAATATAATTCACGAGACGGGTTTATTCAAATACATTTTGCTTATGCTAGTTTCATGGTTTAATGAGCTCATTTATTAGAAATTACAAATTCCAGTGAGCTTTTGTGAACATTAAAGTTTCATGAAAATCTTACACTTCGAAATCGAAAATTTATTATTATATTATAACATGAAAAATATAAATAATAAAATGCCACTATGCACAAAATATATGCACACATTTAACGTAATATTAATGTATTAATTAAAATAATACATCAACAATATATTAGGGATTTATTAAAGAGTACGAAATATTTCGCGTCTTTTATTTTATAACTTTTATTAATTTATTAAAAAATGGAAATTTGTAATGTTTAAAGCCATTAACACCCTAATAACAAAATTAATTTGTAAAAAATCAATTAGATTGTTTTTCATTTGTAATTTTAAAAGTCAATATATATATATATATATATATATATATATATATATATATATATATAACATTATTTTGGTTGAAGCAGAATGCAAGTTTGAAGACAGCAGTGAAGAGACTTTGTATTTTTAATTTCGTTTCATTCTCTGTCGGGAGACAGGCATGATTTATTTACAAGAAGGCGGAGCGCTGCGCAAAAAGCAGAAGTAAGAAAGAGGAGACGAAGCAAATGATCACTAGCCTTATATAACATGGGGTTTCCGGCCACGTGTCAATTGAAGACATGTGTTGACCTTGAGAAGGGCAACCGAAGTATAACTTTCACTCGATACGTAGTATTAATGCAGCTTTATTTTTAAAAAGGAATTAATTAAACCGAAAGTGGAATTAGATCAAGAAATAAGAGAATGTTTGACTATGGGCTAAATTAAGATAAAGTTTTGGGAATTAATTTGGTTAAATTAAGAGTTTAAAATATCATTACATCCCCCTACCTCAAGATGTGGAAGGGCATCGGGGCCTTTTGACACACAACCATACCTTACAGTGGTGTCTGAGTAAGTTTAATTTAAAAGTAAATTGAAAGTGACACCTCAGTTTCCCTTGCCTGTACATTATACAAATATTAGTACAGACATCCCATTTATCATTTTATATTAGATAAAGTTCCGGAAATTAATTTGGTTAAATTAAGAGTTTAATATATATATA
>JAPMOR010040041.1:809380-820063 GCA_026543865.1 Argiope aurantia
CAAATTCAGAGAGGTGATAGTAGGCATCAGGAGGATAAAGAATCAACGTACAACATGGGGTTCCAAGCGATGATTAATTGGTGAAAATCGCAAAAATATAGAGTCGGAGAACTGTTGGAAACTGTAAAAAATTAATGAAAAAATAACAAATGGTATTTCAACTATGATTTTTTTTAAGTGAAAGCACATTTTTAAAAGTTTTTTTTTAATGCTTCACCCACTCTGAGGCACACAGATAAATTTGAATGATCGGATCAGCGACACCATTAGCGCGAACTCAGGTTGAGTCCTAAGGGCCATCACCGACTCGGTACAACCCTTTCAGTGGACAATATGTTCCGTCATCGATAGAGGATTATCGACCCCTCACCATTTTATACCGTCTCTAGTGGTGAGAATAACTACCATTCCAGAAGCTTCTCATAGTCATATGTGAAACGACACACCAGTAGGATAAGGACATTATGTAGAGTGAGGCGACAGAGTTGTATTCAGTGGCATGCTGAGTAGCCAATCAGCCTTGAGTTAAATATTGAATCAGTACTGAGTCGGCCATCAAATTTAGCTTATGCAAATAATCAGTGGAAAGTAGCTGAAGTTTAAAAGGCATGAGTAGTTATGTAAAGTTTTTGTTCTTTATTTGCGATTTGCGTTGTTACAGCTATTTACTACCGACTAGCTGCTTGTCAGCTTTTGCTTGCTTAAGTCCTATTCTTGTGTACGCTTCCGTTATGTTTAGCCATCCTAGTGTTCGTGTTAAATAAAAATTTCAGTATTTGCTACTGAGTTTGCTACACTGCTTTGCCATATACCCACTGCATCCGATCCGTTCGTATTTAAGATTTTTAAAATTTCTGGATAGTAATATATGAAAAAAGTAAAGCAAATTAATTGCTCATTTTTACTAATTGTTGGCGAAGACAGAATAATAGAAATTTCAAAAGAAACGTAGTTAGACAGGTGATTAACAACTTAGAAAAGTCTCGTTATTGCCTTCAAAATGGTATAAATATTTTTATTTTAACTAAAATATCAAAATATGTAACTTCTTTAAACATTGTTAATAACGAAATACAAAAAACTTGCAGTTTTTTAAGCTGATAAGATGATTTGCAATCAAAAAAGTTTATGAAACAGTTTCGATACTTTTTTCAAACTTTATTTAGAAAAAAATATATATAAATTATGCATGGAAACTTTTTAAACAGGTATATGGAAGAAAAAATAAAACCTAACGAAAGTACCTTTATAATAATTGCAAGAAAGAAATCCGAAAATAAGAAAAGAAACTCTTGCACAGGAAAGAACGATTCAAATCTGCGGCTTAATCATTAAAACATAATCACAGACACACCAACTTTTCCCCCCAAGTTTCCTCTTTAAAAAGGATGTAAAAAAATGAGATAGGGAAAAAATACCTCCTGGGGAATTTTTTATTCCCTTTTTTTATGCAAAAAAGAGAGAAGGCTTCTTGGTCAAGCAACATTCGAGGAGAAAAAAATAGATTTTTGTTTTCGCAATTAAACGAAAGTTTCCGTTTCTGCTTTTCAAGGATAAATTTTGCTACTTGAATTATGTATCTAACTTGACGCTGTTATTAGGTAAAATTCATTGCTGGTTTGTTAGGTCATTTAAAAAAATTACATTCTTTCAAAGTTTTTTAAATTATTTATTTTTTAAATTTTCTAATTAAATATAACTATTTTTAACTGTATATTTTATTATTTGTATTAAACTGATTTGATAATTGCTGACAACGGTTTTCAAAAAACTCTATACTTTAATCTTTTCATTGATGGAATATTTAATTTAAATTCAATTTGGCATAAGTGCTTATTAAATTTTAGCTAGCTTTGGCGATCAGCTAGTTCACAGGAAATATTTGTAATGTTTAATTTCCATTCAATCTCTAATTTTAAACATAAAATTTTCATAAAACTTATGTTGTTTCCTTACACTAGTTACTTTTAAACAACCTTACACAAGGTATATTTATTGTATACTTAAACCTTCCTAATGGAATCGATTCTGTGTCATTATAGTCCATTAAAAGCATTGTTGTTTCGAGTAATATATTTTCTAATTCCATGTTGCGGTACATTATTTTCTTATTTCTCATATATTAAGAAAAATCTTTCTTCAACCAATATCAGTCCTGAAATAAAATCACATGATTAAATAATAATCACCATTAGCGATCAGCTGATCCGCTGCGAACATTAGGTCTGTTTACTTTCATTAAATGTCTTGCATAGTTTAATGCTCATGCTCATGTAAGCAAATATTTTAAGCATTAAAATATGATAAACATTAAAACCATGTTATTATAATAGTCTTTTACAAATTCTGCTCATGTTATGTAGCACCATCTAAAAGGAAACCCATAACATTATATTAAACCTTCAAGTCCAAAACCACATTAAAAACTTAAGTTCTCGAATAATATTTTCTAAATTTCGCAGTACTGTGTCTTTATTTCTTCATTCCTCAAGTAAGCTACACATATATTAAAAAAACTAATCCTTATTAAAATTTCAACAACCGAAGAAAGATAAATATTTATTATTTCATGCAAAATGAAAGCAATAGTAATTTTTGTTCAACAATAAAAAACCTTTTTTTGTCATCAACAAAAAAAAAATTATAAAAATTTAAAACAACGAAGAAACTTTTCACGGAATAAAATTAGTATCATTAAATACCTTAATATTTTTAGTAGTTACTTCTGAAAAATGATCATTTAAATTTATTAACAAAATATTGCTTAATAAATTAAAAAAGGAACTCACACAGAAATTTTCATTATCATCATATAAGGTACATGTTAACCACATTAGGTAATCCTTGGCCAAAAACGGTATGATTTATAGAATACCAATGAATACACAATCGCAGAATGAGCCGCACAGAGCAAACTTATAGACATTCTCTTTATTATTAACTAATCCCCTTTGGCGACCAGATGGTTTGCCAGTAATATTGATTATAATTTATTTCTAGTAAATCGTTTAGATATAACTACATGTCCATGACACTACAAAACTGAAAAACAATAAAACTGTGTTATTGTAATTGTAATTCATGCATTTTCTGTTCATTTTGTACATGGACTTTTCAACTGGAGACCAGTCCCATGACGTCACAGCGCTATTAAATAAGAAAATGTTCAGTTCATCAATCTTCTAAATTTTGTGGTAGATTAACTGCACTTTTCCCCTCCATCTTATTAATTATACAGATATTAAACATAATCCTTTTTCCTTGGTTTTCATCTATGGAAAAATAATTTTTTATTCTTGATTAAATATTTGATAAAAAATACGGAAACAGTTTGAATTACAGGATAACACTGTAATCTATTACTGGAAATAAAACAAAAAAAAAACCATTCAGATAATTGGAAAAATTTGTATAATTATTCAACTGATATTATTAGAAAGACAGTTTCTTGAATTTTGAACCAATATAAAATTCATTTTCGTGAAGTAATAATTTCGGTAGTTAACATGGAAAGAGACAAAAATTCAGATTAATTTTTAAGAAACTAAAATTTTAATTAGAATTTCAATTGCTCCAATATGCACTTTTCTGCGCTTAAAGGCATATACATAAGGCCAATTCTGTAGGTGTCTTACGCAACACACACACACACACACACACACACATTCATCTTTAATATTAGTGGAAATACAAGTAGATATAGAAATAGGAAATATGAACTTAATTATTAAGGCTTTTCTTTAGATCAAATATCTGATATACACCCAGATCTGTTCTCACTAAATTAATCTTTTATCTTTTTTTTTCCTGAGATCTACTTTCTCGAATGTACGGTTAAAGAAATTCTTTTGTTTTTTCCATAAAGAAGGCGCGGTTAACCCTAAAAAATAAATGTTGGCCAAAGAGCTCATCAACTGCATCATGTCTTGCTTCTTCTGTTCGATTTCCTTTCTCGAAACGAAGGATATAGACAAAAGAAACTACTCTGTACGAATAATGTAAGGCTTGGGAATCGTATTTTTCTTTCTAAAAGTCTTATACTATATAAATTCTAAAATATATTTTTCTGTTGTATGAGACTACGAATTTATTCAAACACGGAATGCATAATGGTACCTCCAGATTTTATATATTTTTTTTATAATGTATACTTAAAAAAATGTCATGTGTCAAAGTAGAAATATCCTATTTATACATAACCAGTTTTAGCCATTATTTTTTTGAATGTTACAACATTTCAGTTCACTTTCTCTAAATATACAATGAATTGAATAAATATATATATATATAAACTATTGTTTGCTGATTCTTTCCTTGGTTAATAATTAATTCAATAAATTTTACTTGATTTATTTATCAGTAAATAGAGTATGAATAATTATGTTTCATAAATCAGATGAGTTCTGTTAATTATATAGAACCTTATTGAAAACGGTTTTGTTATCTGTTTTGATACTAATTTTTATTAGTTGCTCGTATATTAAGTATGCACAAATTGAGTATTAAAATAGTAAAAACCTACAAGCTGACGAATGACAAATCCCCACGTTTAAAACTTCCTTGAGCTCTAAAATCATATTTTTTTTTTACATAATGCCTGTCCTTATGTTTCTCTCTGAACTCAATAACACATAAAATCGCTTTGAACTATACCCATGTAATTTGTCAATGCCATTTTTACTGTAATCCGTATATATTTCTATCAGATGTCGAACGAAATACATTTAAAGGTTTAGTTTAGTTATATTAACGTCTCGTTGTAAAGCAACACTAGGACTATTTTGGGACGGACCACGTAATTTTGAACCGCGTTGAAATGACGAGGACGACACATGAGCTGGCACCCTCTCTCCACACCAGCGGGAGGACGTTTCGCCCCGACGGATTTACCTTCCGCCCCCTTACACGACGGTTCCTCGGTGGAATCGGGTCTCGAACCTGAAACCCTACGGCTCACGAGCCGAGACCTTACCAACAGACCACCGCGGGTCATACATTTAAAGAAAGTGTATCTATCTGTGTGTGAATAAAAGTCAGTATAAAAGCAAAATACAAAGAACTAAGTGAATAAAATGTGGAACAGATTATTATGTAGAGACCGTATCCAATTTTGAATGAAATCAGTCAAATGATTGAATATCTGTTGTTTGTACTTTCGTATGCATTGTAATGCACTAATTGAAAAAAATGCAATAACATAAATAAATGAAATTCGGTCTGAAACCTTATAGCAACTATTATAGTTCTTCCTAAATTTAGGTTTCACTCGAATCGGGAAGAGTCATTCAAAATGCATATGCAGCCATTTTCATTATTTTACGAAGCACGAAATCCTCATATGTGAGAGTCACGGATCAATATCTCAATATCTCGTGATATTCAAGCCCAAGTTTCAGAATTTAAGGCAGGCAAAGCAGTATGACATCTTTATTTGGGAGTATGCAAGGAGGTGTCATGAAAATAATTACCTTAGATTGAATAATGTGATTTGGTAAATTTTGTTCCTTTGGATAAAACATTGTTTTTAGTTCTATATTGCTATTGATTTAATTTTTGAAAAGTTTAATAATATAAAGTCTATTCTAAACCATATAAAATAAAAACCATGCAAAGTTTCCGAAGCAGAAATCACTATTTAAAATGATGTACAAAATTTGGAGTTCTGAAAAACTTTTTTGTTTATCTATCTATACTTATATAAAGCTTAATGTGTGTGTGTGTTGGCGCTCTACAGGCCAGACCGTTTGACCTACAGCTACCAAATTTGGTACATATATACCTTGGAGGTCGGGAATGTGTACCTGAAGTAACGTTTTTGAATTTTTAGTTAGAATTTTAATTATTAATTAAGAAATAATTTTCCCGCCAAAAAATCTTTTCATTTTCCCCACCGCCAAATGAGTAGGGTTTCAGTATCCCCCCCCCACACACACACACTAATGAGGCTAGGTTTAACATTTTTCTACCGATTTTTTCAAACGATTCTGTTTATTTTCTTAGTTTTTGATGCATTTAAAATTAAACATTGTTAATTAATCGATCTTTCACATTCATTCTGAGGTACTTTTGAATTAAAATAACACAGAATAAAGGAAATTAAAAATATATAATCTGCATAGCGTTACCCCAACTGGTGTAGAAAAATTCACGCATTTGCGTTACCATAATTGGTGTTGAAAATTCACGCATGCGCATTGTGTTCTGATTGTTGACAATTATTATCAACGGATGCAGACTTGATTTAAATTATTTTTAGGTTAGTTGTATGATTTTGTAATTAAATTGTATTTATATATTTTTTGTATATGCTTATAGTTTTAAGTACATCGTTTTTTAAGTAGTTTTTTTAAACCTGTTTTCGACCGATTATTTTAAACGATTCATTTTATTTTCTTAGTGTTTGAGGCATTTAAAATTAAACATTGTTAATTAATCGATCTATTCATGATGAATCTGATAAAAATTTAATTGAAAAATTCTTGAGATATTACATAAATTAAGATAAATATTCTTTAGTGCCCATAAGGTTTAAATGCTCAGTGACTCTGTTTTCAGTAATCATATTATAAAAAAAAATGTTTTGTTTGAGCAAAAAAGTATTATTATATTAATTGCAGATTAATGATTTCCACTTTAATTTCAAGCATAAATTCTACGGGAGCTAACAGAAAATTAGAAAGATACATATTACGTTATGACTGAAGGTCTTTATAATATTATGAGTGAATTATATGACTATCAAAATTTGAAGTTTTAAAATATTTTAATGAAGAATCTATTAAAGTAGGCATTGCATAATATATTTAATTATTAAAATTCAAACGATCATTAAGATTGGCAAACCGGCTGGTCTCCAAAGACGGCTAGTTAGTAATAATGCAATCCTTGTGCACCAGAAAATACAACACAAGGCTTACAGAAGTGAGTTGAAACAACTACATACATAGATAAAAATTGATAAAAATAAAGATAAAAACAATAGGGAAAAAAACAAACAAGACTAATTAAAAATTGAGACAGCAGAGGCAATAAATTTACAGAATGAGAAAAAGTCATTTTGTGGTGGACCAAAACATGAAGCGGTGGTGGGAACTTAATATTACATGCATCGAACTTAAGATTGGCTTCTGATGTTCACCCACTTGGTCGCAATCAATACAACACATTCCATATTTGTTTATTTTTATGGCGTTGTCGATGCAGTGTCATACAATGAAAACGGTCGCCAACATTGGCACACTGGCGTCGGCGAAATCTGAAAATCGCAAAGTAAACCCACTGTTTTGGTCCTTTCGGAGTAATGCCAAGTAAATATATTATTTTAGCGTTATCTGCTACCGTCATGGAATTTTACGTGTAATGGTATTGGCAATTTTTGTGTAATCTGAAATCGACAAATAAACTTTTTTCTTACTATTCTTGGTGTAATCATCTAGAAATCGACAATCTTGGCAATGTGTTGATATTGGCGTAATCTGAAAATCACCAATTAAGATAATTAATCTTTAAGCAACAACGTATAATGTTTCACCTGTCTAATAAATAGCATAATTAAATTTTTCTGCACAATTGATTTTGCCTTATTTAATGAAATTTACAGTTTATTAAAGTTATAAGCAGATACAAATTGATTTTGGATTTCAGATTGCTCTAAATAATTAGTTATAATTTTTGTGAGCATTTGAATTCAATTGACAGTTTGCAAATAGATTCAATTTTATTAACTGAAATTACCATAAATCATTTCTCTCAAGCAAACTAAGACATATTAGTTGATAACAAGAAAGTATAGCTAAATTAAATTTAAAACAATGTGTTTTTGAAAAAACTTCGGTAATTCTCAGAAAGTAGTATTAATATTTTTTTTTTTCATATTCTTCAGGTATAAGAAGGACATTTTGATATTCCTGAAAAAAAACATAACAAATTCGGGCGAAACGTATATAACATCTTAATTTGAAAGTTCAGTACACCGTTAAATAATATCTTACCCATAGATACAATCCCTACAAATAACATTTAACTCATAGATACCATTTTTGAAAATAATTATTTTCTTTTGATTATATTATTTTTTTTATTTTTATCATAATTGTATGTCTACGTGTTAATACACAGATAAATTTTGTTTCAAATTGCTTTTATTTTATAATATAAGAATTCTTCATCTTACAACATTCCGCTTAAGAGATAAGATGAAAGGAGTTCCTTGGATTAAAATATTTTAATTTTACAATAAAAAGTCGCACATTCAAATATGAGAAAATATTTTTGAATTCCAAAATTTCTCAAAACTCAATCATAACAGACTATGATCTATAGCAATATAATAGTACGAAATGTAAATATCGCAGATTTTACAAAGCTACGGTTTGTTCAGAGTCAAACTGCAATATTGGAACTGAACTCCAAAGCAGTTAATAATAATCAAATATGTTGAAGAATCGAATGTTCTGGAAATTTCCCGGCATTTCGAAAATCCCGCTTCACCATATCTCAAGATCTAGCATTTACAAAATAACTATAGACTAGTAAAAAGAATCTAAAATCTCCGCAACAATATTGTTAAGGAAAATTGTCCATTGACTGCATGTGCAAGATGTCAAATACGCTCCGTAGTGGATGTTAATGTTTTATTTCGCAAGAAAAAAGAAAACACAGATAGCGAAAACTTAGCCAAAACGTACACAATGGCATTATCTACAGAAATCAACAATAAAAATGCATACAGCAAATTTTTGATGAAACAATAGCAACAATACAAAAGTGGGGAATTCGTTCTGAGATCAACATTGCAAAGAGAAAATACATTTCACGTATGATAGCTTCACTATCCATTTCCACCTAATAGGATATGTAATTTTCTAGAAAGTTAAGGATCTTTCTTAAATGAGATATCGAAATAATTCTTGTATTTTCAACAACCTTCATTTTCGTTATTAAAATCTAGAATCTGGTATCCATTAAAAATATCTGCCAATCTCTCTTCTTCACTTTTAGACTAACTGCGGAGAGATTTATAATAATATGTTGTTATAAATATCTCAGAATTTGTAATCAAAGTACATGTTTTGAAAAACGATACTTATTGCGCTTAATGTATTTGTTGACTTAGAATCCCTCAGTCATAGAATAGCTTTTTTTAATTTCATTATTTTAACTAAGCCTCTTTCATAATTTTCATTAGAAGTAAACAAATTGGTCACAAAAGACGATAAAATACTTAAGTAAAAATCAGCTACGTAGCGAACTTGAACTACTTGGATATCACCATATTTTTAAAATTTTCAACGGAGTTATTAATTTATTCTATGCATCAGCGCAGCACAACTCTTACAATTTATCACTCTCTGCTTTCATCGGTAACGTCCCTAGCGGAGAGAAACAGCGGACCTTTAATATTGCGATGAAAATTTGATTTATGATTTTAAAAACGACCTTACCTGGAGTGCGGCTAAATGGCCAAGAGACTTTCTATATCATTATAAATCACTTTTAAATCCAATGTTCTTCCACGTTTTTTTTTTCTTTTTAATTCTTTCAGATGCTACTGTTGTTGTTTGTGCCTTGGAGAGCAAATAAACTATGACAATAAAAGTATACTCCATTCCCCGAAATGAGAAGCATCAGATAATAATAATAAATATATTTATTTTTTTGCATTCAACTTATGCAAACATATTTTTTTCTTTAATTCTTCATTCAGAAAATTTAACTAATGGTAGCAAATTTTTATTTGTTGCATCGAAAGAAAATGCAAACGTGATTAGTTTTTTCCTGTAAAAATAAATAATTTTCTTGGTTTTAAAAACTTAGGTGGTTGGGTGCATGTCGTTATCAAATAATTTTAATGATAAGACTCAACTTCTCCAAATAATAGCATGAAAAATTATAGTAAGAATTAATCTTGTTAAAAGCTTTCCAGACAATTTTTAATATTATTTTTATCATTCAGAAGAAACAATTCCTGGAAATGCGCATTATTCAGCGACTAGTGTAATTACGAGTTGTATAGTATTACTATATATATATTCTCATTGAAAGATTTTTACTAGATGTTATTATTTTTTTAAAAATCGAAATGAAAACTGTTCTTAAAATTAAAAAATCTGTAAAAAATTAGCGGAAAATACCAAGCTAAATAGATTAAAAGGAAAAAAAGTGAAATCTGCTGTTGCAACGTGTCATCTTAAATAACTTATCATCTTAAAACATTATTTTTTAAGTCACGTGGTATCAATCCGACAGAAAAACGTCATATTCTCACATGACTGATATTTCGCAATCAACAACATTTAGAAAACCGATGGTTTTTGATAATCTACGAAATAAATCGAGTTCTAAATTTTTTTCCTTGACATCATAATTTTTTTGTGAAAAATCAGTTTAAACCGGTTTAGAACAATCACGTAACTATGAAATTACGCATGCGTCAATGTTTAGAAAATGATGGTTCCCCCCCCCCCCCCCCCCCCACACCCCTCCATCTTTAAAGCTTTTTCTCGATGCAAGATTTTTTTTTGTGTGCGAAAATCTGTTTTAATATGGTTTAGAATCATCACAAACTATTGCATTGTGCAATCGCCAACATTTGGAAAAACGATTTTTATTTTTCCATCTCAAAATCGTTCGAGAACCCAACCTTTTTTTTTTTTTTTTTTTTTTTTTTTTTTTTTTTTTTTT
>JAPMOR010040041.1:824469-918587 GCA_026543865.1 Argiope aurantia
CGATTCTGTTTGCAATACTCATATTCAATAATAATAATAATTAATAAATAACAATAAAGATGATTAATAAAATAAAACGCTTGGTTTTATTAAAAAATATCTTAATATTAATTGCAATTTCGTCATTTACATTTTTAATTAAAGTTGAAGTTTTACCGGAAATGGCAGCAAATTAGCAAAATATATATAGTAAATTGAACGAAACGATCTAAACAATATAAGGTTGGTATGACTATCAAAATTTGAAGATTAAAAATGTTTTGTTTGAGAATCCTTTAAGAGACCAGTTACTTAAAAAATTTAATTGAAAATTGTAGCGAGCGGTAATACTGGCGAACCGGCTGGTCGCCAAAGGCGGCTAGTACTTATAATAAAGCTCAATGTGTGTGTGTGTGTGTGTGTGTGTTGGCGCTCTACAGGCCAGACCATTCAACCTACAGCTACCAAATTTGGCACGTGTATACCTTGGAGGCCGGGAATGTGCACCTGGGGGTTATTTTTTCGAATTTTTAATTAGAATTGTATTTATTTAAAAATTAAGCGAAATTTTGGCGTGTTTCTGCTATAACTTCCGAAAATATTACCGCACAAAAAAGATTTTTACATCAAGTTAAAGATCAAAAATTTATCTTTTAAATGCTACCAATGCTTTAACATCAAAATTAAATTTCTGTTTTTAATGAATTTTTAAATAAATATTTTAACTCTATTTTTCAACAATTTCTTTCGTACAAAATAAAAATAAAAGTTTCGCATTCCTGGGAAAAAAATAGCTTTTTTCAAAGTGTTGCCATCACATTGATTAAAGCACCAATTAAAAATAAATTAAATCTTTTTAGAAATAAAATCTGCAAAAATATAATTTTCGTCATGTGTCTTTAGGAAATGAAACAAATATGAAATATTATTTTTTCTAAAAAATAAATTCAAGAAAAATTATTTTATGATCTTTTACACTCTCTATATTATTAATCCAATAAATCAGTTTTATTTTAAGGCAAGTTTTGTTTAATATGAACAGGATATCCATTCAAATCAGGACCACACAGCTAATTTGTAAACCTTTAGTAAGACACAGATCTGTTGCGACATAAATCGTAAATATTTTATTTAGTAGCAAACGATTATTTTAATAATTATAAATTTTATTTCGTAAATAGTTGTGAAATTCAGATTGGCAACAGTGATATTTTTGGAACTTTTAATTTGTTGTTTAAAAACGATGCTAGAATTTTGAATGAAAATAAGTTGATGTAAATTTGATAATATTATCTACAATGTAATAATATTTAGTTTCATAATAAGTTTCTCTGCATTCTATTTTTGTTGACGCACGAAGACAACAGATATACTAAAATGGTTTAAATAGAAAATGATTATATTTTACTTAATTCAATAAATGCTCTAATAAATAACGAATTTTTGATTTTACGTAAAGCTTCTGCTGTGGAAATCACGAATAACAAAATGTTCTTGAAACACTAATATTTTAAATAAAATGAGTTAATTTCCAATCAACTAAACCGATCACTTAAACTGACTGATTTATGAAAATTTGAATATCACTATTCAATTAAAAAAAAGGACAATTTTAGATTTTCCATCGATCGTTTCAAAGAAAATACGCCAATAAGCGCGCAGGTTTCTCAAGATTAATTGGCCTAAGATTATGAAAATGTTGAGTTTTTCTCAATTTTTAACATTCAAAACTTCATAAATAAGTCTTAGTTGATTGTGAAAAATAAAAACATTCATTAATTTATTTAAAATTTGGCGTGTCTAGAATATTTTCTCAGAATATGATACCTTACTGCATTAAATTTAGATTTCATAATTTTTGAAATATATTTATAATACGGAACAAAATATTATTATTGATTTCATTTCAATCCTTTTGAAAGAAAAACTAAAAACTGAATTTTATGCTAAATCTGAGAAATCTTTGTTGAATTATTCTTTGAGATATTACATAAATTATCAAAAATATTTTGTAGTTCACATAAGACTTAAATACCGAGATATTCTGTTTGCAATACTCATATTCAATAATAATAGTAATAAATAAATAGCAACAAAGATGATAAATAAAATAAAACGCTTGGTTTTATTAAAAAATATCTTTATATTAATTGCAATTTCATCATTTTCACTTTAAATTAAAGTTGACGTTTTACCGGAAATGACAACAAATTAGCAAAATATATAGAGTAAATTGAACGAAACGATCTAAACAAAAGTATAAGTTTGGTATGACTATCAAAATTTGAAGATTAAAAATGTTTTGTTTGAGAATCTATTAAGATACCAGTTACTTAAAATATTTAATTGAAAATTGTAGCGAGCGGTAATACTGGCGAACCGGCTGGTCGCCAAAGGCGGCTAGTAGTAAATAAAATGAAAATTCAAATTTTTTTGGCCTTATATATTAAAAAACTGGCCTTATATTTTAATCTACTGAGCATGGAAAAGTATGTCGAATCTTCATATCACTTTGATATTCAACGATGAAAAAAAAAGTCAGAATAAAATGTTAGTACCTATTGGTTGTTTGAGTTTTTCTTGAAAAATGAAATATATCGTAAAAAATGCTTAAAATATTTTTCAATTAATTAAAAATTTTGTATTGCAATGAATTGATAACATTAAACACATAACTTTCTGAATTTTAAGTTGATGTAAAAATAATTTTTCAGCTAGTAATGTTTTTGGAAGTTTTAGAAGAAAAAAGAAAGTGTTTTGCTTTATTTTTAATTAATTAAAATTCCTATTAAAAGCTTCAAAAAATCTCATCAATGTGCTCATTCTTAGCTTGAAATAATTGTATACCGGTCTGGTATTTCTACGTGAAATGGTCTGATTTAAAAGTGCCAGTACACACACACACACACATTCTTTTTTAATATTGGCTGATATTATATTGAAAAATGCATGTAATAACATAAAAAATAAAATTTATTACTATTACCCCAAGGAAGGGGGGGATGATCAGTACTTTTCATTGCTTGTCTTTAAATAATGTTGAAAAAACAATAAAACATTGGCATTAGAAACAAAATCGGCAATGATATAAATCCTTGCAACGATAAAAACAAAATTCTTTACAAAAATATGTGTAACTTAAAAAAATATTACTAGTCAGAGAGAGTGGAGGAATGGACGAAAATTCATTTGTTATCATTGAAGAATACATTTTATCGCATTTGAAGCGGTCTAAAAATTATTTTTATGAGATAATATTTCTTGTACCTTTTTAAAAAATCCCAGAAAATTTTGATATAATTTTTAATAAATCAATCGAAAAATTCGTATCCAGATGCAAATTCCAATCTCCAATACGTAGCTGTGAAAAATTTAATAACTCTAGATCAAACGCTATTTCTGTTCTTTTAAACCTAGCCAGAATAAGGGCTCCCAAAATATCGGTCACAAGTCAATTTTTGTTACGTCGCCACAAGATCTAAATGTATATTCATCTGTCTACAATATGTAAAATATTATTATACTATTATGTAAAAATATTAAAATCTTCATCAATCCATACATAATAAATATTTTTTATAAAAAGCTTAATAATATTTTTTTCACTTTCTGCCTTATGAACATATAATTCACTTTCTGGCACAAATATATTTCTCCGAAAGAAATATATTTATCTCTGGAGAAGGTCGATGAACTGAAAATGAACTGGGTTGCTATAGATTCGGTTTCTAAAAAGTGGGTTGCAATGTTTAAAAGTTTTAAACAAACATTGTATATTGCATGTCTTATCTGCCGAATATGGAATATCGTATTGGATGCCTTGTATGTGTAGAACGCCAACATATAAACAAATACACATACATATTCTTTTATTTTTAAATTTTTACGCATAGTGAAGTTTTAACAGAATATAAACTAGCAAAAAGCCACAAAAGTACAAATAAACTATCACATATTGTAACGAATAAGCATTGGCTGTTCTGCTATTTCATGGTAAACAATAAAATGGCATAGATTTAAGACTTAATTATGATTTCAATTCTCTAATCTTATTGTTTCAATTTTATTTAATTAGAGATTACTTTTAAGAAATGACTTGTTTGTTTGAAAATACTACCTCATCGAGAGACATAATTTTCAACAAATGATCAGACGATATTTTATGTCGTTACCATGACAATGCCATCTGTATGTGCAAAATAAATAAACAAAAGAAAAATTTCTATTGTAATTCATTTAGGAAATTTGCATCAAAATGCTCGGCAAATAATATTTACGCATAAACATTCTGTAATAAAGTAAAGAAAAGTAAAGTCAGTTGTAAATTGTTTAAAATTCATGAAAATCTTTTTGAAATGAGAAGATAATATAAAGCTTTGTTTTAATTTCCGAGAATAACTATGTTTTGGAAAGAATTTATGTAACAAACAAATTAAAACATTTATTATACTTTACAGAAGAGTTATTTTGTTTTATATTTATGACAAAAGAATAAACGAATGAGAGTTTTAAATAATGAAAACTAATGTAATTAAAAATAATAATTCTTGGTGTTTTATATATCAGATACATGCACACTGCTTGTAATTCGAATCATTTGTTTAAAAATTAAGAATATCAAGGAAATCACATGTATTCTCCGTAAATGTATTGACAGATTTCTAAAACTAAATTAAATAATTTTATAAATTTCTATTGGCATAATTAACTGTTATGTCGAACTTTTTTTCAAACAATAATCAAACAAGAGTTTGATATGAATAAATAGCTATCATTAATATTTTTACAAACCTGTAATGTTGCGTCCCAGCACTGTAAGTTCAATCACTAGAAAAACCGTTTTACGATCAGATCTGTTGGATGCTGATCGGTGCCGCGTCAGTGAAATCTCAGAGCTTGGCTACGACTTGGGTCACAAAATAGAAATTATTGAAAACTTCCAGAATTTCAGCAATTTATCCAATAGAAACCGAGATACGCCTGATTGGTACTGAACCTTCTCAGCCCACCTCTCGCGAACTATAAAAGGGAGGCAGTTTCAAGCTGTGTCAGTCGTGGTGGTGAAACGAGTCGTCGAGAGGATAACGAAGCAAAGGCGGAACAGTGCAGCGAAGAACAAGCTTTATGTGGAGCTCAAGCGATTGCTGAGCTCAGCTGTGTTTCGAGTCCTAGCGTTTTTTTTTTTTTTTTTTTTTGTAGAAGCAGCATCGAGTTCGTGTGTGGAGTAGCCAATCATGTAGTAGCGAGTTGGCAATTGAAAACAGCTAAAGCAAGGGGACAGTGGAGAATTGCAGACGTTTGGAGAAGCCATAGAGTGAAGCTTCGTTAGTTCTCTCCTGCTGAATTCTTTCTGGCCGCTTTGTGTGTTGTGGTTGTTATTGTTACCGATTACAACTTGTGGCTACTGTTTGCTATAATGTGTTGCATGTGTTCGTCTTGGCTGTATATAAGCAGCCTGTGTGCTCGTGTCCTTCGTGTTAATAAAAGTTGTCATTCGTTATTGAGACCTGTTGATTGTTTTCACACCATACACCCACTACAAGCGAACCCGGTGACTTTACGGATATAGTGGAATTGATGTTCCGTAACAATATATTAAATGAATGCTATTCCTTCAAGGGTAGGATTTATATCGGGCTGCATGCCAATGCTCATTTTTTGTAGGTACATAGAATATAATGCTGCTTCTTTTTTTCATCTTAAGTACACGAAGTATGAAAAGAGAAAGTATTTTAATTGTCCAAAAAATTGATCTCGAGATTTTGATGAGACTCCACTTTTCAGAATATTCTAAATGTGAGAAACAAGATATTGAAATTATTTCTATTTCTCGATTCATTTTTCTGTCTGTGAAAACGAAAACTTCAAAATGTTTGGAGCTACGTGAATGAAAATAGTTTCAGGTCTTTAAATCACCATTTTAGATTTCTATCAAATATGGAAGGAAAGCCATTCAAAGAAAATCTACGTGCTTAGCTGTCCGATACGTAGAAGATGTAAAGAGCTAGATGAACAAAATTTGGTGCACTAGTTTAGCATCTAAAATGCAGATACGTATTAAGTTTTAAACTAAATCTGGAAGAGGGTTGGCTGTCTATTGGTATATTCTATTGGTATTGGCTCAACATGTATATTCGGTTTTCTTTTCAATACTTTAAGGAAAAAAATTGCCACTTCAGGACTCTGAAAATTTCAAATCCGACACTCAAAGCCTTTCATGGTTTTGCGATATGTCCTTCATTTTATGCAGAAGGACACTTTTCCCAGAGGCGCACGGATAAAATCTGAATGACCGGACCGCCCCTACAGCATTGATGAGAATTAAGGTTGAGTTCTATGGGCTACCATTGATCACGTTGCAAACTTCCCATGGGAAGCACATCCCATTGTCGATAAGTGGTAGTCGACCCCACACCATTTGTGTGCCTACCCGGGTAACGAGAACAAACCACTATGCCTGACGCTTCCCATCCTCCTATCTGAGGTGCTGGCCGGTTAGATAGAAGCAATATATATATATATATATATATAAGATGATTTTGTGCAATTATATTTTCTTAATCATGGATGCAATATGCAAATCTGTATATTTTTAAAACTACAATTACATCTACAACAATATTTTTTGAACTACACAAATGATTTCATCATTTTAACATAAATTATACAGGTTGTTCACAAAAGACTTTGTATTTATATAATCTTAAGAATGACAACTATTATCACATACTCGGTGTCATAGGTTATAGCGCCATCTACAGGCAAACCTTGAACTTATCATTTCTTTCAAGAAAACTATATACGATAAAGAAAATGTCAATCACAAAAATGTAGAGCGTCTTAGATTTAGCATAAAATGATAGCTTGAGAGCAGTAATACTGACAACAGAACATGTAAAGTGCACACTAGTTTGGTTGCGATTTCGAACATGTTTAATCGAGAGAAACGTTAGAAATGAAATGAAACTTTTTGCTATCAGAAATCCTATTATTTTTGGTGTTAAAATGTTCTCCGCCAGGAGCAAGGCACATCTGGAATTCTTTTCCGATCTATACTCCTGTTTTCGTGAGTTTTTGCGTCACAAGTTTAAAAAACCGTTTCCAAATAAATTCGTGCTTTATATGTTTCTGCTTTATTGCATTGGAGACTTCTTATATCATTAAATCAAAGACGTTTTCTAATTTTGCAGCTATTTTTTTTCCTTGTGTCTTGTACCTTTTTCGAGATATGAATGCGAACTCAGTTGAGTGTTGAGCAAACTGAATAATAACTGGTCTCACCGTGGTCTTTATATAATTCATAGATACAAGTTTGTGACTATAATTCTCGCCGTTCAGAACATAATATTAGGTAGAAGAACTTATGTCGACACCTTGCATTCAGTCAGGTCTACCAGTTTTTGAATAAAACTGCATAAAAAGATCTCCGAATCATCCTAAATAATTGTTGCAATATATGTCTACTCATCAAGTGTATTTGATAATCCTGGAAGTGAGCTATTAAAATAACAATTTTAGTGACTTTGTTGTAACAGTAACTTATGTAACAGTTGCTTGTATAAAACATTTTAACTACCAAAAATATTTTGAAATGCAATTTTATATCAAAAGTAATTTTATATCAATATTATATCATTTATAATTTGAACTGAATCTAATTCTTTTTTTGAGAAGTCGTAATTACATTTTTTTCTTCCTTTCCGGAATATATTTCCAAAATCTGCAATAAAAATATTTTAATTCCCTTAAGAAATCTTCTTAAAATCTTTTCAGATTCATTAGATTATACAATTTCTTTTAAAATTCAAATTATTCTCAATTGTATGCCATTAAAGCAAATTGAAGGGAGAAAATGTTAATTCACACAATTGATAAATAGGTATAAAACTAAAAATCGTTTTCGACTTCATTCATTTTAAAGATTCAGATTAAATTAAATTCTCCTGAATCGATTAAAGTTATAAATAGGTGTTCAAGTGGGCCGTTAACCTTCATATTTAATCAAATTAATTCGTATATATGAATAGAAAAATAAGCATGTGGATATTGCCTTTTCATAATTATGACAATAATTATTTTCATCAAAAGCAGAATAAAAAAATAGATAATTGGACAAAAAAATTAATTTTTAGAATTTGAAAATCAGAGACGTTTGATTTTTTATTTAACCGTTAATATATTTTCGTCTTTTTCAGTCTGTTTATAATTAAAAATTTTATCAACAGCATTTCTGGATTTCTGGTGATGTCATATTTATAATTAGTTTATAAAAACTACAAATAAATTCATGATATGAATGCACAATTATATTTTTAAAATTTATTTGAGTCCCTTCTCCCTGCCTCCGATCCCTCTCTTCCTTTTTTTTCCTTACTAAATGATTTCGAAATATGTTTTTCAAATACATTCTTTATGAATGAATTCTGTTCTATTCACACCATTTCCATTTCACTCTCATTTTTATTAGAATTTTAAGATATTTATTTGAAAATTACTTATGTACCAGTTGCATTACTCTATCTTCTCTTTGAATAACAGATGGCACTGCTCGATCAGGTACGCATCCCATAGTGCATTGCGTTTGTTATTATAATGAGATGCGATGCTGTTTTGTAAGAGATGTGCGCTCTTTAATGTCGTGTCTTGTCTTTCGTGTTTGTGTTTGTTTTCTGTGAAATGTGGTCATTCAAGAAAGGCTCTCGAAAACATGGATTCTCTTGTTTCCACTGCACGGATCATAAAGATCTTCATTTTACCACACTTAAATTTTATTTGATAGGTTCATTAATTGTTGTTTAATAAGTATTTACTATATCTTTTAGACTTAAAAATAGCTTTTTAAATAAACTTTTTAAAATAATAATAATAATTATTATTATTATTTAAAATAATAATTTTCTTCTGCAGTGAATAATTTTTCTAAATGTCAGAATTATTTATTTTTTTACTATTCTAATTTTATTAAAAGTCAACCATGCTGACTTATGTAAACTTGCAATTTTACTCATATCATCATTGTAACCCGCATTGCAATATTATTGAAAAATGAAAGCATACATTTTTACATTCTTGTATGGTATAGAATGTGTAGTAATGGAAAAAAATCGAAGTTGAAATTTTAACGAAACTATACAGTTCAAACCTCCATGAGTTCGAAAAACACATTTTTGCATTAGACCTGTCCATCTGTCTGTGAACACGGTAATTCAAAAATGCTTTGAGTTAGATGGATAAAATTTAGTATCTGTGCTTTAAATCACATCTAGAATTTCTTTAGAATTTTGAGAGAAAACTCTTCGAAGCAAGCATATTCAATTACAATTCAATTCAATTTCTCCAAAACGTTGCCAAAATAAATAAAATGCCTACACAATTTACCATTTTAAATATAGATTCGTATCAATTTTGAAGCAAATTTGTCAAAGAGTTGACTGCCTGTCTGTCTGTATTGCATGAACGTACACGCAATAATTCATAAATAGAATGATCTGCATTAGGGAAAATTGGCATATGATCTTGTGACTACAATTGTAACTCCGTTTCAAGTTTTGTTTAGAGTTAATCGGAAAAAGGCATCCAAAATATATATTCGCACAATAAATTCAGTAAAAATGTTAAATTCACGCCAAAGATCCATATTTTGAAGTTAATGTTCGCCAATCTCATGCAACATATTTGCAGACTATACCAATGTCCAAGATTTTATGAGGGAGGAGATGGATGAGAACTTTATTAGAGAGTATGCGAAAAAGAACCGGGGAACCAAATTTTTGAAAAACAAAAATCAATATTCAGTTTTCATTAATCTCCAATTTTAGACCTCTCTGAATGTAGAGGTTTGAATTATGGCTGTAGTTGAATCACTAGCATAATTAATAATGGTAAAAATAAACGCTCTAGCCAATTAAAATTTAATACATGGTTGTAGAACCAAAACTGAAGTTAGATTTCAAATTTCAATTGAAATTCAAGATAAAGAGTTTTTTTCTGTCTTCAGCGGAACACGATATTTAAAAAAAAAATGAAGTGGGAATATGAAATTAGCAAACGTTTTTATCAACAAAATTTCAAATTTTCTTCAAATGTTGATCAAACAGCTGACTGGCGAAGGACTTAACAATTTATTTATAAAAGAGTGGTTTTGCAGTAGTAATTTGATATTCATTTTCAAATAATGCTCAGTATAGTGAAATTGATAAAACAATTCCATTTAAAGAATCCAAAATGAATGTATACTGGAAATGTAGAAAATAATACAATGAGATAATTAGAGATTATGAGATAGGCAAGATTATGAGATAAGCGAAATTATGAGAGAGGGGGGGGGGGGTTCTTTTACAATCATTCACTTAAGAGATTATGAAATATCCATGGAAATATTTTTTAAATTAAAATTTAGAAAATTTGTTTTATACATTACACACATTTTTTTGGCCCTTATGATCCATTGCTCTACTTACAATAGCATAGGTACACGAATAAACAATGAACTCCTTTCACGAAGAATATCATTCCTTTCAATTTATACTCAAATATGGGGCACCGTACTAACTATATAAAGAAAATATTTCACTTACGAGATAAATGCATCTTATGATTTCATAAGCAATGTGTGTGTGTGATAATAGTATTGTGATATTGTTGATTAGTGAAGTGTTTATTTAGCCGGCATCCTGGCATAGAGGTAGTGCCTCTTCCCCGTGATCTGGGCGTCCCGTGTTTGAGTCCCGGTTTGGGCATGGTTGTTCTTCCTGTACTATCTGTGAGCTGTGTGAATGTGCCCTCCTGTAAAAAGGGGTTGTGCAAGCGAATGAGTGATGCGTGAGTAGTTAAGTCGTACTCTTGGCCCAAGTTGGCTCTACGATAAAAACAAGAGATGCTCTCCCCCCTTTAGGCTTAAATTGGCTGTCTTTGAACAGCGGGCTTGTCCGTGGTAAGTGCCATAATTAAGAAACAACAACAAGTGTTTATTTATATATATATATATATATATATAACAAGACGATTTTGCTGTAATTATTTGGTATTCACATTCAATAAATCCTCAGTATAGTGAAATTAAAAAATAATTCTGTTTAAAAAATTCCAAAATTAATTGTAATATTGAAAAAATTAGAAAATAATTCGAATAAAAAATACATGCTTTTTTTGTACTAAAAACAGCTTTTTGTAAAAATCAATTTCATCAAATTAATTAATAAATAAATTAATTAATAATGGTATAATAAATAAATAAATAAATTATTTTACCAATCTATACCACTTAATTGATTTTAAGTGCCTGATTTACACAGTAAATATGTATTAATAGAATGTTTCTCTCTATCTTTTTTTTCTGGATTTATAATCAAAATGTGCAAGGTTGCTATTTTATCAAGGGGATTTCTTGAATCATCCAATAATATTACAAATTGGAAAAGTGGAGAAAAATTTTGATTTTCTTTAATTTACTCCAAAATAATTTTGTTCATTATCGCTCCATAGTTTCCATGTTTCCCTAAATGAGCTTTACCATAAAATAGTTCCTTGGTTACAATATTTCGCATTCAAGAATAATTTCGAATCACTTTCCTTTAGAAAAGAACCATTTATTGGTAGATTATTAACACTTCCGATTATTCAAAACTTTAATTCTAGAAATCCGTTCATTGGTTCAAACGCAGAATCGAATTGTTCATGCCAATTATGATTTGGCAGAAAAAATAATTAGCTTTAGGAAAGTAAATGAGTTTTCAAAAATTTTCTCTAACCACAGCTTATTAGCATGTAGTGGAATGCTCTAAAATCTAATTAGCATTCCCCAGGGCGTTTGGAAGCGCTCACCTGACCGACGAGCAGTTTTAACAGTTTGCGACAATTACTCTCTGCTAAATAAAGCAGACACTTGCTAAATTTTCTTAACTAATCTTTGAAGAGAACTAATTCTGTACAAGTTGCTTGAATCATTCTTAACTATTTTATGTCATGTCATATCTGACGGCTTCCCATTTAAAATATTCACAACGGTTGTAAAATATAAATAGCGACTATTTACAATATATCTATTAAGTTGTCAAAATGAATCAAGCTACACTAAAAATAATTTATTGGATTATATCTTTATACTACAATGCATTGATGCGCACTGTAAGGGAAATTTATAAAAGGCTTTAAATATCTAGTTATATTTGTTTTAAATTATTTTCTGCTTCTATGGAAATTTAAATTGATGCAGTTATGCAAATGAAGCTATTCCAAAATTATAAGTTGTGCCAATCTAGAATGGCTGGACATGAGATCTGATTGCCACAGATTAATTAACGAAAATTATAGGATAAAATATCATGTAAATTAGCAGAGCGGCTGAGAAATTAAAAAAATATATATTATTTTAGGTGAAATTATATTAAATAAATCAGATCCTTGCCAGGGGAACTTTCCTATCCACTGTATTCACGGGACTCAAATCAAAATTAATCACTAAAATCGGAACAATTAAAAGTCACTAAATTGTACTACTATCGGAATCGTTAAAATGGAAACAACTAATGATTTACTAAAAGAAAACAAAATATAAAATGCCTAGTGCAAAATAAATTCCACTGATTTTTGCTATTTGTTTATGCTTATTTGTATTTTCACACTGATAAATCAGTCAATTTAAACATAAGCCTGTCTCAATTGCTGAACGTAAAACAGAAGTTGGTCTATCTGTAAAGGAAATACCGTCTTTCTGTCTATCTGTGACAAAGATAAATCAAAAACGATTAGAGCTACATAGATGAAATTTCGTTTACGATTTTTAAACCACATTTGTGCATTTCTATCGAATTTTGAGCTAAATCTGTTCAGAGGAAGTCTGTCTGTCAGGCTATACAAATATAGGTTAACACGATAACTACAAAACGAAGTGAGCTAAATGGATAAAATTCGGTACACAGATTTAACATCTATAGTGTAAGCACCTATCAAAATTAAACTAAATCCAATATAAGATTGATTGTCTGTGGGTCAATACTTTATGAAACATTTAAGCATTATTATTGAAAAATCAATGACTTAAATATATCAAATTTGGTATGGAAATTTGCGACTACAAGTGTATTTTGCGTCCAATTTTTGTTTTTATCAGTTGAGAAAAACTTCTGCAATACACATATTCGATTTTCGGATACTTTTAACCGAGAGCCAGGGATAAGCGCCAAAAAAAGAAAAGTGCCAAGGATGACAAGATATATTCAATAAAAATGCTAAATTCACACCAATTTTTAATGTTTCTTTATTATTGCAAGCGCAATTCCGTAGGTGTTTTCGTAGGACAGAAAAAATTAAGCATTGTATATCTCTAGATATGTTGCCATAGCAACGAATTATGTTACTGCGAGACAGTATCACACCAGTGCCATCGACTCCATTACCAATTATTCAAATGTCATTTAACTGAGAAATCAATTTTCACATCTGCATTATTTCGCCAATAGAGATATTAATATTCGAGTCATTCCAGTTTATATGTTTGTTCGAAACTATTAATAATTTTGGTTTATCGGAAATGAGTAGCGATAAGTTTAAAATTGGCAGCTGGAATTTAATGATCGAACTGTAGGTTCTATAGAGTATTTGAAGTATAATGAGATGGATAAGAGGAAAAAAACAAGTGGGGGAAAATGAGAAAAATGGTATAACACACCGTATTCCTTTTTTATATTTATAATGTAAGACATGTCTTATAATTATATAAGGTATATTAATGTCACATAGTTGATATTATTCGCAAGTACCATATTGATAAGGATTATCTCATATTACATTCCTTAAATTATTTAATGCTAAATGACAGTAAATCAATTTTTAAAAAAGCAATAAAAGTGAGATTTTAAACGAATGGTAGTAGTCTCTCTGGCATAACTTAAATAATCGTATACCCTAATAAAGTTGTTATCCCGTTGCGAGTTCGAAAGTTGTTATTGTTGTGAGTTCGAACCTCGCCGGCCAGAGACTCTACGTGCGTGTTGTGGCTGGCGCACGTATAAATCTGCCGTGGTCACAAAGTCATCCATGTCGAGAGTAATACCGCTGGGAGTACTGGTTCAGAGATGATCGTTCTCTGATTCAGGTCTAAATTACGATCTGTGGTTGAGTGAATGAAATGCATGAATGAAGTCTGCCCCGTAAAAAGGGTTGTGGTGTGTGAGTAGCTAAGTCGTACTCTTGGCCCTAGATGGCGCTACTATAAAAACAAGAGACGCTCATTCGGCTTAAATCACTGACAGATAACTGTCAGCGAGCTTGTGAAGTGCCATAAGTCACAACACAATTTGTTATCCCTCCTCTTCCAGATTAAAAACTGTGAAAATTAAACAGAACCATGAACGTTATCACTTGTGCGTTGATTTTTTATCTTCTAAATCCCGAAATGTTTTTTTTATCTTTCATGGCGAAAATGAATTTGGATGTTGTTGTTTTTATTGAATAAGCCAAAATCAAGTAAAGAACTGTGATTTTTTTTTAAAAAGAAAACATTCCACATTTCACTTATATAAGTCGTTACGCCTTTGAATTAGCGCGTTTAGAAGCATGCAAACGGTCAGTCATTCGAAGAATTTGGTTCAAAATCTGATACGAATTTATGATTTAAGTGTTAAAATAGTGCATCAAATTTCATTTATCTAGCTCTTTTTCTTTAGTTTTGGTGTCACTTGCTCTCAGACAGATATAATTTATGTTATTGGATTTCTCTAGACATTGAAAAGAAATCCATAAATTAAGGTGAATCCATAATCTAAAATCCATAAATGAAGGACCTCATACCAAATTGCATCCACCTAACTCAACATCCTCTTCAGAGACAGATATAATTCCAAAAATGGATTTTTGCGACTGAACCTGAGAAATTGAGATTAGTCAAAATCTCGAATTTGATTTTTTTTGTAAAGTACAGTTCTTTCTCTTTATATCTTCATAAATGAGGAAATAAAAAGGGATAAAATGTCTCATCATACCACCTGTGTGCTCAAAAGAAAATAAAATCATCATCATCATCAGTGTTCCCTAGATTTTGTTAAATGGTTTATAAGAATTTAATCCAGTTGGCATTTTAAACTTCTTTCAGTGGGTCAATTGAAATAATAAGCTGATAAGAAAATTCTTAGTTTCATTATCTCCTTTCTCAAATTTGTAAGTTAAGGAACATTAGAAGAAATGATGTAGATGCAATATGCTCTTTGATGGATTCGGTCCGAAACAATATAGTTTGGGTGTAAAAATCACATACTATATTCATTCATTTTGCTTTTGCTCTTATATAAGCTCTTGAATCGATAATAGTTTTGAGATTTAATTCTTTAAGTAATTTGAATTAAAACGGCAATTCTTATGATGAAATCATATGTGAAATTTAATTGAATGTCGCATTTTGGAAATAAATGGTACATGTATATAATAATATTATAATAGAATAATATTATAATAAAATAAATAAAAATAAATTCCTCTTAGTAAATTAGTGAAATCCTTAAGCAAAAACAATGAAATATTGTATATTGAAGCGACCAGAAATGTTTCAAAATAAGTATTTATCATGAATTTATTGATCCATTTAAATGAATAAAAAATGATTTAATATAAAAAATTAAAATCTGCTATCACAAATTTCAAATTTTCAGGTGAGAATGTTATATTTTTAAGTAAAATGGTGTCAATTCGACAAAAGAACATCATGTTCTCACATGATTCATATTTCGTAATCACCAACATTTAAGAAAACCATGATTTTTTAACATCTCAGCATCAATAGACTTCTAAAAATGTTTTCTCTCACACAGCATTTTTTTTTTTGAAAAACCAATTTTAAGCAATCACGTGACTATCAGAATACGCATGCGTCAATATTTAGAAAACAATGGGTCAATATTTAGAAACTTTTTTCTTCCCCCATCTCAAAATTGTACGAGCTCCAAAACTTTTTTTTTCTTTTGACAGCTAGAAAAAATGAAAATTGAAAGAAAAAATTTATATATTTGTTTCGCGTTCATTTACATTTCTTCTTTGCCCTTCTTCGGGCGATAACTTCTTACTGCCCTGCGCTTTATTGGCCAGACATGACAATAAGATACATGCTTGACATTCGTACCAAGTTGTAACTTTTTATTGGTGATAAGTTGCCAAATGTGACAAACTTCTTTATCAATTTTATAACCCTAAAAGCGGAAAACTGATGGCTCAAAAATGATAAATCCCCAATTTTCTGCCCGTATATTTTGAAACTTCAAAACCCAAAACTTGAACATCATGTTCTCACTTCATAATGCATACACATTTACATTAATAATTAGAAACAAAATATAAAAATATATTCAGCTTTCAAAATATCTGATCTATCTCACTCGTCTGGTTTTAATATTTATTGTTACTATATTATTAATTTTCTGAGTTACATTCTTGATTTAGGAACCAATTTTCCTTTATTAGTTTCGATAAAAAGACTGAGATTTCAAAACGCAACAGGAAGTCAAGATATCGTCTGCAGGATCCCACAAACAGGATTCTTTAGTTTATCTCCAAAAAACAACCCACGTTAATAAAAAAGCGAAGCAAAAACAAAAATGATCCAAATTTCATCAGCAGAATAAGAGCAAGCTAGTAATTTCCTTCAACAAGAAATATAATAAAAAAATAAATTCCAACGTGATAAAAGAAATATCTACTTCCTATGAATTCTCTTTTTAAGATATCCACATTTCTCCTTGCCGTGACACGGACATTTCAAAAATAACATTTTTTTTTATGAAGTTCAACTTCAGCCTTCGTTTTATTTTCGTTCTCTTCTTTTTATACAGAAATTCACCCCTCGCGATCCTTTCGGTCGAAACTTTCCCCCTCGGTGTGTGAGACAAAGAAATAAAAAGATCGAGTCTTGTTTGTCAAAGTTCCGAGCACGGTTTTGTTCGTTGTTAGGTCTCGGTATATAGACTTCTTTTGTTGCAATAGGAACACGGATGGTGGATGTTCTCTGAATTTGGAAGCGTATTCTTGGTGAATCCTTTTTACTTTTTTTTTTTTTCAATTCTGAGAATTTTCTTTTTAAGGCCTGTTTTTTCTTGTCAGGTGCATATCCAGCATCTGTAATGTTTTGCAGATATTGTGATAATCAGAATATAGGAAGTAAAACGCAAGAAATAAAATTTCAGTCCTTTATCCAGTAATTTGTAGTATGATTAAATTGAAATGTTTTTATTAAAATTTCGGTGTGGAATCAAATACAGAAATTTAAAAGAAATCGAAATATGCTATCGAAAATTTTCAGTTATCATGTGAGAACATTATTTTTTAAGTCACATGGTATCCCGACAGAAAAACATTATGTTCTCACCTGACTCATATTTCATATTCACCAACATTTAGAAAAGCGATGGAGTTTTTATTCCTCATCTCAAAATCGTTCAAGCTCCAAAGCTTTTTTTTTTTTTTTGCCAGATAGAAAAATAGATATATACCATTAGATATTTATAACTTCCGATATCTCTCCTTTGCTGTTTTGAGTTCATTTCCTTTCCTTCTCTGTGCTTCTTCGGGTGATAACTTCTTACGACCCTGCCCTTTATTGGCCAGACAGGAGACTCTGGTACATGGCGCTATATTGCGCGATGTAGTAATTTTTTGTTGTTAATAAGTCGACAAACGTTAAAACTTTTTTTATCATTTTCTAATAACCCTAAAGTGAAAAACTGATGCCTCAAAGGCGATAAATCGACAATTTTCTGCCCGTGAATTTTGAGACTTCAAAATGCTCAAATCAAAATAATATCATGCTCTCACATGATAAAATTCAAAATATTTCGAGATATTCCAATTTGTAACAAATTAGATAGAAATCTACAAATGTGGAGTACATTATATACCAAGTTTCACCATCTGGCTCAAAGCAGTTTTGTGTTATTATATTCAAAGAAACACAGTCATAATTCTAAAAATGTGATTTTCGTATTTAAGGAAGTGTGAAATGAGTGACTCATCAAAATCTCAATTTCATATTTTTTGAAGCTTACAATACTCTCTCCTTGTATACTTCGTAAACTAGAAAATTCAAAAGGGATCAAAATTATTTTAATTTGTTTCTGCCATAATCTCCAAAATTATCGCTGCACAAACACAACTTCCTTTTTTTATTATCAATTTAATTATCATTTCATTTTTCTTATAATTTTTGATTTTTTAAAAAAATTATATTTCTTTGCATGAATTTCAACACTATATATTTCTATTACAGTGAATTGTAAACGATTTGGTTGCTTCATCAAATATATAATAATGAAATTTTCTTCTATTTTTGAAAGATTCTCAAATTTTTTGAACAATTTACGTGAAGAATCAGAATGTGAAATCACATTATTACAAAAGACAACATGCAATTTGAAATAGATTACCAGTGTTTTTTTTTCTTAATATACTGCGATGTAATAAGATTCTGACTTCAAAGGGAAACTTCTCCTTCATTGAGAAAAGCCTGAATTAATATTTGAATAATTTATTTGGATTACATTCCAGTTCTTAATTTACAATTAAATGGGTGCTTTTATCTTTACAAATATGACTTTTCTCCGTAGATATACAATTGTCTTTAGAGAATAAAACCACATAATAGAATTTATGTTGAAAATGCAATGAAGATAATAAAACAGTTCAAATCTTTAATGGTTAAATAACAAAAATCTACAGAAGAAAATTTTGAAGGCAGATATTAAGTAACTAACAAGTAGAGGACAGGAAGTTGAAAATTCAGTTCGGTATGAGATTTAGTATAAAGGTAGCATACATTTAGAATATTCACCCACGAAAATATTAAAGCGCAACGGCCAGTCAATTTCGAGAAAATGGCCCTTAGACTTTGTACATAGCTTAAATACTAATAACTAGATGACCAGCAAACGTTGTTCTGCCATATAAATTATTTCTAGTGAATATTTTGGTTGTTAATTAAAAAATAGTGAATGTATTGTAAGTGTGTGGGGATGGAATCTATGACAGAAAGAAGAATGGAGCACTATAGACGATGATCGCCGATTAAAAAAAACATTCATTTCTCAATACAATGTATTTCATTAACGTAACGAACATATACATTGTTTTATCTCTTAAAAGTTAAACGTAAAGTGAAAAAAGAGTAATATATTTTTTATCCTAAAGTATAAAAATGAAATAAAGAAAATCAATATTCATTTCGAAGAGCAATTGAGTGTAAGATATTTTTTGTCAGTCCGTTTTTAGCCAATACAAATAAGCTCGATGGTTTGCCCACTCGAGAACATGCCACATATAATTAATTGTCCTTGTGAAAAACATGGTGTGCCCAAATCTGAGCAGCAAACAGACATCGTTTGGCCTTGCGACTTATTGATTGCCAATGCGAATGTCAATCTAATTGGAAATTGAACGCGTTTGAATTAGTTGGCACGTCTGTGAGAATCATTGGAATTCGTGGCAGTATATCATTTTCTTCTCGGAATTTGCCATTCAAAACGGTGGCTTCGATAACGTTTTTGATCAATTTTTTAATAATCAATCGCGTGCAATTGCACACCCGTGGTGGGTTCAAATTCCGAAGTAAAATAACCGGAGATCCAGCTTTCAATCGTAGACGGTGTGGTGACATGCCTGGCAAATCCAGTGAGTTCAAAAACTCTGTTGGATAATTTACAGCTTCGTTAGCATCGCAAACTATATGATACCAAGTCACCTGGCAACGATTGCTGTATCTCGAAGTTTAACATTTTCATTGAAGTTTAACATTGCTGTATCTTGACATCCACATTTTTTACTGCCAAAATGGCTCTTTCTGCCAGCCACGCATGATTTATGTATTATGTGCGTACATCGGGAAATATGCTGTCAATGAGAGCATTTTGAGAATCAGCGATAAGGGCAGAAATAAGTGGGCAATTGTATGCATCCAGTATTTTTATAGACAGCAACTTTTCCATCTCCGGTATCTAATAATTGGTCCGAGAATGTGTCAGCAGATGGATCTGGTAGCATTTGGATGCGCATGTTTATTTTTAGCTGGACTTTTTCAACATTTCACCACAGTAGCGATGATTTCAAGCAAGCGTTGATTGAACGGGATAGGGACACCCTAATTACCTAGCGTTATGAAATGTACTTTACGACCTATACTCATATCTTCCAAAAACACACAAAAAAATTCATAAAAATCGGTCGAGCCGTTTCGGAGGAGTACGAACATAAACACAGTGACACGAGATTTTTATATATTAGATATGTCACCATTCTCGAGGCGCGAATAGTGTAGTGGTTAAGAAACAAGCGTAGCAAACAGAAGACTTGAGTTCGATCCTGAATTAGAATTTTTTTCTTTTTATTATTTAAAAAAATATTTAGAATTAATTTAACAATTTACAAACAGTTTTAATTAATATGTTTTCCATTTTTTTATGCAAAAATAAATATTTATTCTCCTAATATGTGGATTACAATTTAATTTTTAGAAGAAAAATAATTATAAGTATGAATGAATTTTTTTTAAATATTCAGAATTACTTAAATTAAATTAATATTTTAAAGATAATTTCAATTCATATGGTACTAATTTTTGTATAAAAAATAAATGTATTTTCTCTTAATATCTGAATTATAATTGTTTTAAAAAAATTAAGATATAAACGCGTTGTTCCTTTAAAAATTATTTAAACTTACAGACAGTTTCAATTAATATGCAACTCTTAATAAAAAAATGAATGTTTTAAAAATAAATTTACCTTAAAAATAAATATTGAATTATAATTTTATTTTTAAGCAGGAAAAATGATTACATCCATAACTTAAATGATGATAAATGTTAATTAAATTACTGGCATTATAAAAATATTTCATTCATTTTACATACAAGAGACAGAATGGTAATTATCGTAAAAACAGTTCAAATAACATAGATATATTTTGACATCTTGCAAAATTCATAAATAATGATTATCTACAAGAGAAACCATAAAAGAATCAATAAAATAACAAAAACAAATTTCACTTACCTTCAAAAAATATTTGTTTTTCTTCAGAAAATCGGTAGCGCACAAAACATATCGTCTGTTACTAAAACTGTTGAACCATCTGCCTGTGTTTCCATAACTTAACACCTGCTTTCTACTTTTTCTTTTCATTTATTATCATTTTGATTGTTTGCTGATATAATTTTAATTATTTCATCTGCTCTCGTTAATTCCCGATATACATACATTCGTTGAGTTATTATAAATAATCTTTATTAAAATCTAAAGATTTTTAATATTTTAATGATTTTTAAGATTATTTTGAAATATTTGTATAGCTAAAATTAGATTTATAATTATTTTAATACTTAAAAATTAAATTATAGTTATAATTCAAGAACAATATCCATGAAAATAGTCATTTTTCCTTTAAAATATAAATAATAATTCAGGTATTAAGAATAAATACATTTATTCTTTCCATATAAGAAGGAGTATTCTATTAATTGAAACCATCTTTAAATTGTTAATTTAAGTAATTCTGAATATTTAAAAAAAATGTATTCACAATCATTATTCATATTATTATTTTTCCTAATTATTTTTCTTCTAAAAATTAAATTGTAATCCACGTATTAGGAAAATACTTATTTTGCGTAAAAAATGAAAAATATATTAATTAAAACTGTTTGTAAATTGTTAAATTAATTTGAAATTTTTTTTAAAAAAAATAAAAACAGCAAAAAATGCTAGTCTAGGATCGAACTAGAGTCTATATCTCATCCCGAATTGAATTTTCCCCCTCGTGCCATCTCCTTGTAAGATACATATATATATGCAATATTTTCATGTGTCTTTTGATATTTTTTAAAATTAATTAATTATTATTAATTTATAACAATTTTAACGCAGATTTCTGTGTACTAAGGCATACCTGAAATACCCATGGAAATCATTTGAAGTTGTATATCTATCTCATAAGAGGCAATGAAAAGCCATTATTTCTGAATAACTGTTCTAAATAAAAGGTTCGATATTTTTATAATAAATATTGCATAACAAAAGGTGGGCATTCTGTAAATATAAAGGGCAATATTATTTGCACTTTATAATCATTCTATCAAAATCTCTCTATCAAACGTAAAAATCCCTTAGCCCTATCATAAAATTTAGAAATCACTTTTATACAGCATAAAAGTTTAATTTCCAAAATATCAAATTACTTTAAGATCCAGAGGCAAATGTTTCGATCTCAAATTTTATATCGATTATTACTGATATGAAAAGTTGAAAATATTATATGAAAATTTTCGACTTTAACATCAAATAAAAGAGATATAACGAGTATTGTTGTGAAAATTTGAAAAATTTAATTCTTGAAATATCGTTTTTAAATTATTTAAAATGTATTACAATATTTCTTAAAAGTAACAATATTAGAATAAAATTTCTCCTTCAATTAGCTTCCGATTATTCAAACTATTCTAATGCAAATCAAAAACGGTGATAAATCAGACAAAATTTTAAAAATAACTGATTAAATTCCAAAGATCAATTAATATATCAGTGGAACAAATATATTTATAATATCAACAGAAATGCAAGGCGAAAATTTAAAATTCATTTTAACCGACAAAGTTTTTGTAAAGTTATGAACCGCAATTTTTTGAAGTTCTATGGAAAAGGAATTTAAATTGAGATATGCAACTTTATATGCAACACATGAGCATAAATCGCGCTTATAAGTGACTTGAATGTTTAGTATAATCTACATTAATGTCCAAAACGTACTTATGAGACATGAAGTATGGTCTTTCGAAAATTTTATGAAACTTTATACATGCTTATATCATACTATAAGCCAAATAAGATACGATTAATAATATGCAATAACAATAATTTACAGAAAATAAATTTTTTGAAAACTCGTCTGAAACTATAACGCAGTTTTGCTGCAAAATCTCAACTAATAATGAAGATGTGTGTGTGTGTATGTAACGGGATGAGGTTGGAACTCTACTATACAGACCGTTTCAGTCAGAACTATTAAATTTGGTCCGGATATAATTTGCGCAGTATAATTGTGGACATCGATGGAATTTGTAAAAATTTTTAGTTGAATTTTTATTAACTAAGAAATGAGCGAGGGTTTAGCTCTTTTTCAACCGTAATTTCCAAAAATATTAATCCACAAAAAAAATATTCATGTCATTTTAAAACACAAAAAATGTCTTTTTAATGATATTATTTAGCTTTAATACAATTTTTTCGAGATTTTTTTAAAATGATTTTTTGCTAAAATTTCAAAATAGCATTTCAGTATTATAATAAAATTCAGACAGTTTCCATTGCTTCATCGAGCCTTTTATCGCATGATTTTCTTCCATTATAATAAATTAAAAGATGAACGATTCTTTTCACAATCTGGCCGCTTAAATGGGTAATCTGAAAGTAAAATTACAATAGGCAAAGGATAATATGTAATTTGCAGAAGATCATTCAAACTTTTAAGACATTATGTCATGGAGTTGCTTCTATTAAGAAAATGAAGTGTAACGATATAAAAACGGCTTTAATTTGTGTTCAAATCTGATGCTTGGAAATATTAGTTAAGAAAATAAAGAAAGTACAATAATACATGGATGATTTAATTTAAATTAAACTCAATCAGTATTTCATATATGATAATATATGTATGTAATGATATTTTAACTCCAATTTCAATTTAATTAATTTTCAAGATTTTATCTTAATTTAGGCCATAGTAACTTTATTCTAAAATATTCTCTTATTTCATGACCCAATTCCACTGTCTCTACTTAATTAATTCAAGAGAAGTTTTGTTAAATTGCTGAATCAGCTAAAAGTCTAACTTTCCGACACTCCGCGTGAAGAGGCAAAATACCGCTGATGAGGCAAATTCTTTTTTAAAATCTCCCTGTGTTTCCCCTGCCTTCTCCACGCGTGTAACGAAAATCCCTATTGAAATCTCGTAATATATTAGCACTATGAAGAAATGTTTTCCCTATCAAAATCATAGGTTATATAAGACCAGGGATAAAATGTCCCAGAGCTTTTTCCTCATTCCTTTTCTGTGTCGTTCTGTGTGTTGCTTGTACATATGCCTGCTTCTTAAAAATGAAATAAAACGACGTCACGAAATAGCAAGTCTCTTCACTGTCTTAAAACTGCATTCTACTTCACATAAAATAATGCTTACATGTATATATAATGTATATAATATGTATAATAACATATAATATATGTATATATATATTTATAATACATAAGAATATAATATTTTAAGTACAATTAATTGTAAATGTGCAATCGTTCAACTTTTTTTCATAAACTTTTAAATCAGATTTTATTTTTCCAGCCTAAATTAATTTATATTCTTTCACGATCATATTTTCATTTTATAAGTAATGACTAAATTGGATTAACCTATTTCAATTTAAATTTATTTAGAACAATTACTAGGATAATTTCATAATAAAGCATTTTATTTTATGCGCTTAGAAGATTTATTTAAATTAGGAAAATTAAATTGCTTCATTTTGAAAACACAGAACTGAGTCGCAGTGGAACAATATTTTTATCTCTCCTGCAGTCTTTACGGATTGAATAAAATAGAACCCGGAGAAATATGTCTTTAATCTCATTTTTCTCCTTTACTCATAAAAGAAAAAAAAGAACTGAATACAAAAGCTTCAGGGCCCGGGAAGATCCAGAAGCCTCCATCTCGAACAAAACTATCGTAAAACAAACATTCGTAGCTTTAAAATTTTTGAACTCGTGACCATAGCAACGGATAAATGCTATTTATAGTTTTCTTGCAAAGCCCAAGAGAGAGCTAGAGTTCCCGTTCTTCAACTTGCAATTATTGAATGCTTTCAGTGGCGTTTCTGTTTCACAGCTTAACAGTTTTACTTTCTATACAATTTTGATGTGTCCCACAGAGATATCAAGATAGGGAAATATTTTACGAATTCAAAAATAATTTATAAAAAAGCTATATTATATATACAGTGGCTCCCAAAAGTGTTCGTACACCAACAAGAATCAATTAAAAACCTCATTATTTACCATTATATATTCTTATTTTTACATGAAAATTTTTTCATAGCATATTTTTACAGTTCTTAATAAAGCAGTGAAGAATGAATTTTAATTACGATGCAAATTATTTTTTTAAAAATGACAGTAAATAAAATTGCACAAAAATAGGACACAAAAGTGATCATACACTTTAAAAAAACATCACTAAATATGAAATTTTCTAAATTTTTCTAAATGTTTAGTATTTAGTAGGATATCCTTTATTCTTTATGACAGCTTTTAACGTTTGGACATAGATTTAACTAAACAGTCGGTTACTTCTGCACCGATCTTGTTCTATTCTTCGATCATTACTGCTTTCAGTTATATTTTCGATTTAATGTCGTGACTTCTTATTCGCACCTCTAATTCTTTCCAAATATGTTCTATAGGGTTTAAATCCGGGGATTGAGCTGGTGTTTTAAGGGTTTGAGGGCAATGATAGAGGCAAAAAAGACGAACATTCATGACCGTGTGCTTAGGATCGTTGTCTTGGTAATACACAAAGTCGTTTAAAATGCCCAATTTTTGTGCTGACACTTTAAAATTATTATTGAGAATATTTATATAAACTCTATGATCCATTATACCATCAATGAATACTAAATTGCCTACTCCAGCCGCTGACATACAACCCCAAACCATGACACCTCCACCGCCATGTTTTACTGTTCCAACTAAATTCTTGGGATTAAGTTCTTCGGTTTTTTTTTTTTTTTTTTTTTTTTTCTCCATACAATGATTCTTCCATCCGACCCAAAGATGTTAAACTTACTTTCATCTGCAAATAAGACACGATTCCAATAGCTCTCTGGCTGGTTTATCATAGATTTGGCAAATTTAAGCCTAGCAATTCTATTCTTCTGACTTACAAAGAATTTTCTTCGTGCAGAGAGGCCATGTATATCAACATTCCGAAGAATTCTACGAATAGTTTCACAGGAAATAGATGTTCCATTTGATTCATTATATTGTGAAGTAAACTTTATTGCACTCAGACGTAGATTTTTTAGAAATTTACTCACAATATTTCTTTGACATCTAGCTGACAGAATTTGAGGGCGACCCTTACGAGGCTTGTTTGCAATCCTTTTTCCCTCTCTGTAACGTTTTATTATGCTTTGCACCGTTGAATGAGGTAGATTAGTTATAGTTACAATGCCTCTAATTGATTTTTCAGCTTTAAAATGAAATATAATTAATTTTCGTACGTCCAAACTCGTTTCTTTAAGAATGCACGTCATATCTAAGAATAAAGTAAATAGAATAAATAATTGTGATATTAAAAACTGAAATCAAAGGATATTGTGTGTATTTTTCAATTAGAAGAAAAATAAGCCGCAAAAGATATTTTTATGATGAATTTAAATAAATAATGTTTGGATGTACGAAGACTTTTGTGTTCTAATTTTGTGACATTTTTTATTTATTTATTTTTTAGAATAATAATACTTGATTTTTTATAAAAATATTTGTTTAGTTTTATTAAGAACTATTTAAAGATGCTAATTAAAAAAAACCAACTAATAAAATTCTTTATTAAGAAGTATAGAACACAATTTCTGCAAATTTCTTTAGTGTACGAACACTTTTGGAAGCCACTGTATATTAACGCTAAGGTGTACAATTAAGAATTCCTAATTATTTCAAGAAATAATTTATATTAGTTATTTTATAGTACATCGAATTATTTTATAAAATAACTAATCTTATTCTATGAAAGGATTTCATGCATTAAATATAACATATAGTCCGTATAAGGAGGTTTCTGTGTGTCTATGTCATCATATCACATGTGTATATGTCATCATATGTCGCTTGCTTCATCATATCACGGGCAATAAATACCATGTGGATACTGTTAACAAATGATTATCCGTCACGCTTATATAAAAATTCAAACAATTGACTAAATTTGAATTTCGCCTATATTTTTGGCATCATTTCTTAGAAATTACTCAGCTTGTATGAAATAATAGCCGGATATAAAATATCATTTTAAAATAATAAATTAAGAGTATTAATGAGATGGATGTTATTAAAATATTTCTTTTTTTATTCTTAGTTTTTTTTTTAGTTGCTTACCTTTTTAAATATAATACCTGAAAAAACCAAGCTTTACTCTATTTTTTTTAGAAAATATTTTGATATGAATCCTATATTGATTACATATGAATATTTTTCAATCGAACCTACATATAAACTGATCATTTAAATAAAAAAAAATCATCGATGATGAACTTAGTTTAACGTGTTATTTGGATAACATTTTTACTACTGGATGTAATCCGAGCGTATTCGAATAATGCCATATAGCGCCATCTCACAAAATTTTGATGTGGCGTTAGGTTATCATTCAATGCAAGTACTACAAAATTTTACGAGGTGGCGCTATATGACATTGTCAACATAAGAGCAGATAGAAAGAAGGTCTAATAATTAATTAAAAAAAATGTTTATTTTGTGTGTGTGTATGTGTACGTGTGTAAAGCCAGGGTTTTTTTTTTCAGGAAAGACATCTGTATAGATAAATGTAACGGTATATATACGTACATACGGTATATAACGGTACATATACATAATATAAAATTTGATTTAAATAATTATAACTGTTTTTGAGATACACAAAATAAATTTATACACATATATACAAAAAAATTCCTCATTTAAAGCTATAAGATGTCACAGTAAAGAAATGTTATTATTCGATCTGTATTTTGGGGATGAAATATACTTTCATATAGTAATAGTTTTAGTACCTTTAATATATTAAGGGTTTAATAAAATGAAAAGTTCAAAAACCCAAGAAATGTATTTTAATGTGAGTTGCCAGCAGGGAAGTAGACAATTTGATGCAAACTACATTTATAATGACAAAACCATGAGACAAATTAAATCTATGGAGCTCGTTATTTTTCAATGATTCTGTTTCTATTCACATGGATGGGGAAAAAAGTAAACTTATCTTCAAAATTTTTCGTACAAAATTTAACACATGACTGCTTACCAAATTTTAATTATCTAGTTGGTTCCATTGTTATGTTTGCAGACACACTAAATTTTGGATACGAGTATAGTTCAAGTTCTTTAATGTTTCCAGAGATATGGGATATATTAGTAAGCACATTCTTCAAAATTTAGTAATAGTATTTTTTATAGGATATGTAAATACATTCGGAACAAATTTTTTGAAAAAAAAAACGTTAAAAAAAAAGTAATATTTTTGAATATTTGCATAAAAAAATTGAAAAAAAAAAAACCTTATGAAGCCAAAATATACCAATTAAAGAGCGAAAACTTTTTTTAAAATTTGTAAAATAGCTTTTTTTTAGAAAAAAGAAGTATAAAGCACAAATCTTTTAGTTTAAAAGTTTATCAAAGGATTTACGAAACATTTTGAAGATAAATTAGGAAATTTATCATCTAATTCCTGAAATAAAAATTAAGCTGAAATGAAAAATTTCTATCCATTCTTTAAATATTGAAGTTTCGACTGCTAAATAACACGAAATTTTCAATTTTTTTCACACGCTGAAGCTTTAAAATAACTATAAAATATTGGTAAATGAATAGATTACTTATTCTTTAGTTCAGAAACTGCAGAACACGTTGAGAAATTATTATACCAACTTTGAACAAAAAAATAGATATTATATTTTAATTTAAAGAAGTTTTCCGTAAGAAATTATATCAAAACTTTTATCAAAGAATTTGAGAAAACAGCATCTGAAAATGTAAATTAGCATCAAAGCGTATGTAAATGCAAATATAAAAATGAGAGTAACTTATCAAAAAAACAGACTTCGAAGCAAAGTACTAAAAGTTTTATAAAGAAATATGTTCAAAACTTAAAAATATTAAATAAAAAAATTTCATAATTTCGAAAAAAAAAAATCGACTTTTTAACATAGTTATCTACCAAAAGCTGTTTTCTCTATGTATATTTCATATATGAAAAAGTAATTCGGGGGAAATGGTTATAGAACTGCTATTAATTTTGTTGCATATTGCGTTTTGGTTTATTTTTAAATATTAAAATCTCAACATTGCGCTTATTTATATTTTTTTTTCAAACTTATACGCAAAACTAAACGCAAAAATCTATAATTTTACATTAGGTTTTTCCCCTGTGTCTTTACTAAAAATACTTTCATTTTGAATTAGAATATAGATTCAATATTTACATTAATTTAACGACCTTATCATTAAAGAAAACTCTTCACCATATATCTAATCGCCAATTTTTTTTTTCAAATTTATATGCAAAACTAAATGCAAGAAACATTTTCGAATTAGGTATTTTTCCCTCGGCTTTGTTAAAGATACTTTCATTTTGAATTAGAATATAGATTCAATATTTACATGAATTTGTTGAAATCATCTTGAAAGAAAAAAAAACAGTCACCATATATTTAATCGGTGAAAATTTCAACATTGCACTTTTTTTTTTCCAAATTTATATGCAAAACTAAACATGAGAAACATTTTTGCATTAGGTATTTTTCCCTTGTCTTTGTTAACGACATTTTAATTTTAAATTAGAATATATATTCAAAATTTGCATAAATTTGTTGAAATCATCTTCAAAGAAAGAAAAAAAAAAAAAAAAAAACTTAATTTTCCAAATATTTCAAATCGACAAAAAATTTCAAAAATGCGCTTTTTTTTTTTTTTTGGCCAAATTTATATTCAAAACTAAACGCAAGAAACATATTTTCGCATTATGTAATTCTTTTTTGTCTTTACTAAAGATTTATATAAATTAGAATATTAGTTAAACATTTACATGAATTTATCGACATTATATTGTAAAAAAAATAAACCGTCACCATATATCTAATCGACGGAAAATTTATGCGATTTTAATCACTTTCCCGCTTTTCAAAGTAAAAATACTGCAATTTGTTAGTCTTATCAGTCTATCACTAAAATCTAATCAGTTAGTTTGTAGGAACTCAAATTAATAAAACTGAAAAGAGTTAATGTAGCCAAATCAGCGTATAAATCCGATCAGATCATTTCGTTCAAATTCACAGATTTAACGCCCCGACAAGAAGAAAAAAACTGTGCCTTACATTTAATTTACTTCTAGTGTATACAGGGAGCGACTCAACTCTTCTCACACAGAAGTAATCACCTATCGAGAGGGACGGGAGGGAGCATCTTCGGATTTCTCGGGCGTCATTCGTTTGGGGTTACCTCATTATAGAATACCCTCTTGCAGCCATTAAGTCTGAAATTGCAGACGACTAGGACAACCTTAATGCTTGTTTGTCATGTAATCAGGGATGTTCGTTGGGGTTGTGCAGCCTTCAGATCTTATTATGGCTTCTTTTTTGTCTCTGTTGAGAACAGGTATTTTGCGATTTTTTTTTATTTCTTTTCTTGTCTAGGAACGGAACAAGTTTTCCCGACAGAGAAGTTTGGAATCTCGCTGCATGATTTAATAATCATTTATGTCTTAATAATGAGTTACATGTGTTATGTTGAGATTATATCATATTATTACAAAGAATGGATTAAAACGATGGATAATTAAAATTTAAACGACAGAACAAAGGTATAATATAGATCATTGCAATGGAGACATGAAGTTCATATCCTGCAATGATCGCACATGTAACAATTGAGAAGAAGGGGAGGAGCGAATTGAAAAATGTTTCCTTCGATTAATAAGCAAATATTTTCTTATGTATTAATATAGTATAAAATAGAGAGATGCATTCAAAATATCGTCACGTAGAAATGAACTTTTAATAAGATGTCAATTCTAAACGGATTTATTTTGCCATAGTGCTCTACACAGACAGCACTACACCTGAAAACTTATTCCACTATAATCTTTTAATATACCTTGAGGAATATTCTAGAATACTCAACCAGGAAGAATGTTTACATATATCAAATTTACATACATTAAATTTGCATAAATAATAATTTGCATATGAATTAAATAAAGTAAATAAAAGTAAACAATTTTCATTATAAATAAATTTTTACATTATAGATAAAAGTGGATTTGAATTGGGGTACTTGGGCATGGAAGATATATTGATAAACAAATATATCGATTACATATATGTAGTTGAATATAAATGTAATAAAAATAGATAAATGTATTCAAAATATAATAAAGGGCAGCAATTTTTATAATCAGACGATATTCGTTACTTTAGAACTTCTTCCGTTGCATTTTTGAATTTTTATATTCTCATACATACTGATAAGCAGACAGTTATAAAAAAACATTTTGAAAATAAATGACATATAAAACGTGGAGATACAAGAGAATACATATATAGCGATCAAGAATTTTGGCGACTACTGTAAATTACTTAAATCCTTGTAGAACTCAAATATATATATAGTTAGTTACCATTTACGAAAGATTTATTCTAATATCACAGCAAAGTAATGTAAAAAGTTAAATAGAATAACTGAATAGTTGGCATTTCGTTAAGTTACAATAATAATAATAAAAAACACGAATTCCATAATTTAATTATAATTAGTTTCAAAATTGTAGGTGCTCTAATCACTGCCTTGAACGAGGTGAGCAATTTTATAACGGCATTAAATTTCAATTTCGGAAATTTTCTCAGAAATAGAACGAGATGGCGCTGTGTACTTTATGTCTAAAGCTTCTTATAATTGACTTTCAATATTTATTATTGAATTTATTTAAATTATTTTCAATTTTAATTTTTATATAAATAATTGATGCAATGAATGTTTTTTTTTCAAATTCAAGATATTTTCGTATTCATATTTCAACTTCAATTTTGGTGTAGTGAATATTTAAATTCATTTATTTATAATTATTTAAATTCTGATAAAAAACAAACATATAATTCCTTTCTTTTATAATTTTGTTTTTAGTCAAAAATAGAAAAAATGTTTTCCTTATGTTAAGTTACAGATACTTTATTTTTATTCAATATAACTTTCTAGTAGTCCTTGAAATGAAAAATTAATTTCAAAATTTAGTAAATTTCTAAAGCTTAATCATACTTTTAGAACTTTTCTTATTTTCGTGGTTACAGCGATAAATCGCCAAAAAATATAAACCATCTTCAACTTGGCGGCCTGTCAATTTGGTGTATTTATTAAATTGCCAATCACCAAGTTAATATTCATAATTAATTGAGAAATCTAGACTTTTTTTTGTATTTACAATCTATTTAGTTCCAAGTAACTCAAAAATGTTTTATTTAGGGGTGCTTTGGGGTTATTTCCTTTAAAGGATTGTGTACTTATTTCAAACTGGATTCAAAAGAAACCAAGGAGAGTGGTCTTTCCCAAAGTTTCTAGTATATTTCTATTTGCCTTACCCTGTATTACGCTGTGGATCTTAGGCAAATCCTTGAATACCTTGCATGGCACTGATGAACGATAGTTAGAAATATAAATCCCTGGCATGAATCTGAAATATGTATTTTAGACGCCTTTTTATTTATTGATTGACACCAAAATTTTATTCAGAGTTACACTTCTAATCATAAGATCATGTATCGAATTTCATTGATTTAAGTCATTTCGTATATAAAGTACTGATTTTACAAGCATGTGAAAGTACAAACCCACAGACAGTCAACTGGTAGAAAGATTTGGTTCAACATTTCAAAAGAATCTTTATTTTAGATGTTAAATACAGATACATATATATGCTCACTCTCTCTCTCTCACACACACACACAGCGTGATTATATATATATAAAAAAAACTATAACGATATGCGAGACCGTAACTATCAAACACAGAGACGGAATAAAATTTTGGTTCAAGGTATTTTCAGGAATGCGCTCAAGAATCATATGAAAAACAACAGCTAAGCTCTAACAGTTACGGTTAAAGAGATAAAAATTCAAATTTTTCAAGTGGTAACACCAACTTTTTTTTATTTGATGTGTTTTTCCATATCAAAAAACAATAAACAACATTGGAATTGTATCTATTTCGCGAAATTCACTAGCGCTAAACAGACAAAGCAAAAAAGAGAGAATAACCAATAACAAAAGAAAAAAATGCAAGTAAAAAACCCATTTTATTGGGTTTTACAAATTTTTTACCTACTTCAACCACGATGCCAATGAGCATGCGGCAGATGGTGCCTAGAACCAAAGCACGTATCATGCCGAAAGAAATATGTTGAGCCTTACGCCTCCAGTAAGCTCACCACAGTTTTTTCCTCCTTTCTTCTTAACCTGTTTAACTCTTGTGATTTTCCATGCTACAGATACCATTCTAACACTATTTATTATATCTTGCTATAGAAAACACATTCCATTAAAAAACAGTTAGTGTTGCTAATTTAAAAGTTTCAAATTTTGCCACTGTAACCGCAACTATTAATTTTCATATGATTCTTGAGCGCATACCTCAAAATACCTTGCCCCAAAATTTTATTCCGTCTCTGTGTATGATAGTTTCAAAGTTACAATATCAATATCGGGATAGTTTTTTTTATAATCACCCGGTATATATATATATATATATAATGTGGCTTTTATTTATATCAATATTGTAAATAAACACTTTAAACATGTTCTTTCATTATGATTAATCTTGTACTACTCGCTTTCTTGGAAGAATATTCAAATCATCAGCTAAGGAATATCCAATGAATGATTCAAACATATATAGGAGTGCATGCTTATGCACCATGTATATTCTGTATTATGTGTATTTGAATTCCATGTTCGGTCCCTTATTCCGGTATTAATGACAAAGAGACAATTTACTAGTCGAAGCATTTATTCCCTTTATGCAAGGCCTCAGAAGATACCTCAGAAGTACGGCTTTGCCATGTTGAGGAGATTCTAGAGTCTCGTGTTCAGAACTCGCAGTTATATGGAAATCAATCTTAGAAGCTGCAGTACAAGGACTCCATATGGTAATGACTTTCAAGTGTTTAATCATGATTGATATAGAGCAGAACAGCTCTTGTAAAGGTCTCAATGTTTGGAAAGCAAGTAGGTCTTACTCCTCTTTAAGTGGACAGTTGACTTTATAATGTTATTTAGGTCTATATAAGCATGTATATTAGAAATGATATATTAAAAAGGAATTTTTACATTTTGGTTCATTTTCTGCTAATTTTAAAATCCACTGATTCTTTAATAAACTCTTTAAATAGTCAGGATAAAAATACAACTCTCTATATTGTCACCATAGTATTGTTACTGTCTTTATAGTCAAAGTAACAGAAAAAAGTGCAGTTGCTAATATACTTTGTATAAGAAAATACTTTGTATAAGAAAAATAGGGAAGTATTTTTTTTTTCGTCTTGCATAGCAGACATACATTAAATACGTGTTTTCATAAAAAAAAATATAGTGTAATTGATTGATTGATTTTTCTACTATATTTCGTTTGGAAACAAAAATGCTTGTTTACATCTATACTTGTATTTTAAGCTTCAATCCCTTATTCATTCTATATAATATCTACTACTAATAAAGACGAATGTGCCTCTGATTGTGTATGTGTGTTTTAGAGCTTTCAAGGTCATACGGTTTGACCAAGAGCAACCAAATTTTGATCATACATACTTTGGTGGGTGGAAAAAACAACTTTAAAGCTATTTTTTGAAATTTTAATTAATTGAAAATTAAGAGAAATTTTGACTTTTTCCCAACATAACCTTCGAAATTTTTACTGCACAAAACTGTTTACACATTATCCAAGAGATGTTATGAAATTATCTTTTCAATGGTATCGATTTAATACTCGTGCAAATTTTTCCTGAATTTTAACAAATTTTAAATATATTTTTTGTGTAATTTTCAAAATAGATTACATTGTTGCCCTGAAATTCAAATCTTTTCCACTTATCGTCAAATATTTAATAAAGAAATTTTCTTCCATTACTGAAATCTCAAAAAGAAGCCAAATAAAAAGAATTCTGTTTAATTCTTGTGTAGTTTACACAAAGAATCAGAGAGAGCAGTGTGCGCAAAACTTGTTTACATAATCTCTAATAAAGATGCCATACCCCTTACCATTCCTAAAAATTTGAATCAGTAAAGCCGCGAATGCCTTTGGCAAAAAATAATTACGAAATATTGATCTTTGGCGCAAATTTAGCATTTTTACTGAATCTATACAGTGATGCTTGGCGATTAATATTTGGCGAGTCGTTAATAGTACCAGAAAATAGTACAAGACTTTTAGATTTCGCTTACTTTCCCATCTACTGAAAGAAAAATTTGAAACAATACTACAATAGCATTACAAAATTACTTATCAGGTTTTATATATTTAAGTCTCTTTTGAGTTATCGTCTATCCCTTTCAGGGGCGAGTCATTAAAATGTTTAAAATATGATGAAAAAACCTAATAAACTTCTGGGGTTTTACAGGCATTTGGCAACTGTGTATGTAAAATAAAAGCATTGATGACACATGCATCTAAAAATGAAAAAAAGCCTGTGACAACATTTCCGACTTTTACGATCTATTTCGACAGGCTTTTAAGATGGTTAAATGATCTACATACCTCATATTTTTATTATAGCCTAAACAGATTGCGGACAAGAAATTTCTTCAAATGCAGAATACAATAATAATTACAAAAAAATATATAAGGTTATATAAAAGTACATATTTCCAGGAAAAAATCGCAGAAAAATTAAGCAGTGCATGATCGATAAAAATAAGAAACCCTCTGGAATGAAAGGCAAATGTGAAATGTTTCTGGCTTCAAATATGGGTGGTCTTTTGCTGAAGACAATACCCCCCTTTCAAATACAAAATCTGCATTGCACCCTTCTCTGACAAAATTAAGTTATACCTTCCCCACGGAGACGAGTGGCGGCAAAATAGAAGATAAGCGAACGAAACAGAAGTCCTAGACAAGAGGTGTCCCGAAATGAGACCACCCAGAAATCAACCACTGTGGTTCGTTCTTAGTTAATTAGAAGCTTCAAAAGAATTGATTTGAAAGCTCGTGGATATTGTAAGACAGCGGCTGACTGAATTTTGATAAAATTTTAATTCTTAAGGACTCAAAAGAATTCCTACATTTTAGGTAAAAAAAGTCGATGCATTTTTAACATAAAATTAATACAAAAAAAAACAATGTATAATTTCTCGGGTTGCCATCTTTTCATTAGAAAATAAACCAATTGCAATTTTTCAACATTTTTTTTTAATTTTAAAACCAATAGATTTTTTTTTACAGAAATTTTTAAAATGGGTGTCCTCTTGTGCGATCCCCGCCCCTGAAAGGGCTATACATGCTTGTGAAAGAAAAGATTGACAGACATTAGATCCATTGACGGATTTGATTCCGGTCTTAATAGTTATCTATACATTAGATGTTATATCTGTATACCGAATTTCATTTATCTAGATCTCTTCGTTCTGTAATTATCGCGATAACTTTTATTCGGGAAACCCAGTAGATAGAATTTCTTTGAATGAATTCCATTCAAATTTTGAAGAAAAATCTATAAATTTAATATTGAGACCACATAAAAAATTTCATTTGTATAGTGTAAAGAGCTATTGCACTATCGTTGTCATAGACAGACAGACATTAAGCCAAAAGTGTGTTTTTCGAAATCAAGGTGGTCTAAAACATGGAAAATCAACAACATCTCGAATTCGATATTTTTCTCTATTAAAATACTACGAAAAAGTTATTAAAAAGGGAAGTTACAATATTATAAATTCATAGGATAAATGGACCGTACTTACATTTTCGATAACGCCATGATGTTATGGGAATGGTCTCCATTAATAATGTTCAGGTACGGAATAAACAGAACTTAAGTAAGACAAATAAAATAACACGTCTTCAATGTCAGACAATTTAGGGGAAACACCGACATGAAATTATATCTATCTGATTTATCGAAATCAAATATCGCCAATATATCGAGCGAATTAGCTAGTAACCGAAGCGACTAATATAAAAATATTTATGATGAAGTTCCTTATTGTGGCAATGTTTCAAAGCCAATTTTTAATTATCTGCTTTACTAAAATTTTGCAAGAGTTATTCGAAAAAAATCTCTGAAACTTTAAATATTTATCTTATTTGGTTTTGATTACAAGCAATTTAAAAAAAAATTAAAGCATTAGTAAAGGTGGGTATCAAAATAATGGAAACACCTTATATTTATAAAGAATTCTTATCGATTCCGTATTAAACACTCGAAAACAAACGTTGATGGTTCAATTATATTGAGGTCGGGTGACTGTGCGGGCCAAGGCAGATGTTTAACTTTATCCTCTTGTGCATCCAACCATGATTGGACAAGTCTCACTACATGGATAGGTGCATTATCATCCAGAAAAATTCCATCTTTTGCAGGAAACAAAATTTGCATCATAGGATGGATCTGGTCAACTAAAATTTCTCTATACTTCTCAACAGTGGTCCTTCCTTTCCGAGTTACAATTGGTCCAACAGAAAACCAGGATATGGCTGCCCATATTATGACAGATCCATCTCCATGCTTGATAGCTGGAAGAGGACAATCACGATCATACGCGTGTACAGGTGTTCTCCAAACGTGCACTCGTCCTATTGTAGAGAAAAATGTGAAGCACGATTTGTCAGACCCCTTACTATTACTTTCTATACCCCCATATTACTTTCTTCCACTTATCAATTGACCAGGTTTTGTGAGTGTGACATTACTGTAGACGACATTTACCATTAACATCTGTGACAAGTGGCTTAGGAATTGCTGCTCTGCCATAAATGTTCTGTTTATGAAGGTGCCCTCTAACTGTAATCATTGACACTTTAGAATACAGATGTATATTGAGCACTGAGGTCACTTGTTCTGCAGATGTTCGCTTTTTAGGCATTACAATTCGCTTCAATACCCAAACTGTTGGCTATTTTTATATTTTGATGCTTACGAAGCGCATTCAAAAATGTCACTTTTATTCACAGGTGTTTCCATTATTTTGATAACTACCTATATGTTTTTACTCATATTATACTTTATGAAATTACCAAAGGAAAAGAAAACATTTAAAATATTATTTAATTTTCCATAAAAGAAGAATTGCAATTTAAAAATCATCTGCATTCTATTTATTGATTTGCAATTGTATTTAGTTTTATAGGAAGAGTGTAACTTAAGAAAATTATTTATTTTCTATTTTCCACAAATAATTTAATCAGTTTTATGAGTTCAAGAACTTTGAAGTATAGTATATGAATAAGGTTTTAAGCATTAAAATTATTTAAACCCTTCAAATGATTTTAAAAGTATAAAAATTATTTTTTTAAATCGTCTCTGGTCTTTCACATCAATTAAGTTATTTAAATAAAATAAATATATTATTTTTGGTTTGTAAGAGCTATTCTTCAATAAATCCATTTGGACAAAATTTAATAAAGTATTTGCTTTAAGAAACCTAAAAGCTGTAAGGCAAAGAGTTAATATTAAAAAGAATTTTTAAAATCTTAAGAGGCTATACAAACAAATAAAAGATGATATAAAAGCATTCAATCTTTAACAGATTAACATGAATAAATTCAAAGCATGAAATCTTATACGGTAATTTTCCTTTTAAATTTAAATTCAAAGAAGCATCAAGACATATATTCCAAAGAAATCGGTTTGTAATATCTAAATAACTTCAAAAGAATGTTTAACTCAGATGATTTCAAAACATTCTTTTAACAGTCGCAAAGGAATAAACTTAAAGCACCAATTTTTCATCAAAACTGCCTTGAGATATTTCGTTAATTTGGGATAAAAAAGGCTAAACAAAATGTTAACTCTTCGCTTTAACTCTTCTCTTCGCTCTTATCAAAATAAACAGGGAGAAATAATAATGAAAATGAGGAAGAATAAATAATCAAAATAATCATGTAAGAAATAAAAAAGTCGTTTGGGCAATAAAACTAAAATAAGTATGGAATATCAAGAAATAAAAGAAAATCGTTTGGACAAAAAGAATGAACACATTTCACTTGAAATCTGTTATTATTTTTTTATTAGCAAATATTTCTTTTTATTTCTTGCTTAAACAATTCGTTTTGAAATTTTGGCAATCCTTCACAAATTTCGTACGAATCCTTCGATCACAGATTTTACGCTAACTTGATTATGAACGAGGCTCAATCATTAAATAAATTTAAAGCCCGTTTAACTGATGGCGGCATGCAAATCGCTTTATCCGAATATATTATGCAAATTTACAAACGAACACAATAGTTCGTTAGCCTTTCATAAATATTCCCTTCCATACAACATGACGCTTGCTGTACCCTCAAAATGGAATTCATTCTGGAATTTCAAACGGCTGGATTCTGTGTGGAAGGAAATAAATTGTTTGGTGCTCAGAGAAGTCTCCTAGTTTGAAGCACACATTCAAATTTTCGGACACTACTTGTAATATTCTCTGAAATATTAAATAACTGTTTCTGTAGCTATAGAACATTAAAATCCCTGAATAATTATTAGAGTTTGTAACCATTTTCTAATCAATATTTGGTTTAATATTCCAGCATATCAAATCGTAATGATTAATGAAAGAATATATATTATCGGTTCTATAGTATTGTTTATTCCATAAAATCTCATGAGGTAACATTATAGCAAAACTTTCCATTTTTGGCGATTAATTTTTTCGCCAAGATTACGACTCCTAAAAACTTTTAATCGTTTGCGTAACTGGAACTTAATGATTTTCTCAACAAAATATTTTAAAACTTACTTCTTTTAGTTATAAAGACTCATACTACTTTAGAATTCTTGGTCAATTTTGCGCATTCTTTCGATATCTTTACAAATTCAATTATATTATAGGAACGAATACCAGTTATAAAGAAAATTCAGTATAAAACCGTTCAAGAAATTTTGATAATTGCTTGGTTTTACAAGTAAAATTTAATTGTAAGTACAAAAATATTTAAAATATTTATCAAACGAATGCCTTATTAGGAAGCTTACACAATGTAGAAAAATTAACCGAGTATTTATATCTTATCCTCAACAATGGAAAAACGTTCAGATAAAGTATTCGTAATAACAATAGAAACTATTTGAATATCGCCTCAACTATATAATGTTGTAAAATATATTTAAAATATTTTTTTTAAATTAAGTAGTTCGTATAGTTTCTTACTTATTGATGAACGTTAAGGAAGAAAAATTCTTTTTAATAATTGCTTAGTTTATACCAAGATTAAGAAAGTGTAGTTCCAATGCCACAAATTCAGAAGACAGATGTATCGCCTTTTTAAAAACACTATGTATCAAGACTCTTGATTCCATCAGGAAGGGCCATTGTTACAATAAATAGAACAAGTATAAGGCTTTTTAAAATAACACTATTCCGTATCACAAGTTTATGCCTAAAAATACTTTTTGAAAGAATTGTGAACATCAAAATAATATGTAAAAAACATAATGGAAATCAAACAAAACCATTATACTTGACGAACCTACTGGTTACAAAAACAGCTAGCAGATACAAAATTTTGCCATTTGCGAAATTATGGAAATATTATATATTTTTATAGATATTATAAAAATTGTATTAATATAACCTTTAGACAGAATTGTATTTACTAATTTTATCAATTAGCTCCTGAGATTTACTGTCAAATCTACATTTCCGAATGGTTAAATTAAATAAGCGCATTTTTTAAATATTATTAATAATAGTAAAGAGCATGAACTGGATGTTTCAAAGTGAATAAAGAAAAACAAAACAAATTCTTTAAATTCCAAAACTATCATTTTCAAAAGAAAAAACGCTCTTAGAAAATAGTTGTTCGTTGAAAGGAAACATTTTCTAGAAGCTCCAGAACAAGTTTCACAACCTAAATCGTATCACTATCGATTTGTTTCGAGAACAAAATTGTTTTCTTTTTATTGCAATTTCTCTTTCTGACAAACTGGTGCAATTAATTCGGTTTCGAACTAACTCAGTCCACTCCAAACAAACAATTATTTCTTATTGACTAGATCGCTTGTTCCGATTCCTGAGAGCGAATTTAATTCCAAGAAAAATCCATAATAATTAAAACTCGCTTCGAAAACAATCTGATTGCTGGTTGGGAAACTTGAAAGCAGCTTTAGGCTACTAGATGCCTCGCAATGGCAGAAATGATGCTTGAAACAAACTCGAGTTTGCCTTTAAGGCATCCGAAGATATCTGAGATTATACCGGATGCGTTGAAATATAAACTTTCTCTTCAAAATAAAATTAAACTAGAAATTTAAGAGGAAATATCGAGAGAGTAAGAGTTCATAATCTAGTGTTTATTTGAATGTACCGATCGATATTATACAGCAGGGGTAGGCATTAAGTAAACCGCGATCGACCTTGCAAGACATTTTGCAAGCCATTTTGGGGTTACCGCCTTTACTAAGACCTATAACAAACATACTAAAAGAAATATTTATTTTAAATTATATATTCTCTGTATCTCTTGAGAAAAACGAAAGAACATAATTTTAAAAGCGCTATAGCTACTATAGCTACAAGTACTAACTTTAGATGAAAATGATTTATTTTTTAATGTGTTTTGAATTGTTTGATATTAAATGCATTATTTGATATTATTATATTTGTAGCCATTATAAGGTTGTATTTTGTTATTATTATTATGTTTGAATTTATGTAGGTAAGCACATATTCCGCATTTATTATTAAGTTATAATAAATATGGCAGACTTTTTTAGCTCACCACACCACCGTCACTGGGTGGACCGCAACACCTTGAAAAAATTTGAAGTAGCCCGTACCTTGGAAAAATCTGCTCATCACTGTTATATAGGGTGGTTATAATTAAAGTGACCTTATTCAGATAGATCCCTCTAGAACCCGTTCTGTCTTCCGAATTTTGATGAAACTTGGTATATATATTATATAGATCATGGGAAAACGATTTCTAAAATAAAAAAAAATTCAAAATTTGACCACCAGGGGGAATTGTGGCGCTTAAAGAAGAACAAAAAGAATGAATTTGCCAGAATCATTAAAATTTATTCAGTTACAGAATGTGTTCAACGTGTGCTTCATTGTCATCAATTACGTGTCGAAAGCGAGTTATAGCGTGTACAATGGTAAGGAAAAGAAACTCTCAAGGGATTGCAGCAACATGGCGTGTAATGCTGGCTTGGTGAATTAAGGCTGTATTTAATGATTTTCATCAAGTAAAATGGCGTATTTTGTAAAGAAATGATAAATTTTTAATCGATAAAAATAACAATAATTGAAGATTACTTAGAGAAAAATATTGTTTCGAGGTGCACATTTTTACCTTCCGAATAGCATGGCTTAGATATGTGTATCTCAAAGCAATTTCTTTTGAAATTTTTATTAGAATTTTAATTAATTAAAAATTAAACTGCATTTTGAGCTTTCTGAGATAAAACTTCCAAGAATATTACTGCATAAAACTTACTTCCAAGAATATTACCGCATAAATTTTACACAGCTTCAGATCTTAAAATGTATATTTTTAATGACATCAATTTAATATCCCAGCAAACCTTTTCTGATTTTTGGCATTTAAAAAAAATATTTTGTCTGATTTTAAATAATAGATTACATTATTGTCCTGAGATTTAAAACGTCTTCATTATTTAATCTAATACTTAGTAGTATGAATTTATACAATCATTGAAAGTTTAAGAAACAAGATTCTATTTAATATGTGTGTAGTTTTCAAGATGAATAAAAAATATGAAGATGAATCAGATGGATGAACTGGATATTTACATTTTAATAGCACATTGACGTCATGGGATTAGTTTCCATTAAAACAATCTTATAAACATTGAATAAAGCAAATGCAAGAGTATTTGATACTTAGAAATAATAATTATATAAATTCCTGATTAAGACGACTTAATCAGGAATATGAAATTGTATATTAGAGATTTAATTGATGTTTAATTCAGCCACTATGCTAGCGAAGCAGCTAGTCTCTAAGGACAGTTAAGATTCAATTACAGCCAACATTTCCTTAATACACAGGCTCCCAAATTTCTAAAGATTTTTACCTATTTTTTAAAAGCTGAAATCTATAACGAACCCATTTTATGTTTAATAAACAGGATTTCTTCAGAGAAACACACGTTCATTTTGAAAAACATATTTTTTTTTGGGGGGGGGGCGAAAAAAGAACATTTGTGAAGAAAAAATTATTATTGTGATTAAATATTTATATAAATAATAACGAACTATTTCGAATTAATGAGTTCTCAAACTGAACTGAATGTTTGCAGCAAAAAGGGTTTTCTGAAAAGGTACGTTTGATCTGAGTTGTTGAGAGAAAACGTAACAATAAGCGAATTCACAGACTGAAGCAAAAAGTTACATGACAAATCGTTTGCGAAAAGTATGTGTATCGTGTGCGAAAAGCTATTATTTATCTACATCATTCACACATTAAAAATAAACTTATTCGTTTGTTTTATTTTTTATCATTCGACTTGAGTCGCCTACTTGTGTGTTGCGTTATATTTTTTCTCCCATGATCCACACATTTCGATGGTTTAAAATGTTAAACTAATATCACATTTTTTCTATTTGTGAAAGAATATTCAAGATGCATATATATACGTTTAAGAACTTATCTTCTCGTTTACTTCTTGGGACTTCCTGCCTTTATATGTTTTTATACAAATTTTTAATATTTTCATATCAGCTATGATCAGTTTGCCTAGTGAAATGAGATCTTAACTTCGCCAATTTAATTACACTATTCAAAAAGTTTCGGTTTTGTTTCATTTTAAACACAATGGATTTGAATCATAATATATAAGGTGAGAAGAATTGCATTTGTGAAAAGTCCTAGAAATATCAACTCTCTGGACTCTTAAACAGTCTCATTCCCACCACCATCCACATGGTGCGTGCCACTTCAACATAATAATATAACAAATACAATTGTTTTCCTTGAGTTGTCAACCATCACATTTTTCAACACGGTACTTACAAAGAACATGACGACGCTCTAGTACAGAAGAAGGTTTTTAAACAATATAATCCCTTTTATGTGCCTCGACAGGAAGGAAAAGACAAAAAAGATTGTCGTTGATTTATGGCGGCTTAGAAATAGAGCGAAGTAGGACGGCTTTAGTTTTTGGACTATAGGAAAGAAGTACAAAGGAAGGGGTATGATGGTGTTAAATAAATCAGATTTTAATTTTTAATGATAGATGAACATGTACTTGAAGATAAAAATCGGAGTTTCAGCACACAGTGTACATGTCTTTTCGATTAGCTATCTCAGTTAGTATTACGTTAAATCTCCTTTTATACTCATTTTCTCAATATATTCAGAAAATGGCACATTTTTAAAGGAATTAATTTGTAATCAGTTTTGTAATACCACTGGAAAAAGTAAAAAAAGGTATGCTATAACATCCAAATCATATTAAATTTTGCAAAATAGAAAAAAAGAAGTTGCTTACTGCCATTACCTGTTTTAATGCCTTTCCTATTATTGTCTTGAATAATAAATTCCAAAACTCTTTCTTACTAATAGAAGGAAAGTAATTTTTAAATAGAATACATATAGTGCTTAAGAGTACCTTTTTAATAACTCAATAATTAAAAAAATTCTATATTCTTATAAGAAGATTACACTAAAAGTTTACTTTAAAAAATTTAATACCGACTTACACTGAGTCAGTATTTGACAATGGGACTTATATACTCATAATCGTCTTCATAATTTTTTAAATGTTGTTCAATATTAAAGTTTCGGTGAAAAAGTTAAACCAATTTGGATATAAATTTTTTATCAAATTTTTCAGTGTATAGATGATTTATTAACATGTGAGAACAGGATGTTGTTTTGGTTTGGAGTTTTTGAAGCCTGAAAATGGGTAAGCAGAAAATAAAAAGCATGGTTTATAAAAAGGCATGAAGAAGCACAAAGAAGAAAATGGGAATCAATGCGAAACAGCGAGAGGCGGTACATATTGCGCTATACAATAGGCACAGGATCATTCCAAACCAATTTAACCCGAATTTTCACACACAAAAAAAATTACCAGATTTTAATTTTATATTTTATTTATTGTCTTCAGAAACTCCTTACTTTTTCACTCATTTACAATTTTGGAAGCATTTAAACATTATAAGCATTCAAATTTAGTTTAACATCCTTTTTTGTGAGATTTTATTTGTTTTGAAAAAAAATAATTCGATATTAATTCATTTTTCAAGTCCTAATCAGGCCTTTTTAATCTTTTTTAATGTAGCAGAATATTAAAAAAAAATCTACACTAATTTCAAGTAGCAAAATATTTTCTTCATATTCTAATGCATCGAATGAAATATTAATGTTTTTTTTTGTTTTGTTTTTTATCGAGCTACAAACTTTATTAACTGATTTTAACCGGCATAGATTTAAGCATATTCATCATTCATTATTATTTTCTAGCCGCCTTTGGCAACCCACTGGTTTGTTGAGAATATTAGTAGCATCCATTTCAACTAAATCGATTATATCATTTATGTCCATGATTACGCCAAAATATCACTAACTCCATGTTATTTTAATGCATTATATATGTTCTTTTCATGAACTTTCTTAGTGGTATTAGGGGAAATTGTCCGTCTCATCTCCTTTCTAACTTTCACGGTATTGTCATTTTACATTTTAGTCATCTTGTAAACTACATAGATAATTTAACAGAGACCTTCTTCCTTAACTTCCAGCAAAGGTAGAAAATTTATGAAACAATGAAAACGGCTTGAAATTCAAGTCAGAAAGGGTTGTATATAAGATAAAAATATCATTATAAGTAAGATAAAAAAAAGTGTATTTTTCAAAAAATTGCCAGATACCAGGGGAAGTTTGCACAACTATTAAATTAATATCATTAAATGCTATTTTTTTTTAAATCTTTGTAACTTTTCAAATAGCATGTTTGTGCAATAATAGTTTCGACAGAAAAGCCTCAAAATCCAATTCATAATTCTAATTAATAAAAATTATAATAAAAAAATGTCAAAAAAGTTACGTCTAGGTATATCAGTACATTTTCAAATTCCAAGATATATTTTGCCAAATTTAGCAGATGTAAGTTAAACGGTCTAGCTTATAGAGAGTTAAAATGACGCACACATTAGTTTTTTATTTGTTGTAGAGGTAGATACTTTAGTTCTTAACTATAATCAATTAATTGTGAGAGATTTACTTGGTAAATTCATACCAATCTAATGAACAAGGATCAATGTTTATATTTAGTAATAAAAAGGAAGAATGTATGTATTTTCTCCCTATTTTACAAACCGTCTGATATCAAGCAACCAAATACTTTAGAAGATTGAAAAGTGCGAGTTTGAGCGATTTAAAAAAATATTTGCAATTTTAATTAATGAAAAAATAAAAGATATATTGTTAGTTTACTGTGATAATTCAATAAATATTGTTAGCGGCAAAAATTGTACGTTCCAATGTCTTTACACAGAGCTTTTAGTGTAAATACAGCTTACTAAATTTCGTTTGCTTATCCTACTTTATTATTGACTAGTCGTAGCTCCAAAGTGTACAATTCCATTCTCCAAATTATGCATGTGTCAAATTCAGTAGCTGTAGATCAAACAGTCTGGCCTGTAGAGCGAAACCATACATACACACATCTTTATTATTAGTAGATATTTAACATGCTCGCAGATAGACATAAATCCACAATAAATTGTTAGCATTCAAGAATGTATAAAATTGAAAGATAACAAAAGAGTTTAATTCACGAATAAAATACTTTTTTTATATTTTGTGCCCAAGAAAATAAAAATAGATTTACTTTTAAGATTTACTTAAACATGTTAAACGTCCATTTCAAAGAATTAAGTTCACAGTTAAATCGCGACAAATTTTCATTTCAATCCGAAACATTTAACTATTATGTGTAAACCATCTTGAGGATGAAAATGTGGAACTGCAGGCGAGAAATACCATTGAACAAGAACTTTCTGGCACCAACCTGCTGAGCGTGAAATATTGCAAGTATTGTTCCATTCTTAGAACGAAATCCGTTTTAAGAAATGCTTTCAGTTTCGCTGGATTTTTGCTCCGTCTAAGAAAGAGATTCTCCATTCCATTTTTAGAAGGGAGAAAAAATCCATCTAATGGACACATAATCCCTCGAACCCACACCCCAAAATAAAGGAAAGAAAAAAGATGTCATCAGGTTCACAAAATATATACCCTACTAAGATTTAATTTCACAGTCGAAGGCTCGAGCACTACGTCACAGACTCACGAACCAATCAAAATCCTCCTGAAGAGTTTTAAAATTCGAGAGAAAGGACAGACGTAGAACTTAAAACAGCAGAGTAGGAAGAAAGAAAGTAAATTCCAAAGAATTGGAAAAATTCTTCTTTTATTTATATTTTTTTCTTTTATTTCTCATTTCGGAGTGGCAACCTTCCCCCTTTTTTTCCCACAATTCCTTAATTTGGTTTTCGTCAGACAAAGCGGAATGAATGCGTAAATGTAACGAAATGCTGAAAGTTCGAGGGAAGAAGGAAAAAAAACTCAATAAAAACAGAATCTGACAATCTCTTGCAGAATTTCGCTGTGGCGTCTTTCCAATTCTGTTTTATAAAATGATTTTCTGCGAACTTAACGTTGTGTTTCAGTCCTCTTTTTATTTCGCAGCTTGCATCAGTCATATAAGTTCCAAAAACAGTTTTTCGCTTTTAATTTACTTGCTGTCAAGCTTTAGCAATACCTTAAATCAGATTTTTAGATTAAAATTTCGTATTAAGAAGATGGCAGCAGGATTGATAGTCTGGAATCTATAATGGTAAAAGCAGCTCAAAATATGCCCAGTGACATAAAATTGTAATAATCCTGTCCAACTGCATATAGCATAAGGTATTTCGAATTCTATTTTTATGCTTGAAGTGGCAGCTGAAGGATATGTACTAAAATCAGAAATTATTGCAGCTGAGTTTTGGAAAAAAAAATCAGTAGTTAGAGCATTGGCTTTGGCTTTAACAGATATGAAATGTCTAAACCTTAGCTACTTTGGCGAAAATAATAAATGGCGAGGAACTAAGAAAATAGCCCTTCAACCCAGAAGTATTTCGACAGAAAAGTGTCATCTAGCTGTCAACATTCAGGTGGCTTTAAAAATCAATCATATTTGAAAGCTAAACTTTAAGTAGATATTTTTTTTTTATTTATGGTAGAAAGAAGTTTTAATCCGCCATATCTAATTTATTTGTTAAAATACTTCAGTGAAGATATCATTATTGTCATTAATATATTCGTGTAATTCTTTTTTTCCTTCTAATCTTAAATTAGATTAATGTCCTATTAATTATTAATGAAAAACAAAACAAATCCATTCTAAAATGTTCTGGCTTTTAAAAATCAATAATCTGTTTGAAAGCTAAACTTTGTGTAGTGACTTTTATTTTTAAAAAATTCTTTTTCAGATTTATAACATTTCGTAACGTAATTACTAGTTTTGCAAAACAATTAAATTTTAAATGTCAGGAAGAAGTTTTAATCTACCATGTCTAATTTATTTCTTAAAGTACTTCAGTAATGACATTGTTTGTCGTCATGACTTAGACTTAAGATTTTTTTTTTTCGCATTTAGACTTATGACTATTTTTTTTTCCACATTTAGACTCGTGACTTTTTTTTCGCATTTAGACTTATGAGATTTTTTTTCTCATTTTTCGGGCATTCAGAATAAAGTTAACATTTTTTTTTACGCCAATTACCTTAATTTTCAAATATGATTCACATGTAAATAAGTAATACAAAATAGTCTAGTCAAACGTAATAGATACCAGTCAGTAATTATAGAATAACCATCGGGTAAAAACTTATAACTCAAAAATATTACTACTGTAAAAATATAAAAGAATATTATTATAACTTTGTTTTTAAATAGTGAAGTATTATTAAAAACAGAATGATCATAAAATAATTGTTCTTTGCAGCTAAAATAATGAAAATATTGAAACAATATTCCATATGCAGGTGGTGGAAAACAAGGAGATTAAATTCCGCATAAAAATGTTGATATTCTGCTATGTCTTATGCACAAAGATAAGTGCATAAGACATTACTCTTTTTCCGTGGGAAGTACATCTCAACATAGATAGGGGGTAGTCTACTCCATATCGTTTCTGTATCCACACGAATGGCGAGAATCAACCACCACACCGGAAGCTTCTCATCTTTAAATCTGAGGTAGGATTATTTTTGTATGTAATATTAAAATGTCACTTTATTTTAAGAAAATATTATAAAGTTCTTTAATTCTTAATAGAATAAAAAATTATTTATTCTATTAAGAATTTAAATTCTTAATAATTTCTTCTTTTTAAAAATAACTAAATACTGCCCGGATCGGCGTACATGCTCAACTACAGCCCTGTTTCTACATCTAAGAGATACTCTTGGTTCTTATTATGATATTCATTTTAGAGCCCTTTGAACGATTTGGGTGAGGGGTTACTTTCGAAAAACACCATTCGCAACTTATAAAGTTCATCTTATTAAATATCATAACCATATCATAATTAAAAAATGCAGCTAGTTTTAAGCATTAACAGATGACAAATGTTTGAATATTTGACTGATTGGTTATCTCTCTTGAATAATGATAATATTTATCGCTGATGATAAAAATAATAAACAGCTAATCAACATATTTCAATTCATGATTGTCCTTCCTATTGTTATTCAATACTAGTCACTTCAGGCGAATAGCTGGTTCACTGGGAATGTTGGTTGCATTTGATTTCAGATAAATCGTTATTTATAACTCTACGTTAATGATTTGACCAAATTCTTTGATATTAAAGTCGTGTTAACTCAACTACCTAACTTTTATTTCTATTTATTATGCACATGAACCTTTCTAATGGAGACAGTCACAGAGCATCATAAGACTGTTAAAGGCTTAAAAATCAGGTTCATCTAACTTCTAAATTTAGAGATACGTAACTTCACTTTTCTTTTTCATCTGTCTTGTAATGTACCCATATATTATACAGAATTTTTCTTCCTTCGCTTTCAACATTTGAAGACAATTAAAGTAAATAAATATTTTATGAAACAATGAAAACGATTAGAATTTTAGTGGGTAAAACAAATGCAATCGATCATTAGAAATTAGGCAGAAAATATTTTTTAAAAGTGCTAAATTCAGTAAAGATACTCACGATTATGAAATTGATATAATTAAAAAGACAATTTTTTTATATATTTTAAAATGTTGTAAAATTTATTTTTGTGTAATAATATTTTTAGATGTTATCTTAGAAAAGCACCAAAATTTAACTTAATTTCCAATTAGTTAAAATTTCAAAAAATTCATTTCGGAGTTTCCCTTTCGAGGTATATATGTTCCGGATTTGGTAATTGTATATGTCAAATAATTTGGTCTGTAGAGCGCCAACATACCCTTCCCCCCCACACACACATCCATCTTTATTATAAGTATAGATAACAACTGATTAATTTTCTAAAGTGCATCAGGAAGAAAATGAATTAAGCAACATTTAAATAAATTTCGCGTTTATTTACCAAAAGTTAACTTTGGTTTCCTTTGCTATGCTTCAGCAGACTATTCTTAAATGCTTTAAATTTTTGAGCAAAAGTAAAATAAAAATTTAAAGCATACAAGATATAAAATTGAAAAATTCATGTACAAAACAAGAGTTTTCTGCATTTTTCGTGGTCTTATTTATTTATGCAAAGTTGTTTTAAGACAGAAATAGTTTAAGATAAAAATTTAGTTTCGGATAAAAGTTGGGATTTAGTTTTTAAAATTCTTTATAGAAATGGATTTAAAATAAGGTTTTCTGAGATATTTTTCTAAATAAATGTATCGAAATATAATGTAAACAAAAGATAATATGTAGGCAATCTTCTTATAAGACAGCCATTTGTTTACGAAATATGCCTTGTTATGCAAATCCGTTCAGAAATTTAAGCTCTTATAGATATACTTTTATAGTCACAGATAATGCATTTATTTAAACAATTTTTTCCGAATATGAGACCATTATAGTGTATTAAATTATCCTATTTTTAAATTAACTTTTAAGTATCATGAAGATATTTTAGTTTTCGCAAAATATCTCCCTTTTTAAAACTTTCTGAATTACTTCAACTTCTTACACTTTTTGAAAAAAATATTGTTATTCATATTTGGCGCTTTAAATTTGAGATATTAAAAATCTTCATTATTTGGTGATGAATATTTACGGTATGTAAAATACAGATTTTACTTTATTTTAAGACCTAATTATTCCAATCACACTTTATTTCAGACATCTAGCCAAATTCAAGAACAATATTCAGGATTAATGAGAAATATGGTATTTTCTTATTTCAAAGTGACTTTGGAGCTCTATGTATGGACCAATTCAACTCTAACTGCTTAAGATGAGCTTTCCTTGAATTATTTTCAATAACCTGGATCATATTTGTATTAAACATTCTGTAAGCTTTTAAAAATTGCTGGTTGAAAGCACAGCCGGAAAATAGAAGCCATAGATTTCTTCTTCCGATTCATGTACCTGTGATATATGCTTTAAACTCACTAGGTAAATGGATAAACTGGAAATAAAGGAAAAATTGATTCATATTTATGTTTTGGTTTGAGAAAAAAAATCCATTTAAAAGTTATTCAGCCCAAAGCCAATGATTCATTGTTGAAACATACACAGTTTTGTTAATTTTTAAAAATTGCTGATTAAAAATATAACGAGAGAATAGAAATCAAAGATTTCTTTATGCAATTCATTTTCCTGTATTTAAAACATTAAGTCAATAGGTGATTGGGTAACCTTAAAGCGGCTACTTCGACACGCCCTGTGGCACGAGAAAAAAATTTGAATGATAGGACCAACGCAACAGTAACTCTGACGGGAATTGTGGTCGAGTCCTAAGGGCGATCCCCAGCCACGATACAACACTACCCTTGGGAAGTATGTTCCATCATCGATAGGAGTTAACCAACTCCCACATGTCCCTGTACAAACAAGGAAGGCGAGAACCAACCACCATACTGGAAGCTTCTCATCCTTTAATTATGAGATGTTCTCTTGTGAGAAGATGATTGCGTAAACTGGTAATCCAGTATAGACTGACTCACATTTAAGTTTCTATTTGTGGAAAACAAGAAAAGTCTGTATAATTTATTCCGCCCAATTCATAATTGAAACACATCACCTTTGGAAGATGCTGCCTAAACTTAATGAGAAGATAAAAAAGGTAAATTTTTTAATCGATTCTGGTTCCTATGTGATGCCATGCCTTAACACATTAGTTGCCGATAAGCAGAATTTAAACGATTTTCTTTCTGAAAATCATTTTTAAAAATTTTGTTATGATTCTCATGAATCCATGATTTTTTACACATCAAGGATTTGATACAGTTTCATCGTTTTTGGCATTTTAGTAACATGAAGTAGTTTCACAAATTACGAGTTGAAATTTACATTTCAATTTTTGCATAGCGAGCATGTTTTCTTTAGCAAGCTCATCTAACCCCCGGGGGACACCTCGAAATGAGGATGAGACGCTTCCGGTATGGTGGTTGGATCTCCCCACACTGGCGGGTACACAAAAAGGTGGGGGGATCTGGCTCCTCCCATCGATGACGGGATGTACTTCCTTCAGGAAGGGTTGTACAGTGGCCGGTGATGGCCCTTAGGACTCAATCACAGTTCCCGCTAGTGTTGTGTTGCGGCGGTCCAGTAATTCAATATTCATTATCCCTGTGCCTTTGGGCAGGTTGGAGAGTCAGTGATATGACTTAGTAAGCTCACCTTTGGAGCAAATTTAATCAAAAATATTCTTAAAAGAGCATTGGCATGTATCGTATGTACCGAAAGAGAGGTCCACAGTGGCATGATCATTAGATTTAGGGTTCATAACAGTATTTTTAGTATTCATGACTGCATTTAATTGAAGGTTCATAATATGCCTGGTGTTGGTCCACATTAAATTCTTTAAGAAATGAGTACTTCCTAAAGTTGTATGCCAAATTCAGTAGATTGGAGATCATGTATTGTGTTTGCCAGTTTCTGCAGTTATTCTAAACAATGAATTCTGTCTCAAAATGATCTTGGTATAGTTTGAAAACAGGATATAACCTTGTTTCTATCACACTATAAATATTCCACATAGAGAATTTTGTCTCGTAAGTTTTGTACGTATAGTTTGAAAACTGAACATAACATAGTTTTTGTCATACAACAGTTATTCCAAATAATGAACTGTGTCAAACTTCAAAACGATCTTCGTGTAATTTGAAAGCAGAACTCAAACGAATTAAATTGAGTTTTGAGGAAGGAATGCACACTGCAACGAAGAATAAGTAGTACAAAATGCTTTTCAATATCTCCAGGATAGATTCACGACATAGTTTAGCAACCAGAATATCAAGCACCACTGTCTTTAAATTATTGGGGGGGGGGGGGTCATTTACTGAAATTTTGGCTATTCAATGCCACTTAGAACGTCATCAAATTTAAAATGGCATTGCAGTAGTTACAATTTATGGTGTGTTTTTTTTTTGAAAACCCCGTTAGCACATACCTTTCCGGAATAGGAGATACTAATTGGAACTCACCTATTGTGCGCAGTACTTTCTTTCCCTCTGAACACAACGATAAATCTGCTGGGGTGCTTTGATTAAATGCCTTTTTTAATTAGAATTTCTGCTCCTTTAAATGTTACGAAATCTTGTACCCTAAGATATAGATCGATAATCGAACAGAACTTATTCAAAAATAGAATTAGCTTTCCGAGAAGAGTGCTAATTCTTATAAATTCTGAATTTCTTCTTTTGATAACTAATTACCTAAAGGGCTGAGAATGGTTTTTCTCATTCCCATGTTTAATTTTCAATTGCTTAATACCTGTTTCAGATATTCTTCCAGAGGGTTCTACACTTTGCTTTTCAGAAAAGTAAGTTATTTTTGAAATTCCCCATCTTAATTTGAGTAATTTGCTTTCTAAAGTTCTTCTTGCATTTTTTTTATTTGTTAAAATAAAATATTTTAAATTTTAGTTTAAATCTTAAAACAAACCTTCTAAGCTCTACTCTTTACATTTTCAGCGTCTTTATTCTCCATTTTGTTCTATCTTTCTCTGCTAATAATAAATATGAATGTGTGGGTATTTTGGTGCTCTATAAACCAGACTATTTGACCTAGAACTGCCAAACTAGGCACATATGTGTTTTGGATAGCTTTTTGGAGAATAAAGCAAGTTTTTTGAAATTTCAATTAATTAAAAACTAAACAAAATTCTTTTTTTTTTTTTTGTACCGTAACTTCTGAAACTAATTTTGTACAAATTGTATACTATTTACATCATTTTAAAATTCAAGAAACTGCTAAAAATTTCATAAATGTGCGAATTTTTTGGTGTTTAGAAATTTAAATTTTTCTTTCTTCTTTATTTTAATTAAATTCCAACAATGAATTACATTGTTGATATGAGATTCAAACCGTGTTCATTGTTTCATCAAATATTAAATATAAAGTTCATCAAATACAAAGTACGCTTTTAGTTTTCTATTGTTGAAGTATAAGGAAGATGTTATCTTTACAATTGACAAGAGGAATAATTGTGTATAGTTGCAATACCGCGAAAGCTAGAAAATGGATGAACCGAATATTTGCATTTTAATACCTCTATGACGTCATAGGACTGATTTCCATTAGAAAGGTTCATGTACTTAAAGAATAGAGCATATAAAAAGCATTTAGAGTATATGGTTTAAAGCCTAATAATTTGGTAGAACCATAGATGAAAATATATCTAGACAATTTATCTGAAATCCAAACATAGTCAATATCTTCGGCAATCTAGCTGGCGACTCATTCACAAACCTTTTACGAGTTCACACTAGAAATAATGCAAATCTATGTTTTCATATTTTTTAACTTATTAATTACAAATAAATGTTTCGGGGATAATTGTAATCATGATTTCCATTGTTATGAATTACACATATTCACTATCCATTTGAGTGTACCACAACATAAACAAAAGTTACTGCTTAATCAAGATAAATGAATCAAAACATGAATTCCTTGCTTTTAAGAAGAAATAATTTGAGTGTTTAAAAATCGCCTTTCTTTATATTTAAAATTATCAGAAAAAACTGAAAAGTCAATCCGCCAACCCAAAGTTCATGGCTCCTTGCCCTCCACACAGAAAAAGAACATCTCGAAAACATTATCCCGTTTTACATTCTCTTTGGGAAAAATACACGACATAACCTACCAATCTCAACAACAAAACCTATGTCACCAGTTTTATTCGCCAACAAATTTTGCAATTTTGACTGCGAATTTAATCGATCAAAATGCCCTATGCTTATTGCTCAAGCATGATTCTTGAAAAAAAAAGTTGAAATTTGCTATCGAAATTTCATGTTATCATGTGAGAACATTATGATTTATAAGTCATTGTTTCTCTTAGTAAATTTAAGTAATTGACCAGTCTAAACCGATTTGAAACAACCACGTGATTATCAGATTACGCATGCGCCGATATGTAGAAAACGATTTTTTTTTTCTCTCAAAATCGTTGGAGCTCCAAATTTTTTTTTCCAGGTAGAAAAATTGAAAATTATAGGCGTGCGTGTGCTTCTGTGAGCGGTTACTTCTTATGGACCTACCCTTTATTGTCCTGGCAGGAAAAGCGGGAACGCGGCTGACATTCACGCCAAGTTGTGACTTTTTGTCGTCTATAAGTCGCCAAATGTGAAAACCTTCTTTATCATTTTCCAATAGCCCTAAAAGTGAAAAACTGATGCCTCAAAAGTGATAAATCACCAATTTTCTGTTCGTTCATTTTATGGCTTCAAAATCAAGACAACAGCAGCGATTTAGTTTACGAAATTGGTTGAGGCTAATCAACTAATACTATTAATAAAGTGAATGAGCGGCTGGTCACTGAAGACGGCTTAATAACGTCATTAAGGAAGATAAGTGATGTGTTGTTAATATATGTTCTAAATTAATTAGAACTGTGCAAGAAATTTAATTACATTACCTAAACAAAGCTACGCTAATGATTATCAGGAGATGCCATAATAGTTCTTATAAAATAATGTAAAGTTGAACAATAAATTAAATTCCAGTTGGAATAAAATAAATTCCAGTTGATGGAACTACATCTAAATTGTACGAAAAGTAAAAAATGCCTCATTTAAAGGCAAGATATTCAATCTACCCGCTCCTCTTTCTGTAGACATTTTTAAATTAAAGTCTCACTGAGGACTCACTCTCAATTAAATTAGTCCTATTCATTCCTTTCTTGATACTCCAACCTATTCGAATAGTCACTAATGTCACTTGAATCGTCTGACATTCGAGAGAAGTCTTTTTTTCATTCTTTCAATTAATAGTTCAGCTACTCACAAATTCCAAGGGAAACTCATTTCTGGCAATTACAGAGATGATCAAACACTGATTGTGTGAGTTCTTTAGAGGGATCTTACAGGTATTAAATGTTCCTGCAGTAATTAAGGGAGCAAATTGGTCTTTGGGATTTAATGAATTTCTTCAACCGTTTTGCACAAATTCTTCTACCGATAGAATTGAACACTACTTTAAGGCTGATATTACCTTTAGCATTTTAATTTGCATTCAAAGAATTCTTCCAAAAGATTTGAGACTAGTAGAATGAAAACTTCTTATATTTACAGGGATTCGAAATTAATTTCTCGTTAAAACGTTTGTTTTTTCTCTGAAATCTCAGTTCCTAATCTTGAGCGTCTAGGTGATTAACAGTATCCTTAAAAATGCTACATATGCTATACCAATAGGTTTCCTTTTGGCCATTGCCTAGGAGCTCATACATATGCTGTACCAATAGTTTTTGTTTTTTGCTATTGCTTAGGAGCTTATACATATGCTGTACCAATAGTTTTTGTTTTTTGCCATTGCTTAGGAGCTTATACATATGCTGTACCAATAGTTTTCGTTTTTTGCCATTGCTTAGGAGGTTATACATATGCTGTACCAATTGTTTTTGTTTTTTGCCATTGCTTAGGTGCTTATACATACGCTGTACCAATAGTTTTTCTTTTATGCCATTGCCTAGAGCTCATACATTTGCCTTAAGACTATTTTTTAGATTTTATATCTACCTTATAGAGATGATGTTATAGAAATCTTCAAAATGGCCGATAGTATAACACCAATGTGGCGTTAATAGTTTTTTTTTTTGCATTTATTAATGGCCTCATAGAGATGCTCTATATAAGGTTTTTACTTTACTTATAGAAGAGAACCCATAATGTATAAATCGTTTTTATATTTGCGAATGATCTTATAGAGATTCTGCACACAAAAGCTTTTGCAACTTTACTTCTAGAATGGTACAGATGCTCTATCAGAAGATTCTATCTTTACTTTATGAGCTACTGCAAAAGCTGTGATAGTTTTTTTTAATTTTTTATTAGACAAATTCTGTACCAGAAATTTATCATCTTTGCTCATAGGATAGAATATGTGATAAGAAATGTTAACTTTTGCTACAGATGGTGTACAGTTAATTTGTTTACTGAATGAATAAATATTACAACATCAATATTTTTTTTTCCAATGCGTGAAATTTAATAAAAATGAGATTAAATATTTAAATTAATTATCCATTCGAATCGACATGTAATCTTCCGATGCAGTTGAAAAACAAACCCTCGTGATTAGTAAACTAGATGCTATATTAATTAACAAGTGCTTTGCCTTTAATTTTTTTTACATAAGTCTAAAGATTGATACAAATGTTGTACCAGTATTATTAATGGGTGTATTAGGTAACATTACCGCCTTATTCAGAAATTCTTTGATATGAGATATAATGCTTCATCGAGTTATTACAAACACAGCCATTCCGCCATTGCTTATCATTGCCGAAAAAATAAGATTCAGTCAGATACTTCAAGTATCAATTCAGATAGTTCAAGTATTCATAGTATCACCCAATAAGTATTTAAATTAAAAATATTTTCTGTTCGTTTCTCAAAATCTCTGTTTTAAGTAAATATTTGAAATTTTGTTCAGTTTGCAATCATTGGCAGTTTATCCCTTAGGGATGCAGAACTACAGAATCTCTATATGCTCACTGAAAGTAGGTTTCAATCCTGCTTTTCCTTTTCAAATCTGTTTGGTTATTTTTACACAGCGAGGAAAATGAGGAAAAGAGTAAAGAAGTCAAATAAAAAAACAAATAAGAATTGAATCAACAAGTAGGAGACGCGCAAATTAAGATTGTTTGGTGACCAACTAGAGAAGGCGTAGAAATTTGCTCACTACCTAATAGTGGAAAGAGAAAACAAAAATTCCCATTCATGACAAATGGCTCCTGGCTTTATGGATTGCATCGACAGCAACCCTTTGACTGCTTTAACTACAATCCATTCAGAGTTAAATGTGTGTGGTTACTTTTTTTTTCCTCCTTAAAATGCAAGTCTTTTTCTTCGATTTTCAACCTTCTCATAAGCGAAAAAAATGTATTTTAATCGTCAAAAAATTCGTATTCGAGATTTTGACGATTCTTAATTCCTCTTTGAGTCCGAAAAACACACTTTTGGAATTATGCCTATCTCTTTGTCTGTAAAAACAAATTACTCTAAAACGGCTTGAATGGGTCGAATGAAAGCTAATAAATGGTTTTTACATCAAATTTGCAAACTTTTTATTAAACTGTGAATGAACTTCATTCAGGGAAAGTCTGATTATCAGTCTATTTGAATACAATAAAAGGCGATGTTGCAAACCGAAAACAACTACTTGGATAGAATTTAGCTCATAGATTTAGAATCTAAATTGTAAATCTATACCATAATTGGAACCATATATATTAAAGGACTGACCAGTGACCGATCAGTATTTTTAAATGCATGCAAATACGATTATTCAAAAATGTAACGAGTTAGATATATGAAATTCGGTATGTGATCATATGACGGTAATTGTAGTCCTGCTTTAAATTTTGGTTTCAAAAGACAAAATAAAGGCACCCAAAATACATATTCGACATTTTTGTGCTTGTGTGTTAATTACATACCAGCATTTGATAGCCCAATATCATACACGAATAGGTTGAGTCATACCTAAAAGCTCCCCAAAATGCCATTATTTAAATAAGAATACACGGTACCAACTATTCATTATTATGCTACAAAAAGTCAACTCCCATATGCGGAACACAAAAAGTAAAAATGTGAACTCTCATATTGCGCATGGAGATTTAATTTAATTAATGTAATGAGAATTAAGAATAATACATGTATTAGACCATATGTGAGAAAGTATCTAGGATACTACTCCGCTTATTCTCATGTTCTATTAATTAGTTTTGATTCCGTTTTCTCGTTATCTCATTTGAATACAAAGTCGCTTGCTTTTATTCAAAGTAAATGTACGATTAAAAAATTGATAATTTTTTAATATAAAACTAAAAATTCTGGAGTATTTATAGATAATACACTCTTAAGAATTGCACATATTTTAAATCCATTCTTTAATGAAATATTTTTTGCAGTACTTCTCTTTTCAGAACAGACAACTTGCCACTGACTGCAAATTTTCGAAAGAACATGCCAAAATGATGAACATAAAATAGTGGATAATTTCCTGATAGTGCACAAAAATTTCCATTGTAAGTGGTAATCTGAAACTTCATATTGGTTGTTATCTTAAGAGCAAATACGGATTTCAAATATTAAAACACCTTTAAAAATCCATAATTTTAAAACTGACTAATAAAACGTGACCAGAAATAAAATTGCAGGCTCTTCTTAGTGATAAAATTTTTGGAGAAAGTAATTTGCCGATTAAAAATTTAACGGTTTCCTAACTTCTGAAACTTGTTTACGTTTGAGGACTTAAATTCGTATACCAAAATAAAAACGTAAGCTGTCGGCTTTTATTTTAACTTCCGATGCAACAATTTCCTGAAAGCCTAATACCATGATCCCCATAATTGGTTTAAATAAAGATTTAACAACAGAGCGTTTGTTTTCCAAGACCGGCAAGCGTAAGAAACAGGAAGCCGAAAGAAGAAATGGAAGAAAGTTGCAATTTTTATTGTTTCTTTCAGCTAAAGAGGAAATATAAACAATCGAACTGTGCCATAAAGACGAGAAAATGCTTTTTATACATCGACGTGGATTAAGCGTAAGGATCGGTAATTAGATTTTAAGTTAAAATCTTTGCTTTCGCATTTTGAAATGCAAATGGCTTTTTTATGGCTTCTATCTGTTTTTAAAAACTTTTGTAGAACTTTTCAAATCAGTTTTTATTCTTCAAAAGCTTTCAAGTATTTTTTTTAGTTTTGTTTAACAAATATTATGCTATAAAATTTTCCTATGTTTCTTTTTTGTTCTATTGCAAGAAAGTTTTGTTTCATGTTCTAAGTACGACTATGATTTTATTTCTAATTACATAAAGTCAGAAAGAATGAAAAAAACAGCAGGAGTGGTCTTATCAAAACGTTTTCTCATACTCTCGCATAAACTTGTCTTGCCAGAGAACGCCTTACGTAGTATTGGCGTACAACAATTATGAAATATTAACTTTTGGCGATTGTGAAATTTTACTGAATCTATCTTGTAATCCTTGGCGTGTTATTTGGCGATTAATCCCTGGCATGCATTGATAGTATCTTAAAATCGAATTTGTATTTTAGACACGTTTTCTTCAATCGATTGAAACAAAAATTTGATACAAGAATCAAAATAGTTTCCCCCTGGTGTCTTACAAGACGAGTATTCACACGGTTATAAAACTGTTTACTTTTATCCTTAATGGCGGTAACACACCAGACCTCTCCAATTTGCTGAGTAATATTTCACCGTTGATCCACTCAGGGGGGGGGGGTATCCTTTCTATCTTTGTACTTGTATACATGATAATTACTAAAAGGACTAAGTTCCATGTATAAAATTTAGTACACAGATTAAATATTTTAAGTGTACATCTGTATCAAATTTTGGAAATAAATCCTACAAGAATTTAACTATCTGTGTCAATCTATGTTCATAAGCCTTTAAACGCGGTGACTCAAAATTGCGAAGATTTGGGCAAATAATTTTAGCATTTAACATACACATTTTTATCAAATTTTAAATTAAATCTGTCAAAGGGTAGGCCATCTTTCAGTCTATACTTTCACCTAAACGAGAAAAATTAAACGCGCACACTTAAATAAATTAAATTAATTAATAATTATTATTATAAATTAATTATTATATTATTAAAATATTATAAAACTATATCATATTATTAAATTAAATTATTATATTATCTTCTTATTAAAGCTGTAATTTATGTAAAACTGTTGTTTTAATCGTTTAAAAAAAAGACTAAGAAGTCGATAACTCTTAAGCGTGGGACAAAGCACTTCAAGATCTCAAATTTTATGTTGAGAGGAAAAAAAAAAGAAGAATATCTTGAATCCAGAGTACGAGAATGGTATGTTATTCCTTATTATTTTTTCGAAAAAATCGAAATCACATGATCCGAATAGCATGCAGACCAAATTTTATTACATCTGATTGAACAGACCGTTTGCAATCGAGCCCCAAACAAATCACATCATTTTATGTGAACCTAGTACTTATCCTGAACCAAAACATCAAAGAGCTATAAAACACTTTGGCAGGTTTCTAAACACTTTCGGGAAAAGCTGTACCCCTCAATTTTTTATCACCCCTATAGCAATGTGAATAATAGCACGAAATACCAAAGGACCCCCCTGACCATCATTTTGCTAATCAGTTTGGTTGCAAGACCCCATCCCCTTCCACAAGAGACATTCTTCGACAATCCACACAGGAGATTATGTATGATATGAAATTGATTGAGATTGCCGTTTCCTTAGATTAACAGTAAGGAACTATTTTATGGTCGCGTCTCAATGGGCCAAAACCTCTCCATCCAAGTCCTCATTCTTTGGAAAGAATGCAATTTTGCTCGGGGAATCGTGTCCAAGAGAAGATCATCTTTGGAGGATTTGTTTTCTTCTTGGCAACAAAGAAACATCGTTGATGCTTACAGCAACCGGAGACAAGAAATAAATAAAGAAAAAGAAGACATTTCTAAGGTAAGAAAATGATGTTCGTGGAGCTTTTTCGGATAGCGATTTCTTGTGGGAGAGTGGGCATTGCTGGGTGATGCAGGCTCATTTGTGGTATTGTAATTTCGATGTTCTAATTTTGGAAAGAAAGTTTTATGTTTATAAAAGTTGGAGAAGTTCGCTTTTTTCCATCGATTGTTTAGAATTTAGGAAATACCTAGCTACTGGATTATAATGTTATTTAGATTCAAATAATTTTCATACAAATTATTCTTAAAAATTTACATATATTATTTCATCAAAAGTAGAACATTTTTTTTTTAATTTTAATTATTTTTTTGGTTTGTAATTTTATTAACAGTTCATTTATATAAAATGTACAGATTTTTTTTTCAAACTCAATAATAAAGGTTCAGCGTTTTCTGAAACTATTTCTTATTATTTTTAGAATAATTTAAATTAACAACTGCCTACCAAAATCACACATAAGAAAAGTTTATATATGAAATATACACGAAATTTATTTCCTTTATATTAAAATATTTATGCATTTTGATAACTAAAAAGCTTTGATTAGAATAGACAATATTACAGACAATATTACATTGGATTACACACTGTATATTACAAATAACATGGAATTATATATATATATATATTTTAGAAATATTACAGTCATTTGCAAGACTAACGAATATTCGGTTGGATATCTTTGCGAGATCCTTTTCTTTACCAAAAACGAAAATTATTAGATATACATATTTCAATTTGTAATAATATTTATTTTTTCTTAGCAATAATTGTTTATTCTTAGTTAATTTATTATTATTCTTGCTTATTTATTTATTCACCATTTATTTTTATCTATTTATCTATTCTGCTTATTTATTCTTGCCTTCCTATTCGCCTTATTATTTATTGCGCCTTTGATATTTAGTCGCTTATTTTTAATCAACAGCCATTCATTCATTAGTAATATTGACCATTTACTTATTATGTTTACATGATATTTCCCAAGTAATAATAAAAACGAAAACATGTCTATATATCTGTTGACACGCTACAGGACAGAGCTGCGCTATAACATTTGGTGCAAACATACTTCAGAGGTCAATTATATTAAGCTCGAAGAAATTTTTAAAAACATATTTTAATTAATTAAAAATCAATATGAGCATTAGTATTTTTCGCCCATAAATACCTAAGATATTATACGACAGAAGTTAATATACGACTTTTAAAAAAATTATCTTTTAAATGACAACAACTTGACTGTCAAGCAATTTTGTTCTAGATTCTGACAATTTAAAAAAATATATATATCTTAATATATAGTTTACAAACATATATTTTTATAATTACAATGAGGTTAAAATAATTTTATAAACCATTAAAATGCTTTTCAATTATTGAAAAAATTTAAAGAATGAATATTGTTTTTGTTTTTATTTGTTTAGAGGGTATTATAATGCATTCTTTCTTTTTGGTTATATTTCTCTCAATATTTACGAATGGAATTTATAATGAAATTGAATTAATATTTGTTTATTCGTCTACATGTTAACAGAGTTACACCCAAGTTTGATTTTAATTGAATGACTGATTTAGAGAAAGCAGAAGACAAGAAAGAGAGGTCGTTGTCCTAAGACCATGACTGAACAGCCGCATATACAACACAGCTCCTCTGAGAGGAGATATATGTCATCATTGGAGATGAAGTGACAATCCCATAACATTACTGTTTATATGAAAAATACTAGAATCAAGTACTTACAGTCGTCGTTATCACAGTGGGATTTCGTCTATATACAATTGTCAAAATCTGAACCATGAAAGTGAAATTCCTACTTGTGTGTTAATTTAATTAATTAAATTCCAAAAATTATTAAAATTAGGTAAAAAAATTGCATCATTAAAGATGTTTTTTTTTTGTACTAGTTTAAAAAACACTTTTGAAAAATAATAGTTTCTGAAATTATAGCTGAAAAATATCAAGCACTTGCTTTATTTTTATTAACTTTTTAGTAGAATTTTATAATTTTAAAGATTGAAAGTTTCTTTCCTCTCATTTTGAAAGTACGTGTGCTGAATTTATCATGATTGGGGAGAAACTATATATTTTTATAAAAGACGTGCTCGCAAATGTTCATATTTATATATACAGATAAAGAACTTTAGAATTCCTTCTGTGTTATATTTTAAGAAAAAGGTTGAATTCAATTAAATAGAATTCTTCATATTCTGTGTGAAATTTAACAGCTGTCTTGATGCAAGTTCTGTAACAACAAGAGCGTGCTTTTGTATGAGCGTGTGTGTTGTGTTTCGATTTTTCTCTTCAGAAACATTTGTGTCTTTCATTAAAAATTAAAATTTGATGTATTGTGCAACTTTCTACTGCTGTTCTACTCCGTCAAACTCCTTTCTCTGCACTTCTTTCTGAGGGTCACAAGAATAGAGCCGACCTAGTTCGCTCAGTTCTCTAAGACGCCATAAATCAACGACAACATTCTTTGCCTTTTTTTTTGTCTGTAGGGGTACATAAAATGAATAAAATAGGAAGAAAAATTCTTGGTTACGAGTACGTCACCAAGTTCTCTTTAGGTACAGTGCTGAAAGATTAGATGGTTGACAACTCATGGAAATCAATTGTATTTGTTATATTATACTGATATGCATTGGATATGAGCAGAAAAAGACGAGACTGGTTAATATCTATAGAATTTATGATTGGGGGTGGAGGTTTGCAAATAAATACTTTTTTTCCTTTAAATTATAAATCGCATTATTAATTACATTTCAATACGTTAAAATAAATCTGCAAAATGACTGACTATAAACTGATCTGTTTAAATCAGTTTTAGATTAAGAACGTGACTGTGGTTTGTTGATCTTTTCGTTTGAACACGATTACTAACCAGTGGGAATTGTCTCCACAAAATTTTCTCGCACATTCTCTAATAAACATGTCATGTCAGAGAACGCCTTGTATAGCATTGACGTACAATAGTAACGAAATATTTACTTTTGACATGGATTTAGCTTTTTTACCGAATTTATCGTGTCATCACTGGCAAATTTTTTGGCTATTAATCCCCGGAATGCGATTAGTGGTGTCAAAATTTGTGCTTTAGATACGTTTATCTCAATCGATTGAAACAAAGATTTGACACAAAACTGCACTTGTAATCAGAAACTCCAGCACCAAATTTGATATATTTAAGTCACTGCGATTTAGAATGATCGCATCACATATTTCTGAAAGTACAGACCGACAGACAATCAACCCATTTTTGAATTTGGCTCAAACTTTTACTGGTATCTGCACTATCGATGTTAAATGTGTTTACTGAATCTTATCAATCTAGCTCTTTTCGTTTTGTAATTATCGTGTTAATTTATATTCGAACAGCCGGACAGACGAACTTCCTATAAACTGATTTTACTCACAATTTGATAGAAATCTGCAAATTTAGTGTAATGTCCGTGTACCAAATTTCATCCATCTGGCTTGAAGCGATTTTGAATTATTTTTGTCACAGACAGACGGACATTTTCCAGTTTGTATTTTCCGAACTCAGGGTTTCTAAAACGTGGAAATTCATCAAAATCTTGAGTTCGAATTTTTTGACGATTAGTATATTTTCTTTGTACTGCATATGCCAGACAGTAATGCCGTCGCAATAAGCGCTATTATTCATTGGCCTACTATTCATTCGTTCTCTGTTAACGAGTTCTTATGCATCTTTCGAGGATATTTTACGCAACAATATTACAGATTAAGTAATGCAAATATGAATAAAATGAAATAATATAGGAAATTTGAATTAACCAGTTTGAATAAGCATTATCATAAAAAGCTGACAATGGGTTTGATATCATCTGAAATGCAGACGAATAAGAGAGCTCTAAATAATTAAGCAGTAATGAATTTAATTAAATCGTAAGTATAATGAATTTAAAACTCTGTTCTCATTTATACATACAGAAATAAAGAAAATCGTTTGCTTAAGAAAATACTGAAATGATTAAATTAAATTTATAGTCATGTCTTAATTCTCAAAGGTTAAAATTTTTCTTTCTTTCTAAAGTAATTATATGTTCTTGAGATGGAATTTGAAAACGGACTCTTTTAATCAGTTGAAAACATGAAAACCAAAACTTCGTTACTCCTAGTCACGTGCTTGTGACGTACATTGCATCTATGCATGTAGAATTTTAAATCCTGAAATGAACTCAAATCTTTCATTCCAAGCATGAATTAAAAGTAGAGAAATCCTTAAATGACATCATTTGAGTTTACATTTTAAATGTTGAAATGCTATATGATCTGATATTTAAAATATTTGTTCCATGTTTAGTTCAGAGCATGATTTTATTTCTTTCGTTTCTGTTTAAGGCAAAATCATTTCCTGTGTTTTATTTCGGTTATAGTTTTGAAAAAGTTAGTCTATTAAATATTCTTAAGTAATTTTGTATGCTAATTCTTTAATTCAAATGCTTTAGTGAGTGCTATTTATAGAACTACGTGATCTGGAAGAACAATACGATGTCTGGATTCATCAAAATATATCAAAGGAAACTTTTGCTATTAACGTTTATATTCAGAATCATTTTAGGAACATAAGTATAAATTAAGCATATAAAATGACTAAGCAAGTGAGAAAAATATAATTCCCTATCAATGTCTTCCTTAACAATGTAAATATACTACTAACTATAATTAAGTAGCATTGCACATAATGATAGCACATGCAAACGTAAATACAATTAATATTATATACATTTAAAAAGGGTTTAACGGATTTTCAAACCCGGTTTTAAAAAACTGGTTTTTCAAAGTAAATTTATCATATTTGAAAATCGGTTTTTAAATTAAGAAAACCGGTTTGAAGAATTCATATTTGTACGTAAAAATTCATTTTAAACTTATTTGATTTGCTATTCATTCTATGCAACGGGCAGCAAACGCATTTTTTCAACGTTGCGAGTTGCGTTGGCCAGTGCTTGTGCATTGTGCACTGCTAAGTTGCGCTACTCAAGAATATTTTCAAATTCTTAAATGAAAACCTATTCTGATGAAGAAGAAATCGAAGAAACTACTCATCAGAGCATTGTTTTTTTAAAAGAAGTCATGGAAAAATCAATTCATAAGTTTCTTCAAGATCTTGAAGAAAAACTTACAAATCCAAAGAGACTGAAAGCTGAATTTTCATTATTTGAGGCAATAAATAAAAGACCAAAAAAATTAGATTTGTTATTTGATTCCATGAACACTATAAAACAAAGCCGAGTAGCTGGTGAACGAATATTTTCAATTTCAGGTAATATCGTGTCCAAAATAAGAACAAGACTTAGCTACTGTTCAGTGGATATTTTATATATATTTTTAATTCTATTTTTTTAATCTTTCTTATAATCTTTCTTCTTAATTAAATCTTAAAATCTTCTTTCTTAAAATCTAGAAATTAAAATTATTGAAAATAATATAAATATTTCTTTTTTAAATTTTTGTTTGAGTTTTCGTTATTTTGTGTATGTAATATGTATATGTAATTCTTGTTTTTTTTTTAATATTTTGACATTAATATTGATTTTGTTTTTTGTTATTTTATATAAATTAAATAAAATAATTTCCCCCATTCTATTTTTTACACAAATTCGGAAATAGGCTAAAACCGGTTTCTTGGAAATATTGAATTCGAAAACCGGTTTTTCAAAAAGTTTGTTTTTGTATAAACCCTACACTTAAACACGCAATTATTCACTTTTTATTGATTGTGAAATTATTAAGACAATTGTAGTTTAAAAGATCCCTCGATAAAGAATAAATAGCATTTAATATTATTATTATTCTGAATACATTTGAAATCCCGCAAAAAAAATGAGGTACTCTTACTGGTTAAAGTCCCAATTCAGACTTTCTTATTGTGAAACATGCGACAATCGCTCAGATAAAGGCACGATTTGTCTTCGGTAAAGTTATTTTAAACCATATTGCGATGCTATAAATGTTCTTTGCAAATAAGTAAACTTTGTTTACACAAGGAGCAAATTTTTATCCACAAAATTACATGCATCCCCCTCCTCGAGAGGAATAAAAAAATTCACTATTATAAATAAATATTTAATTAATTAATTTCTATAAAATAATGGATTTTGATCAATTAAAAAATATCCTCGATGATGTAGTTCATCAGGGAACCGATGATAATAATAAGAATACTGTTACTAAAATCTTGAGATGTGTGTAGAGTGAGAGGACCAACACGATCGATAATGAATAAAGATACTTTATTCTACAAGAAAACACATACAAAACAGTAAAGAAGACAGTATTGGCAGAAATCGACAATACACTAGTAGGACAATGAATTGCTAATTAAATAATAGTACAATACAAGAATTCTCAGCATAAAACAGCTGGAGAGCTTACTCTACGTTCAACATTTTAACGGGAAAATTCACTCCACTCTCTTTATATAGGTCTTCCCACATGGTATCGAAAATTCTAGAGGGATTTATAAAATTCAACTTCTAATTGAGATAGCACCATAATTCTTGTATTTTCGTAATCCTTCATTTTTGTCGTTGCCTAGGTATTGATTTGGTCATAAATTAGTATAAGAATATCTATAAATATATCTTCCTTAATATGAGACTAACTGCACAGGAAGCAACATTACAGATTCGTAAAAATATTGTAAATCTTGCAAATAGACCACCCGATTACGAGTTTCTTTTCCGTTGAGCCTTCATAAGAAAGAATATCCCAATTCAAATTCTCATAAGGATGGGACCGTTAACCAACTTGGTTAATATCGCTGCTCTGCCAATGGAAAATAACTTGCTTATTCATTCAGCAACTTCTTATCATGTTGCAGCAATCTTTGATAAAACTAAATATCGTTTTGTAGACATTGTATTTTAAATAGAAACTCTTGTTTAAAATAATAATAATAATTTCTTATTTCCCGAATTAACAGAAGTCTTATTTTTTTTCTGAAAATTCAAGAAATTTGTTTGAGTACTACTGTTTATATTATTTTATTATTTCTAATTTAATTTTCAAAAATAAAACTAATTTCTGATGAAAAAATGCATGGCAAATCTATAATCATTTGAAAAAGAATTTGTGTAAGAGAAACAGTTTCTGAATGAACTTTTGTTGCCAATCGTCTATTATAACACTATAAAATCTGTTGCATTTCAATCCCAAAACAGTCTTTTTAACGTAAGTATGTACTTAGAAGACGAAAACTACCAGATTTCTTCAAAAAGTGCTCTTCTACAATATTTGTATTTCTTTCTAATCTCATTCTTTCTGTTTGTTGTTTCCTCTGAGTAGCGAGGAATTCTATTTACCACTTGATCTGTTGCCACAGGGCGAAAAACAAATAAACGTGGGAAAAATAAGCCTCCAAAGAAGGAACTCTACGGGTCGGATGGATAAATAAAGTCCCTTGGAACCACTCGATAATTCATTCCAGCATTGTGTTCCAAAACATGGAACATATGTCATAGCCAGATAAAAGCATCGTTGGAGCAAAGCAGATGGCAGACGATTTTTTTCTTTTTCAGTTCAGTATTGCGTTGTTTTATTGGAATTTTCTTTCAGTTTGTTCCATGCATCTGGTCAGATTCAATATTTTCATGACATCGGATTCTAGCAAAGAAATTAATTAAGTCTTTGCAACCTTAGCGACGGTGCCTAGGGATCTGTGTTTCCCTTTGAACACTAAGGCTTTGTAAAAAGACTAATGCTCGCTGCCAGCGATGTCTTATTCAATGGAACAAGAAATGTTATTGGCAGAAGGAGGCTGTCATGAACAATTTTCTGGAATCTCATTGGAAGAAAATAACTTATTTTGTGCAGCATCTTAATTAAATACAATTGTTTTCCGCCTGCAGTAGTTTACTCACTGTAATCTCATTTCTGCTTATATTCTTCTCATTTCTTTATTTATAACGATATTTTATTCTCTGTGTTGTTATCAAATAACAGTTGAAATTATCATAAATAATCATATTATTTTGAAAAATAGATTTACATCTATAGAACATAGTATAAAGAAAATTTTGTTTGCAGAAACAGTCGTATTCAATTTCATTTCTAATTTTTTTGTTTGAAATTTTAGTTAATAATACATAATAAAACATAAGTTAACCATAAGTTGTACTTGTACGACAGTACGTGCTGTGTCACTTATACCAATATCTGGCTACTATTTAACGCTTCATTATCGCCAGAATCCAGAGGCAACTGATAACGAACTCTAAGCGGCTTTGAACGAGCGCTAATATGCCAAGGTTAATTGCCAATATTTGGCTATTACTTTTGGCTCTTTTTATACTGCATGTTGTTTATATTTGGGATAAGTAGAACCAATATTTTAGATTTGCAATGACTGAAGCTATATTAATGAAACATATCGCTTAGTTTCAAATTAATCTGGATAAAATTATATGAATATATATGGTAGTGAGACAGTAAGAGAGTCGAAACATATACTTTCTTCTTGATGAATTCTGGATTGATAGAACTTTAGATAAAACTTAAGGTGTACAGTGGTGGAAAATACTTTGAGACCACCATTGAACTTTTTTTTTTGCATTCCAAAATGCAAATCTTTTTTATAATTTACATTTACACTTATATATAAAATGTAATAAATAAAAAAAAGGAATCTAGAATTTAAAATACGTTTATTGTAGCTATAAAGGAAAAATGTGTAATGTAATGAAATGGAAAAAAACTTTGAGACCAGTTTTAAAGAGTGATTGTTTGCATAATGAGATGACGTAACTTTTGCACGATTTTGTGCGGGACAGTTGTGAGACTGAAAAGAAACCCTTTCTAATCATTTCCTTGAGTGTTGAAGCAACTGGGACTATGGATAGCGGAAAATTACTGACTGAAATTGAAAAAAGGGAAAATCTTAGCATTTCGCGGAAGCGGAATGAGTGAAAGGCAAATTGCCAGCAAAATCAAGAGGTCTAAAACTGTGGTTCATCATTTTCTCTCAGATCCATGCAGATATGGTACAAAAAATAGAGGAGGAAGACCATCAAAACTGTCACAAAGAATGAAAAGAAGTGTTATAAGGATGGCTGTTAAAGACAATGCACATTCTGCAGCAATAAAATCGACACTTAAGCTTCCAGTTACGGCTAGGACAGTTAGAAATATTCTGAGTAATACGGAAAACATCAAATATGCAAAATTCAAAAGTAAACCCAGACTTGAAAAACATCATATTGCAGCAAGATTGAACTTTGCAACATCTAATGTTTTAAAACCAACTTGTGGCGAAAAATAGTGTTCCCGGATGAAAAGAAATTTAACCTAGATGTACCTGATGATTTAAGAAAGTATTGGCATGATTTCAGACAGGATGCTACGCATTTTTCAAAGCGAGTTCATGGGTGTGGATTCGTCATGGTTTGGGCAGGTTTCAGTGCTAGAGGTAAGACTGATATTGTTTTTACTAAAGGTAATATGAACTCTGTTGACTATCAAGACATACTGTCGAACACTTTTGTTCCATTAAGAGATGAACTTATGGATCAAAATTTGATTTTGCTACAAGATAATGCGTCAGTGCACAAGTCTGCTTCAAATATAAGTTTTATGGATTTTCCGGCTAAAAGTCCAGACCTCAATCCCTTAGAGAACATGTGGAGTATCCCTGCTCGCATGGTTTATGAAAATGGTAAACAATATTATTCTGTGTCTGAACTCAGAGCTGCTATTTTAAAAGCATGGGATAAAATACCGATTCTAACATGCAAAAACCTAGCAAAATCCTTTCAGAATCGTCTTTTAGAAGTAATTCGTGTGAAAGGAAAACACACGAAGTACTAAAAATTGTAATGCTATTTAATTAATATTTAATTTTGTGTTCTCAAAGTGTTTTCCACCCTTTTATGTTATGAAAAGAAATCATTTGAGTATAATGTACAATTACATTAATTTCTTTATAAAATAATATGAAGAAATTTTTATGTTTTTGTATTATATATACTATTTAATGTATCTTTTTTTAGTAAAGTTAAAAGTTTTCAATTTCACATTTAGTCTCCAAGTTTTTTCCACCACTGTATGTACACACTTGAAACTTCGAAAATCGTTCAAAATATCGAATATTTTTTTTATTGCTTAATAATGTTTTCTGATTCTTTAGCTTTCAAACGATGCCAAGATGTTGGCAATATTCCAAATATTTCTCGAGTTATAATTATTTTTCTTGAGGTGCTTTCATTGAAAACTCTAGTTACGGTGTTTTTAAAACTCATTTTATGAAGATTGATATTTTTCCACTATGTTGCTTCATTTAAACAATCATAACTCAACAAGAAATTAACCAAATACAGTTATTTATATATCAAAATAATCTGTATGACATAGCGGATGTTTTGTGCCTCAATCAAAGTTACATTTATAGAAATAAATTTTTAATAGCTGTTTAAAAGTTAAAATTACAGAAAAAATCTCGCCTTTTCTATTCATCGTTGATGAAAAAATTGTTAAAAAAAACTATATATTTTTATAACTTGATTGAGGCAGACAACATGAATACTAATATTAGGCATAATTTCGAACTAGAATTGTGTGTCTGTATAAATTAGAATTTAAGATATCATGTTTCAAAAAATAGGCTAATTAGCTCCTTAAATATTAATTAATTAATTAATAATTAGTGTAATACGATCTTTTCTCACTGAAATGAGTTTAAACATACATTAATAACCTACTGTGAAAAAACTGGATTTTTAAAGTTAAAATTTAAAAAAAAATTTCAAGTGTGTACGTACACCTTAAGATTATTTTTTGATTTCTCGAAAAGCACACAAAATGATGCCAACTACCCGAAAACTCACCAAAAGTCCATCATCTTGGAAGAATAAAAGTAATGTGACAGTTTTTTTGGTTTTCAATAAAAATGTTGACAGGATTACATTCGACAATCGGCTCCAAAATCATTCAGCCTTGGACCGGGCATTAATTTAAAGTTTAGTCTTTTTTTTCTTTGGAGTTGCAGAAATTCCTAATTTTGAAATGAAATTTAAATGCATACTTTTTTCGTCAAAGAATTTTTATTTATTTGTTTATTTTCATATTAATTTCATTTTACTTATTTTTTCCCTAATTCAGAAATTCATAATTAAATTGTTCAAAAAAAATCGACATTCTCCATGGATATTGAAATGCAATAAAATTATATTTCTGTTCATAAATTCTCCCCTTCCCTGTAAAGTTCTTCCCTTAACCTGTCTTTAACTAACATGCACACAAATTATAACTTTTTAAAAACGTGCTGATGCTTGTATGTAGATGTAAAATTAGCACATTTTAACCAAGCGTATTGCATCTACATGTGTCAAAGATTTCATACTACGAAATAATATATTTTGATTAAATGTAATAACGCTTGGGCTTGAATTTTTTTTTCCATCGTGCTCTAATGTTTTTATAACAAAAGTACAGTGGAATCTCATTTAACGAGCATAATTCGCTACCGAATCTTATGCGTAATGGGAAATTCTCGTTCAATTTTTTCCATAGGAATCCATGTTAAATATTACAAAATGTCCCCTTCAGTAAAAAATTCAAACTAATTTATAATATTACAAATCTGCAAATGTTGCTTCCATGCACGGTTTATTCAATAACTGGAAAGATCTTTATACGATCAGTTCTGTTGGATGCTGATCGGATGCGGAATAAGCGATCTCAGAGGTTGGCGAGAAACTTAGCGACCATTTGGTGACTTTGAGACGAATTTGGCTACAAAATAAGTAATACTGGAATCTTCCATGTTTGATGACAGAGCCAATAGGAACCGAGATATATCCGATTATTCCAGAACCTTCTCTACCCGGCTCCAGGAACTATAAAAGGCCGAGAGTCTAAGCTGAAAAAAAACATTAAAGGCAATCCAACGGCGCCCCCTTTCATCATTATGTCTGAGGCATATAGAACCATTTCTACAGAAGCCCTTCAAGTGATGACGTGAATTTTGCCAATAGATCTCAGAGTAATGGAAATATTCACTAAATTTCAAATAGGAACTACGAGTAATAAAGTTAAAATAGGAAACAAATGCTTCAACAAAAAGATGAGATTTATTTTGACAAGTTCGAACGACACCCTGCAGAATGGTTTATTCATGGTTTTCAAATTAAAATCCCAGATATTACAGGAATAAAAATTTTTACAGATGATTCAAAAGATGAAAATAAAGTAGGAGCTGCAATAGTAGTTTACTATTATGGGAAAAAGATTGATAAAAGTATTGTGAAATTATCGAACCATGCCACAAGTTTCCAGGCAGAAGTGCAAGCTTTAAAGATGGCCATTGGATATTTTGAAAGGGTTTAAGACGGACAGAAGTGCTCAATTTTTTCAGATTCTCTGTCAGTCCTACAATATATACAATCATCTCACAATTGTAAAAAGGAAATATGGACGATAAAAGAAAAGATAAAAAGTGTAAAAACTAAAAAGTGAATAGATTTGAATTGGGTTAAGGCTCATATTGGGATATATAGTAATGAAAAGGCAGATCAATATGCAAAGTTGGCGGTATATAAAGAGAGTGTTAATATAGTTACCTCTAAATCAAATGGTGTCTTAAAATGAGAATTAAGAGAAGAAATGAAGCTACAATGGTTTGATAGATGGTATATGTCCAAAAACGGAAGAGTAACTCTCCATTTTATTCCTAATCCAGAAATAAAAATAAGAAGATACCATCCACTGATAATTCAATCTATATCAGGACATGGGGGATTTCCTGCGTATTTCCAAAGATATGGAAGAATGCAGGAAAATAAATGGATTTGTAGAGGAATCGGTACTGTTTACCACTATTTAAAGGAATGCATTGAAATCTCGGAGTTAAGAAAAAATCTGAAAATTTAAAATAGTGACTTAACTACAATACTGATGGTACCAGGTAATCTTAAAACTCTGAAGGACATGACGTCAAAAATTGTCAGTTTTTTACCAACAACTGCTTGAGAGTTTGAAAGTATTCAGTTTTCTGTTGTTGTGTAACGGGAATTTGAAGAGATATTTTGAATTTCTAGGAGATTTTCTCTTGGTGATGGTCTGTTCATTTGTGGCCAATTATCTCGAAGAGAATGTCAGTTTGACAAATCGGTCAATGCAAGGATGGGCAATACTAAAGATAGCAGTCGGCCACAACAAATCCTGTCGATACTGTTACTTTTAGGGGTAGAGGGGTGGTCGGCTGTACGCAACAAGAAGTCTAAGCTGAAGACAGCTGTGTATTGAGTTACCGAGAGATATGAAATTGCATAGCGACTCAACGGCGAATTGGTTGGATTAATCCAATGAAGCACAAGTGTTGAGTGGAGCCCATACGATTGCTGAATTTAGCTGTGCGCCGATTAATGGTGTTTATTGTAGAAGAAGCATCAAGTTGTGTGAAGTGTAGCCAATCGTATAGTAGTGAATCGGTACAGCTAAAGCAAGGAGACAGTGGAGAATTCAAGACGGTTGGAGAGACCGTAGAGAATAGCTACAAAAATTCCCTCCTCCTGCTGAATTCTGCCAGGCCTCTTTGTGTGCTGTGATTGTTATTACTGCCAATAACTACTTGTGAGATACTGTTTGTTGTAGTGTTCTGCTGTGTGTTACTTGTGTACGTCTCTGCTGTCCATTTGTTATCTGCATATTCTTGTCTTCGAGTTCATAAAAGTCCTTGTTTGTTACTGAGGCTGTTGGTTGTGTTTCTACATCGACTAACAGATTTAAAGAACTTCGCATCCATTACAGCTTGGGATCAATGGTGGAATCGTGGAAAGAGTCGCCAAGTTTGTCGCCAACGTCTGAGATATGATTCGGCATCTGAGATGATCGTATAAAGGTCTTTCCAGTGATTGAACTAACCGCGCTTGGAAGCAACATTTACAGCTTTGTAACAATAATAATGTAATTGATTATTTATGATGCATGTAATTTTACTAGAAATCTTTTTAGGCATTTGTCTTTGGCTACTCTTGAAAATTTAACGAAAACGAAATACATAATTATCGTTAAATGAATTTTTTCCATGCACAGCTTTCTACTTTATTGGGCTGATGCTTTTCTACATACAGTGCAATTAATTCCCATACTTTCAGCATCTCCTATTTCACTGGAAGGTTGTTGTTCTGTTTTGTCTATTATTACTTTCTTTTCTGACTAAATCGCATCCGCAGCTTTTTGCTATGATGCATTATGTAGCTACATAAGCTCTTCAGTAGTTTTGGTTATGTTCTTACACCAAATTTACATTTTTAATAGCGTTATAATATTATGGAAACTTTTTTTCAACTGAAAAAATCCGTGTTTGCAATTAATAAATCTAAGACAATTAAAAGAAACATGACTTATGTTTACCAATTTGGCGAATATTTAAATGATTTGTCTGAAATTAAATATCCCAATATCTTTGAAGAATCAACTGGTCATCAAAGGCGATCAGTTTAATCATAACACATTTTTCCCTCAATCCATTGATGAGTTTATTTTAGCCTAAATTGTACCTCAGCTTCACGGTAGATTAGAAAATTATAAACCGATCTACTCACTTACCTTGAGAATTAATGTATTTTTAAATGCGGCATTTTAAAAGAACGGACATTAAAAATCCCTTCCTCAGCAATTTAATTGCCCTATCAACAACAGCTAATAACTGAATAGATAGTACACTCATTGTTCCTATTAAAATTATCTTTATGAAAATCCCGCTAGGTTTGAGGTCAAAGTAGTTTCAGTTGCAGTGAAAATAAAGCATCGCGGCAGTCTTGCAGCAAGTTTAACAGCTTTCTGTCGTAAACGCGTAAAAGATTAACTGTTTTTTCATCCCTCCCAGACGCCGTTACAGAACAAGTTAATTACGAGGAGTTGCGGTTTTCTGCAAAATTCGCTCAACTCCACCTCTACAAAAGCAGTTACTGGTGTCCCTAGAGAATCATTGAGCGAGCCTTAAATCAGGTTGGAGCTAACATCCTTCCACTTTTAGCGTTGACGAAGAACTGCTGTGGTATTATTATCTGTCCATTAGTGAAGCAGTTTTTACAGAGAAGTGTACATGAGTTTTGAATTAGAATCTTGGAATTAAAAGAGTATATTTCTTTGCTTTCTTTTTTCTACCACGAAATGAGTGGTAAAGCCTAATCAGAAAGCAAAAATGTTGAAATTTTATTATGAGTCACTAAATTTTATTTAGGCAATTAAAGTTTAAGAATTTTATACTTAATGGCATTGATGTAGAGTGAAAGAGTTTCATTATAAAGTTATTAAAGGCTTTTTAAAAGGTGTGATTTTCTTAAGTAATAAATGTGATATTCATTGGTAATTGTTATTAATTGTTCCGTGTCATATTTATTATTGGTAAAATGCAATGGGAATTAGGGAATTAGGTTTTTAAATTAGTTAGATTTAATTGCTTTTGGAATTAATTCATAACAAGGTTTTTAAAAGTATCAGCCGTTCCTCTGATATTTTCATTGCAACACACTTGAAACTTCGAAAATCGTTCAAAATATAGAATATTTTTTTATTGCTTCAAAATGTTCTCTGGTCCTTTATCTTTCAAACGATACCAGAATATTGTCAATATTCAGAACATTACTCGAGTTATAATTATTTTTCTTGAGGTACTTTCACTAAAAACTCTAGTATCGGTATTTTTAAACTCAATTTATGAAGATTGATATTTTTCCACTATGTTGCTTCATTCAAACAATCATAACTCACCTAGAAATAAACCAAATACAATCATTTCTATATCAAAATAATTTGTATAAAACATTGGATGTTTTGTGTCTCAATCAAAGTTACATTTATAGAAATAAAATTTTAATAGCTATTTAAAAGTTAAAATTACAGAAAAAATCTCGCTTTTTTCTATTCATTGTTGATGGAACAATTGGTAAAAAAACTGTATATTTTTATAACTTGATTGAGGCAGACAATATGAGCACTAATTTTAGGCATAATTTTCAACTAAAATTGTGTGTCTGTACAAATTAGAATTTAAGATATCATGTTACAAAAAATATGCTAATTAGCTCAGTAAATATTATTTAATTAAATAATAATTAGTGTAATACGGTCTTTTCTCACTGAAATGAGTTTACACATATATTAATGACCTACTGTAAAGAAACTGGATTTTTAAAGTTAAAATTTTTTTAAAAAATCTTCTAGTGTGTACGTATGCCTTCAATTCAATATTTCATATTGTTCAAATTTCAGCAAAATCCGTCGGTAACTTTGAGATGTATTGGAATGAATTATTATTTTCTAACTTTTGGCAAAAGAATATCAAAATTTTACTTAATATTTAATTAATAAGATTTGATATTTATGGGGTATGGCATCCTTGATGAGAGAATGGAATAGTATAAAATGTTCGTCAAGTGAATGCAATGTGTGTAAATTGCATGTTTGCGATTAATCACGAAATTATGCTAATCTATTGACAATGTTAGGCAATGACATGCACTTAAACCTACAATTTACTGATGGCATGAGGTTAAACCAATAATTAATTAGTTAAAAGCGGTTAATGAAAAATTACTTAAAATTAAAATTGCAATCTTAAAAAAAGGATTTTCTTCTGAAATTTTCTCTCTTAAATGAGTCAGTGCTAAATTATTTGTTCCAGGATAAGTGGTCTACCCTACTGAGGGCCAACTGTTACTTACGCACTATAAATAATGCATATTCGGCTTTATTATTAGTAATCCAGAGATTAATTGAGTATATTTCTTGTATCTATATTTAGATATCTATATTCAAAGTACGAATCTCCACGTTTAAGACCTCTCAGAGTTCGAAAAATACATTTTTGGAAAATGTCTGTCTGTAACAAGGGTAGCTAAAAAAAGACTTTGAGAGAGATGGATGAAATATGGTGAATCCAAATGGTATACTTCTATCATATTCTGAGTTAGTTAGCTAGTTAAGTTCTATTAATGTCCAGATTTAAAGCAATACTAGGGCTATTTTGGAACGGACCTCGTAATTTTGAACCGCGGTCAGATGACAAGGATGACACCTGAGCTGTCACCTCTCTCTCCCCACCACACCACACCACACCAGCGGGAGGGTGTTTGACCCGGATGGTTTAGCATGCACCAGGCCCATTTACACGACGGTTTTTCGGTGGAATCGGGTCACGAACCTGAAACCCTCCAGTTCCGAACCCGAGACCTTACCACCAGGCCACAGCGACCTCATCAAATTCTGAATAAAATACTTTCAGAGGAAGTCTGTCTATCCGGTTGTTCGAATACAAATGAAAGCGATTACTACGAAACGAAGACACCTAGATAAATGTAATTCGGTGCTCAGATTTAACATAACTAATATAGACGTCTATCAAATTTTGAGCCAAATCTAATAAGGTGTTTACCGTCTGTTGGTCTATACTTTCAGAATCATAAAAGGACAATAACTGGAAAATAGAACGACTTTAATATATCATATTTAGCATGTAATTTTGTAACGACATTAGGTGTTTTGTGTGAGACTTTTGTTTCAATCGGTTGGAAAAATATGCATAAAACACAAATTTAATTTTCGGTACCTTTAACCGCATGCCAGGTCAATGGATATCGCAAACAATTCGCCAAGGATCGCATGGTAGGATTCAGTAAAAAAAAAAATAATTCAAGCCAAAGATTCGTATTTCGTAATTATTCTACGTCAATGACATGCAAGACATTCTTTGGTATAACAAAGAATATATGCGAAAAAGTATGGGGAAGACTCTCCCGCTGGTCTATCTTTTTAACAAAAAATGACTGACAAATGTATCCAATTATCAAATATTAAAAAAAAATATAGTAAAAAATGGCTTGATTCTTTTTATATAAAAGATTCGATTTATGTTTAAGAAAGTTGAGGGAAATTTCAAAGTTGATAGTCTGAAGTTTCCTCTTGAAATAAAAGGTCGAAGGTCCAATGGATTCCTAAAGCTTCTATTTTCTTTTTCACTGGCTTGCATTGAAATCACTTGAAAAGCTTCGGGTATTTGCAGAAAGTTCTTTGAAATTATCCGCAAGGAATCTTTTCAAATCGATCATTAAGTTCGCTGAAAAGGATCCCAGAAAAGTATACTTTGATATTTTTTTTGAAAAATAAACAAGTCTAACGTAACAGACACAATGAAATATAAACGAGTTTTTCTTTGGATACTTTTGAACTTCCAAGATTTTTTATTTATATCTGAAATCTAGAGGTAAATGAAGCCTTCAGAATTTTTTAGCAGACAAACACGCTCAGTTTATGTAATAAAAATGCTATATCTGTGGCAAGAAAAACTCTAGCATAGAAATCTTTTTTCTTAGATTAAGAGGCAGTTAATTAATACTAGAATTAAATCTCTTTTCATTAGAATGTTAAGGTATTTAAATGAAAAACATATTTAAATTAGTAAATAAATTATAGCAAAAATGCAAATTGCTCATAATTAAATTTGAATAATTTAAACCAAAAATTAATAAATAAAGTTAAGAAATATTTGCAATATTCAGACAAATAACATTATTTCATTTACCTGCTTTTTCTTCCTTTGTATTCTTTTGCTTCGGTCTTTGTGCAATTCAAATGCAGATTAATCAACAAATTTATATAAATTCTTAAATTCTTTTTGAAATGAAACTTCTTTGAGTCTTTCATCACAATAGATTGTGAATGAATATTATAGTTTTCAGAGCAAACAATGTATACAAATACAATAAATGGAATAAAACTATGAAATGAATGCAACAATGTCAAAGATACAATTAAATAATAATGTCAGACCAACATTTTGACAAATAGAATAATGTAATTCATTATAATAAAACAACAAAGCTTACAGTATGCGTAATTTCATTTATTTATCTACTAGCCGCTTTTGGCAACCAGATGCTTCGGCGAGAATATTGATCGTGATTAATTTCAATAAAATTTCTTAAGCCTAATTTGAGGTTTACGATTCCCTCAAAAATCTATTTTCAAACATCAATTTGTTATAAAGATTGAAGTTGGACTATTTTAACAGCCTTACACATGTTCTATTTATTGTGCACCTGAACACCGCTAGCGGGCACTTTTCCAAAGAAATCAGTCTCATTAAAAATGTAACTCTCAGGATAATATATATTCTAATTATATGCTGTGTTTCGACACTATGTTTCACTTTCAGCAATTTCTCGGTAAATAAATAATATATTTCACCTTTTTTATGACAATGAAAGTAGTTTAAATAGTAATAATAAAAATTATTGTAAAATATCAAGCAAAAGTTGCTTAAATCATTTTTTATAAATTTAGAAACAATTTTCACTGTAATTAAATCGGTATCATTCAACGGACAATTTTAAAATTTAAAATAAGTATTGTACATTATTATTTTCTGGAATTATTGCAAGAAATCCACAGAATCTTGAAATTTTAATGCATTCGATTCAAATGTCAGGGTAGAAATGATATTATATACTTTGAAAGTTAGTTCTTTGTTATACTATGCATTCATAAAAAATGTACAATTAATTAACTCATAATCTTGAATATTTATTTAACTAACAGCCAACAATTCGTTTTCTCTTTAATACTCGTAAAAGCATATTTAATCATATAGAAAGCATTGTGAATAAAATTATTTTCACGTCCTTTACCAATGGGAAATTATTTTGTTATTCAAATATTTATCATAGTATCTCCATTCTACTCTTATTGTTCTACGAGGATGTTTCCGTGCAAGCCGAAAGGAGATATATAGCCAAAGAACAGAAATTCTGTTGTGTTCCTAGTCTGAAGCGAATAAACAGTTTAACACGAATAAAAAAAATATTGCTTACACATAACATATGAATAATGCTGGTTATTGTTGTTGTTTTGTGAAATGAATGGTGAAAATATCATGTAAATATAATTATATATTAAACTTATTCTTTGCATATATGGCTATAAACGCCATACGGGAGAATATAAAATGTATGCAATGGGCGGAATTCAAACGAGCCCGTAAATAAACAGATGAGATTTATAATAGTGCAATGAAAAAGTTCTCTTATATAAATTCTCATAATACACTGTGTAATATATAACATTTTGCTTTATATAGAGTATAGTATTGTATAATAAACTTATTCTTTTTATTAACGGCGCGTGCGAGGAGATAAAAATTATATTACTAACAGATAACGGTATCTAAATATACTCATAAACAAACTTATTAGATATAAAATATTACAAGAAAAATTTCTCTTTTATAAATTATTTTAATGCACAAAATGTTTGTCTTCTACAACCAGTCGCCTTTGACGACTATTTGCTTTGCTAGGATATTGACTATGTTTAAATGCAAGTAATCGCTTAGATAAGCTACATGCTCATGATTCCCTCAAACTGTCAGATAATAAAGCAATGCTATTTTAAGAGTCTTTCACATGTTCTGATCATAGTTTCTAATGGGTATAAATCCTATGGCATTATGATGCTATGAAAAACGTAAATGTGTGATTCATCCATCTTCTAGATTTTGTGACTTCACATTCCTATTCATTTCGTAAGCTACACAGATTTAGGCAGAAGCCAGAATATTTTAACTTTCAAAACTGGAACAAAATTCAGATTAAATATTTGACGAAACAATAATTCTATTTGAATTTAAGGACAATTAGAAATTAGATAAAAGTATATATTTAAAAAATTGCAAAATGTTAAAAAAATGTGCACCACGATTAAATTAATATAATAAAAAAGACTTTTTTTTACCTAGAAATTTATTTTTGTGCCATAATATTTTCGGATGCTATTCCGAAAACACTTCAAAATCCAGCTTAAATTTTTAATTAATTGAAGTTCCAATTGAAATTTTTAAAAAAAACTGCTCTGAAATGCACATCTCCATCTTCCAAAGTATTAGTATACCAAATTTCGTAGTGATAATCAAACGAATGTCAATGCACAAATGCACACATAATCACCTACATTCATATTTATTATTAGTAGAGTTACAGATTACGATGAGAATATATTATTCATCTGAGAGAATAAAAATTTTATAATTTCTTAAAGATTTATTAACTGCCCAAGCGATAGTTAATAACCACAGAAAGACAATTGGTTTCATAAATTATCTATATTTTTTTAAAGAATGAAGCAAACTTTGTTATATCATTATGTTATTAAAAATGGGTGCGTATCATAGATTTCGTAGGCAACCATTTAAAGCACTGAACTTAAATATGCATTAAATATGTAATGTCAAAAGTAATTGGACAATTTTCTTATTAGCTCGCATGTGTTGTACAAGATTGTATGATAATAAACAATATTCGCAATTATGTTGAATCTCTACTAATAATAAAGATAAATGAGTTGGTGTTGATAGTCTACAGGCCTGATGGTTTGACCCAAAGCTATAAAATTGGGCACATATGCTTTAGAGGATAGGAATGTGTACCTTAGAGAGAGATTTTTTTTTGAAATTTTATCTAGAAATTTAATTTATTTAAAAGTAATCTGAATTTTGGCATTTTCATGCAATAATTTCTGAAAATGCATCGTCGAAAATAGAATTTTACACCTTTAAAAATTTTCCCATCTAAATATATTAATTTAATATTCGTGTGAAGTTTTGCTGAATTTCGGCATTTTCTTTTTTAAAATATACTTTGTTGCCTACTTTTTTTTTATAATAAATGACATTGTCGTTCTGAAATTCATAATAGATGATAGATGATTACGCGATTTTATTTCATTGTTGAAATTTAAAGAAGATGGAGATTGTTTAATATGTGTGTGGTTTACTAGAGAGATAAAAGAGTGAAGTTACACAACTTGAAATTTAAGATATATGAAGGACACATTTACATTTTTAAACAGCCATGATGTCACAGGACTGGTCTCTATTAGAAAATTTCATAGAGCGGAGTATTTGTAAGGATTAAAGAAGTACAGCTTTAATCCTTTTCACGGCATATTTTCACATGATTTCACGGTATCATGGATATGAGGTTATATCTAATGGATCTAGCTGAATTAATGATAGTCAATAATCCAGGCAAGCCAGAGGTCCCAGGCAATCCTGGTCGCCAGAAGCGAATAATATTGAGTAATATAATACGATATCGCACACTATGTACAGAATTGTACAACTTTCTGTGCTACCTGGGTTTTGAATTAAATTTTAACATAAGAAATAACTTTCTGGTTCATATCGAAATCAATATGTTCAAGCAAATCTTAAATATATCCTTTCCAATGTTTTGGCTTTATTAAATTTAGTTTATTATATAAAACTTAGATACCATGATGTTTAGTTGTGCAAAGCTGCATATGTGTAAAAGGTATATCAAAGATTGACACCGAACTTTCACTAAAATCTTACTTGTTTTATTTACATAATGCCTGTAAATAAAATTTGAAGTACATCGACATCGTAGTTTTAATTTCTATGGATCACAATTTATTCAGAAATGTTTATGTTATACAAAATGAATATTTGTCAATGAGAATATAAAGGATATAACTCTCAAATCTATAATATCATTTATATACACACCTTTCATTCTTTTCATCTATCTTCTTTACCACAATATAACACCTCTCTATGCCCCTGCGATATAATCTTTACGATTATTTAAATAGATGGGTGGACAAACCAAGAATATAGAACCACAAAATAAATGGATAGCAGATAACAGATCTCTAGAAGCCACCGACTTGTTGCGCCCGAAACAGTTCAAAACCTTGGTGCCTTTTGGTCGAAACCTCAAAATCGATAGAAAGAATATAGTAATAGTCGTCATTTATAGTAACGATCTAACTTCGATTTTCGCAGCGAGTCTTCTGGCCACAAGGCATCGAATAATCAAATGAAACATTCGATTATCGGACACTAGTCACTAAGTCTATCTTTGTCACGCTTTGATTCCAAAGCTGAAAGAAATATAACCTGTTAGAATCCTATAACGAATCCGCCGATGGTTTGTTGCATCAGAAACAACTGAAACCTTGGCGCCTTTTGGATGAAATGTCAAAATCAATATAGCGAAAAATAAGAATTCAGTCATGATTTATAGCAGCGATTCGATTCGATTACTTCAGTAAACCTTTTGCCATGAAGCGCTGAATAATTTAAGTGAATTTCTTCCGTCAGACACGTCTGGAAAAGCAGTTAATAAGATTATTTAGGACACGCTTTGATAACGAATCTGGTGAAAGACTAAAATCAAACAATCTCTTCAAATAAAGATGAATGTGCGTGTGTGTTTGTGTCTATGTATTGTCCTTTTACCAGACCATTGGTCTGTACAGGACTGTCTGATTTATAGCTAACAAATGTATACTTTAGAGAGTAAGAATGCACAAATTTACAAGAAAATAAATATAGTCAAGGTGTATAAATTTTTATCCATGCAAATATGTTCTTATTTAAGATAAAAATGCGATTTTTAATATGAAAAACCAAAACTGAACTTGGTCCTTTTTTTTCCCATAACTTTACTATATTCATTTCATTTTCTCAAATTCCATTTATATAAAACTTTATCTTCAATGTAAGTAGTTTTCATGTATAAAAATACTGAAAGAATACGAAAAATTTATATTTTACATATAATGTTTTTATTTGCTTGTTTTTTTTGTTTTGTTTTTTTTTGAAAAATAAGCACAACGTTGAAAAAATCATAACTTTTGCATAACTATTTGTTGCATTTCATTTTTATATACATATTCAAAAAAGTACTTTTATTATTCCTCATTCAGAGTAAAATGAATTTTTTACAAAAATTTCAAGACAATTCATATATATTAGAAAAGAATGCATTTTATATCAGGATTTGCTACCTTTTTTCAAGAGAAGGAAAGTATTCGATCAGATTTTCTAAAGTTTTCTGAATTTGCTTTTGTTTCGATTTCGCAACATGATCATTTTTAAAAATTTAATGGATGTATGACGGATATGAGCTATCATCATCTTGACTATCAGTAGGAAGACTTGGGAGAAGATCTCTGAATCGGTGTTGTCCGCTCTCATAGCCATAACATTAAAAGAATTTAAAACCTAGCACATACAAGGGTCAATTAACCTCCCCCCTGTAAAAATTATCAGAGACATTGTTTCATTGATTTCTGTTGTTCTAATCTTCTTCTAGATAGCCAAGATATAGGAAATAAAAAGTGTAAACTTTTAGAAATTTCTAGAATTTCTAAACAAGAAAGAATGGATGAGGTAAAGAAAATAACCCGTGCGTGTGCTAACGGGTTAAATTATATCATTTATTGATAAATTTCAGCAAGCAGTTAGTGAAATTTTTACTTTTACTCTATGCATTACAAGTATAAATAAAAATATCTGCAAAACACCCTTTTATATGAATGCTGCCAAAAGCCTGCAAATGATATTTCTGAATATACATTGTAATAAACTTAATGTTTCGACAAAATTAATATAATTTTTATACAAAACAACTTTAAGTTAATTAAACAAAAATATATATTTTTGAATTTTCAAAATTGATCAAAAATTTCAATGACTATTAAATTAGTATCATTAAAATACATTTTATTTAAATTTAAAAAAGTGTAAAATTGAATTTTGTACTATAATATTTTCAGAAGTTATTGTAAAAAATTCCCAAAATTCAGCTTAATTTTTAATTAATCAATTTTTTTAAAAAAAGCTTTGATATGCATAATCCATTTCAAAGAAGGCTAATTTTTTCGCCATCCATATACATATAATCAAGATATCTCAAAAATGCAACATCACTTTAATGAAATTAGGAAAGGATGGCGAAAAATTCATGAAAGATTTGAATTTTGCAGCTGCTATGTGACGAAGTATTGTCAACAACGAAAAAAAAATGATCGCATGAGGGCTGATTGCTTATGGTAAATAAAACCGGCCCGATACACAAAAGGACGACTCGTTCTCATTTCTGAGTAACATTTTAAAAATAAGCGGGTTTAACCGCTACCATTTGCAGCAATTTTTGTGCAGAATGTGATTGGTGCCACATGCCATACAACCTGAGAAATTACTGCATGATTCATTTCCTGGTCGTGTAATGTCTCATTTTGGCTAATCAGATTTGACCGCCCAGATTATGTAATTTAACACTGACTTTTATTTCTAATGATCCACTTTGATTAAATATGAATGAATTTCATTGATATAGCTTTCAGTTTCCTTCTTTATGGTCGTGAGTTTGTACAGAATATATACAGACCTGCATCTAACTGTCTAACTAACTGCCTCTTAGATACAGACCTGTATCTAACTATCAAAATAGGAAATTTTATGATCATAAAATGACTCATGCGGCAACTGAATTGTTTCTCAGGCTGTATGGCATGTGGCAGCGATCAATTTTGTACGAAAATTCTGACCTGTAGCGTTTTTTTTTTATTTTTAAAATGTTGACCGACATTTAAAAAAAGAATCGGTTTTTAGTGTAGAGGTCCATTTTTAATAACTCTGAGCTGCCATTTGTCACGTTACTTTTTTCCCCCATCAGTAGAACTTTATCGCGCAAGTGGCACAAAATTCAAACTTTGAATGATTTTTGGCACGTCTTATATGTGATGTTTAAATAAAAATTGATATTTTTATCATATTATAGAGGGAATCCGTCCAAGAGCAATCTCTCTGTCTGAACATTCTAAGGCATGAAAATTTAATATTTCTGGAATTCCAATACAGATCCTACTCTTAATTAAAAAATATTCAAGGACTTGCAGTGACCTTTTAGGCTTTTTCAAGTCCTATAAAAATGACATATTTAAAACAGTAAAAAACCCCTTTAAAACTGCAAATGGTAAATTTCAATCAAATATTTTCACATTTAAGGTCAAATGCGTTTTTACTTTCTTGCTTAGTACGGCTGGATGATTAAGTGAACACATTTTATACTCATATTGCAGTTAATAAACAAAAACTTCCATTTCTAAGTATGTCCTCATTACATTTTGCAACTGGACAAACTATTATCAAGTGCTCATTTCACTAACACATCCATAATCCGAAAGCAAAGCAAAATCGCAAATTATTTTTTTCTTCCTTTCCAAAAAATAATAAATGTATAAGTCGCCTGTCTTTTAAGGACATTTCAAGGACTTCAAGTACTTTTTTTCAGGGACATGAGAAGTGAAATAAAACACAAGAAATTTTCAAAGATTTTCTTCGTGAATCATGGGTCTTCTGTAGCAAGCTAAAAATTTTAATTAATGTAATTCCCAATTTGTTTTTCAAGTTTTTTAAAGAATAACCCGTTAAAGGATGCCAAAATACGTATCTTTTAAAATGACATTCAACTCTTTAAATCAAAATATTCTCAATAGGAGTTATAATTCTTTATAGATATCTCCATCCCCATGAATGAGAAATACCAAAATAAATTTAACATCTGGTGTTGGATATCTGGTTTGGTTTACTTCAGTTATATTAATATTCCATTTGGAACAACACTAGTGCTATTTCGGGAGAGATCTCAGGACTTTGTTCCCTGATAAAATGAAGGTTGACTGTCTGCAACCTCTGAGAACTTGTTGCGCCCGAAACAACTCAAAGCTCTGGCGCCTTCTGGGCGAAATGTCAAAATCGATAGAATGAAGAACAAAGAATATGACTTTAGTCATCATTTATAGCAGAAAGGGGTAATTTCGATTTTCTAAGCGAATCTCCTATCGCGAAGCGCTGAATAATCTAAACGAAACGTCCGGCCATCAGACTTGTCTAGAAGAGCCGTCACTAAGATTTACCCATGACATGCTTTGATTAAAAAAGCTGAAGGAAAGACGATCTATAAGAATTGCTAATGAAGCATCAAGTTAAATATAACCTTATAATAATGTCAGTTGAACAGGTAGACGATCGTGGTAGATAATCAGTTTAGTCTTTAGTAATCATTTTGTGTCGCAGTCTACACATGAAATAAGTATAAGATAATAAAGTAGGGAATTACGTTGAAAATTATGAATTTTTTTATTTAATATTTGAACAGGTTTTTTTTATAAAGTTTTTCAGAATGTAGTTTCTTAGTCTATTTTCTGGAAAGTTGCACTGATTTAATTTTTGCATTTACATGCGTTCGAATGTTGTTTTATATCTTTAGATACTATTTTCTCAAACATAGAATTTGGAAAACATGAATTAAAATCTAATGCTTAATTTATTTACAAATTTGGTATAATAATTTCTCAATATGTTCTGCAATTCCTAAAGTAGAGAATAAGTAACGTATTCATTTAAAGATATTATATAGTTATTTTAGATATACACAATGTCAAAAAATTGAAAATTTCTTGTTATTTATCAGTCGAACCCCAATATTTAAACAATGGTTAGAAATAGAGCTTATTAGTTCAGGAACTAGATATATATTTAAGTTATCTGCAAACTTTAAGCAAATCATTTGGCAAATCTCTAAACTAAAAAATTTTTTACTTTATGCCTCTTTTTTAATAAAAAAAAGACTTTTCCACTTAATTGGTATATTTTGGTTTCATAGATGTCTTTCAATCTTTTTATGCAAATATTCAAAATTAAAATACTTCCGAACGTTTTTCAAAAAGTCAGTCACATAACTTAAATAGGTCCTTTTTTTCTGATATTTTGACGATTCTACACCATTCGAATCCCTTATTTCCTGAATTTCCCTTATTTTCTTATGGTATGCATATAAGTGTGATTATTTTTATATGGTTTCCTTATTATGCATAAGTAATAGAGCAATTATTCAAAGAAAGAATTCATTGAGTTCATTCTGAATAAAATCAAACAAATGTCACGGTATTAAATAAACTAAATACTTTAAAAAATTTTCGTAGCATATAACTAATAAATTTTTTAATTGTCAATAAAAGTCTCTTTTTTAACTTTTTCCAAGCATGAAATTCATTTTTTGAACCACTCATATCACGTTATGGATTAACTTTTTAATATAAGCTCTAATTTAATTAATATTTAAAGCATTTAATGAAGAAAGTACATTTTTAAAGTTTAAAAATGTGATTTTTTAACATTAGGTGTTTTAAAAATTTATCACAAAGAATTAAATTTTATGATGTAAGTAATTCAAGAAATAGACCAGCAACCTTGAAGGACTTGAAACTGCTATTGAATTAAAAGATTTTTAACAATTTTTATTCACTTCATAGAAGATATTTTTTATTTTCAATTGTGCTTATCGTTTGACTTGAGCTTTTATTGAAATTTTCACAAGTGGTATTACACAAAACAATTCAAAACATTTTCATAAACATTATTTGTGGACTTACCTCCCCCTCCCAGCAACTGTGTGAATGCTGATTTTTTCTTTTTTCTTTCATATGGTATTAATTATCCATTTAAAAAAAAATTTCTTTTGCCTTTAGTAGTTGTAACTACATTTTTACTTATCTATAAATTTAATAAAAAATATATTTCTTTAAATTGCTTGTATATATTAGTTCTCATAGAAGTAGTAATAGTCTTAATTTTTAATTAGAAGTAAAAATATCCTTATCATTAATTTCAGACATTAATTTATAATCTCTTAATAATAAAGATGAATGTGTGTAATACCTAAGAGATTTAATTATAAATAACAAATGTCAAACCAATTGGTCGTTAAAGGAAGTTAATAATAAATGCAATTTTTCTCAGAAGTACTTTATAATGGCAATCGTTTCTTCTAACCCGGGTTATAAGTTTTGCTTATAACCCGGCACCCACATGATTTATTAAGATTTTCAATTTAAGGACAATTCATAAATCATATTCTTCGCTGAAAGTAAATTTCACATTTCTATCAGTCTCTTGCCCATTTTGTGGCCATACTTCAACCATTTATCTTTCTAAGCGTCATATTTCTTCCTATGTTAAGCAATATATAGAGAGAGATCTTTCTCCTTTTATACCGTTCTTTTTCGTTATAATAAATGTATTTTTATGCCTACCCACTTGTATATAACAAAAACCATTTCTGAATTTATATCAAGATCGTCGATCATACAATTTTATGAATATCATTTATGAATAAAGTACGACCTGGTCAATTCTGTGACTACTTTAGCGTATACTTTTATGAGACGCTTTTTCGCCCTTTTGACCTATCCATAAAACACATACCACTCCAAAAATAAATCCCGCATTAGTAACTGAAGGCAAATTTACGACAACAGCGCATCCATTTCGCAGCTCTATATCTCAATACCTTTAGAAAGTAACGCTCTGCGGTCTGCCATTAACACATAACCTAATACCCCCCCCCCTCCAGTAACATAACTCACTGTTACCGTCGAAGATCCTGGTCCCATTTCAGCATATCCATCCAATCCTACTCTGAAGGGGCATCTGTAGATCACGGTGCCACTTTCCAACTTCCAGAGCTGTCATAGTTGATCACGGCCCTCGGGCGTCAAGGCTGGGAGAAAATACAGCCGAGGGCACTACGGCCGGAGTGTGAAATATTGGCCAACGGATATTGAGTCTACGTGTTTAATCATAGATCAGCTCTGTTGTGATGGCCGCCATGATTTATAAACTACCCATTCTCTGAATGACGTCAGAGGACTCGGGAATGCTGGGTAATTCGAATTCGAAGATGTGTGGTGGGTTGTATGGCTTTTTTAACATCTCGTATAGAAAAAAAAAACATTGTAATCATAAAAAAAAATGAACTCAAGATCTTGACGAATCTCAAAGTTTTAAGCCTCTCAGAGTTCGAAAAAATAAACAATTTTGGAAAATAAGTCAGTCTGTCTGCGACAAAGATAACTCAAAAACGTTTTGAGCTAGAGGGATGAAATCTGGTATATAATCTTTATGCTGAATTTGTAGATTTCGGTCAAAATGTGAGCTAAATTCATCTAGATAAGGTGAGTCTCTCCGGCTATTCGAATATAAGGTTTTAACATCTGTTCACGAGTTAATACAGTAGCTACAAAACAGAGAGAGCGAGATAAATAAGTAGATTCGGTATCAAGATTTAATACTGATAGTGGAGACATCTATTAAAATTTGAGTCAAACCTAGCAAGGGTTGACCCTCTGTTTGGTATGTACTTTCAGAAATATGTAAATACGATAACTCAAAAATGGAATGAATTTAACAAATCAAACTTAGTATGTAATTTTGTGATGACAAAAGTGACTTTGTGTCAGACTTTTCTTTAAATTCGTTGGGAAAAACATGTCTAAAATGAAAATTCAATTTCCGGATACGATTAACCTGCATAACAGACTTTAATCGCCAAAACATTTGCAAGGATCACTCGATAGATTCAGGAGAAAAGCTGAATTCACGCCAAATATTCGTATTTCGTAATAAATCTAAGCAAATGCCTCGCGAGGTATTCTCTGGAATAACAGAGCGATTTTATGATAAAGTTTTGGAAAAATCACTTTTACTTTTGGTTTAAAACAATATGCTTCAAAGAATATCAAAGATGATAAAAAATATGTTCTTAAATCAAAGATATTTTTTATTACTAAAAATAAAAACTTTATTACTAAATATTTTTTTTATTACTAAAATATTATTTGCATTCTAAGTATTCATTTCTAGCCGCTTTCAGCGAACTACTGGTCCCTGAAAATATTTGTGTTATTTCCAATTACATCCCTTCTGCATAATTTAATATTCATGATTCCTCAAAGAAAATATTCTTAAACATTAAATTGTGACAGGCATCAAATTCATGTTATTTTAATAGCTTTTGTTGAATTTGTATATGAACTATTCTAACAGAGTCAAGATCTGACATTTAAAATGCTATTAAAAACATAATTTTTATGATGCTTTATACCTTAACATTCTGGAGATTGTAGATTCATTTCTCTTGTAAACTACACAGATATTAAACAGAATCCTTCTTCCTTGGAATATAACAATTGAAGAAATTCGATTAAATACATGACGAAACAATGAAACCGGTTTGAACTTCAGTTTAACAATAAAATCTACTGTTATAAATTATCCCAAAACCTGTTTTTTTTTTTTTTAATTCCCAAATTTCAGAAAGATTGCATGAAAGTTAAATTAGTACTATTAGAAAGATAATTTTAAAGAGTGTAAATTTAATCAGTTTTGTAATAATATTTTGGAAATTATGGCTGAAAAATTCTAAACTCATTTAATTTTATGTTAACTAAAATTCTAATTAAATATAAACAAAATTGCTCTGATGTACACAATTATGTCCAACTTTCATTTTTTATTTTTCAAAAGGAAATAAAACAGGAACATTATAATATAACAGGTGCAAATCCAAAATGCATTATATTATTTGTAATATACCAAATACATTCGATTTCTGAAATAAATAAAATAACCATTATATACTCTTCTTTACCTAGGCATCCAAATGTATTACAAAATCTGGTTGTCACAAATCATTTCAGGTTTTATGATTAATACAAAATGACACATAACATCATAACAGAAGAAATATCTAATCACAACAACTTGTTAACAGTTTATTTTCTAAAATTACTGAATATGTCTTTTATATAGATAAAGCCTATGCATATTGAACAAATTAATATTACCTTTGTTCAACTAATTTTACTTATGTTGCTTCCAGATGATTTTATATCATTATTTTCACCGATTCAAATAATGCATTTTGTCTATTTGAATGAATGGACTATGCATTTCTAAAAAAGTTTTAATTCATTCGTGTGTGTATGCGGTATAAGGTTATTATTATTTTGATTATTTGTTTCTTTTAAATCTTTTGGCACGCTCTCAACATAAATTTCTTCTCCTATATATTTATTTATTTAACAAATATTCTAAGAAAATAAAACATTTCGAATCTCTAAACTTCATGATAAACATTTTCTGGTCACGGAATTCATTTCTAAATTCACAAACTATTTGTTTCTTTGTTTTTTTTAAATGTCTGTTGATATTAATGTTACTCTCAGAGTGTACAATAGTCCTGTGACCTTTTTCGCCTATATATATATATATATATATATATATATATATATATATATATATATATATATATATATATGTG